>RYFJ01000571.1:0-571954 GCA_003991445.1 Oryza meyeriana var. granulata
ATAGGACTTCGCTTCAAACGGTGGTATATAAATACTGTCTTATGTCTGGGGAAAATTGATAGAATTTGAGTTGCAGACACAGATCATACCAATTCGGGAAAATATTCAGGCATCGCCACCAAATTGACTGATATTTTCATATTCGTTGAGTTCTAAACCGGACGCAATTGTGAAGATTTATATCTATTCTGTCTAGGCTGCATCAGTTAGGTTCTTGATCTCTTAGTCCCTCGAGTAGGTATATGAGGAACTATGCTCTTATAAATCACACTTGAGTATATTTATCAGCTTATTGGGTATTAATTTATCATCGTTTGTGCTGCATTGGTTAGGTCCGAACTACTAAACTGCTAATGATAAGTTGTTCCTGCTAGGTTGATAGATTTTCACGCAAGCGTCTTATCGGAGTGTATAGCCGATAAGTTATCTATAATACATCACAATTGCATTAGATTTATCGGCTCATCGAGGTTCTTTTATTATTGTTAATCTGTGCTGCATCAATTAAGTTTAACCTATTAGATTGATAATGATAGATTTATCCTTAAGCCGATGGGTGTCTATGCAATGTTTTATTGGAGCGCTTAGCCGATAAGTTATCTTTTAAGCCGACTGCATTGTCTCGATTATTATTTTGATTATCTACGCTATCATCGGCTTTCTAGCCGATGCACATGTTCTATTGGTAGTCAGCTGATTTATTTATTTTATCTATTTATGCCATCATCGGCTTCCAGTCGATGTATAAGTGCTTTAATTCATATCGGCTATCGGCCGATGAAACGAGTCCAATTCGGCTTCCAGCCGATTGGCTCACTGGTCTAATATTTTCTATCTCCTTGTCAATTGCAGGGTCAAATTGACTGGCACGCCTACGAACCTCAAATTTAGGACCTACACTGGAGTTAAGCAAATCTCCCAGGCCTTCGCGTGCCTAGTGCACCGAACCAGATTATCGGCTCGTTCTCAACGCTGCTGGTGATTTTCGGTGTCAACACATTTTTGGCACGCCTGGTGGGACATGGAATTTTGACATGGCCAGAAAAGAGATCAAAACAGACAATGTGATTCCGGTTAGCATGGAAGATCTAACTGACGAGCAGAGACAGCAAGTCGAGTAGAATATGGCCAATTTTCAGAAACTCTGTTTGGAATCTTTTGGCATGACGCGACAAGGGCCGATTCAGAAAACACAATTTCCAAAACCAATTCTGGTTGGTGAATCGAGCCGTGCATTACCTGAAAGTCCACCAAAACCCTTACAAGAGATGGTAAATGAAGCAGTGCATCACGCGCTTATCAATCAATCAGGAATATTGGTGAACACGCTGCATAATCTTATCAAGAAGGCGGTGGATGGATCGATTGCTCAAGAGCCCAATCGAGGTCCTGTTTACCTCCCGCCAAAAATAGAGCCAAATCAAGTCACTTATGGCAACAGAAGAGATGTACCGGAAAACTTGTTTTCACAAATATAGAACTAGGCTGGGGGGTAACAAGATATTCCTTCAGGATACCATCAAACGGTTTATTATGGGGGGTATCAACAAAATTACCCAGGAGGTGTTCCCGATTCAGGTAATTATCAGAGAGATTATCCTAAGCATAATCGGCTACCAACTCCACCTATACAATATCAACAGGAGATTCCAAGAGAAGAAGATTTATCGACAAGGGTTGCAGAAATAGTAAGAGAACAGTTTGGGATAAAATCAAAGGAGCAAACATTTATGTATCGGCATCCGTATCCTGAGTGGTTTGACAGAATTCCATTACCACACCGATACAGAGTCCCAGATTTTTCTAAATTCTTAGGACATGACAACATATCTATAGTAGAGCATATTAGCCGATTTTTGGCACAATGTGGAGAGGCATCGGCTGAGGAGGCTCTAAGGGTTAGATTTTTTCCCTTGTCATTGTCTGGATCGGCTTTTACATGGTTCTCTTCATTACCAGCCGAATTTAGTTATATTCGGGGATGGGCTGATCTGGAGAAACAGTTTCACAAGTACTTTTTTGCTAGGATCCATGAGATGAGGCTGACGGACCTAACATCTGGTTAAATAGAGGCCAGACAAAAAGTACCGGAATACGTCCAGCGTTTTGGGCGTTAGAAACCGATGTTATAGTTTTGAATCTAAGCGATGGGCATCTAGCCGAGTTGGCTTTCCAGGGTCTCTTAGCTCCCATTAAAGAGAGGTTTTCATCGCAGGAGTTCGAGAGTTTGGCGCACCTTATACAAAAGGTATCGGCTCATGAAAGCCGATTTCAAGAAGCAAAAAAGGAGAAGTTTCAGAAAAGGGTTGCTCAGGTGCAAGCTTATTCATCGGACTCAGATGATGAAGGATCCGATGTTGAAGTTGGACTAGCGGAGTGGGCTAGAAATAAGAAATCAGTATCATGCCCGTGGGTGAAGGATATCAGCAAGGAGGAACGATATGATTTTGACATCAATAAAGCCGATAAAATCTTTGATCTATTGCTACAAGAGAAACAGATACAGCTTCCGCCAAATCACGTAATTCCATTAGCCGAGGAGCTAAAGAAGAAGAAATATTGCAAGTGGCATAACACGATATCGCACCACACCAATGAATGCAAAGTTTTTTTGGCAACAAATTCAATCAGCTGTCGAACAGGGAAGGATCAAATTTGAGAACAAAAGGCCGATGAAAATTGACGGACATCCATTCCCCGTGAACGTGGTTTATGCGGGATCATCGATGAATCAAGCCGATGAAGGAAGGTATCGAGAATTTAGAAGATCTAGAGTTACTTCATCGCAGCTGATAGATAAATATTCAAAGCACGAAGAGGAACAACGGGCTTCGTCATACGAGGAGGGATACAATCCACATTGGGATTGCCCGTTCTTTCAATTTTGCTAGGAGCGAGGGATAAGATTGCCATCGATCAGAGATTGTCCTGAATGTAATGCTACAAGATCTCAGAATTTTGAGCATGAAGGATTTTCACAAGATCGGCCGCTTGAAAAACGAGCATCGGTACGTAGCCGATTAGGGCCGTTCCATGAAGAATTTTTTAAAGAAAATGATGTAGAGGGATTGCATGAAAACAACAAATCCAAAATCCTCAGTGGTGTCCTAGTGGAATATTTACAAAAAATCAGAAAAGAAGGGCACAGCGGCTACGGCACCGAGAGCAGTAGGAAGAACGGGGAATAAACGGGTATGGCGCGTGAAGAGAAGTGACGATGAGGTCGATCCATCGGCTCCGGTAAACATGGTTTTCTTTTTGCCTCGGGAATATAAGGCACTTTCATCTGATGAGGAGGGCAATGAAGAGGTTTTTGCTCAGTTAACACTGCAACCTGATCAGGCTATATTTGATAAGCCTGAAGAATCAAAGCATCGGCATTTGAAGCCATTATATATCAAGGGTTATGTGAATGGAAAGCCGATGACGAAGATGCTAGTTGATGGGGGGGCAGCTGTTAATCTAATACCGTATACCGTATGCTACGTATCGAAAGCTAGGGAAAACCACTGAAGATTTGATCAAAACAAATATGGTGTTAAAAGATTTTGGCGGGAATCCATCGGAGACGAAAGGCGTGTTGAACGTGGAATTAACAGTAGGGAATAAGACATTACCTACCACATTTTTTGTTATCGATGGAAAAGGATCATATAGTCTGCTCCTTGGCAGGGATTGGATTCACGCAAACTGTTGCGTGCCCTCGACGATGCATCAAAGTCTGATACAGTGGCAAGGAGATCAAGTTGAGATAATCCTAGCAGATCAATCGACTAACATTGCAATGACCGATTTGCCGGTCTGGGAGGCCGATGGTGTCGATTGTTTGTCTAAAAAAGTATGGGAGGGGGATTATCTTAAGATCACCAGTCAGGAGATACAGCCGATTCGGCAAGTCGGCTCATAATTATTACTCTGATGGGCACCATTGAAGATTTTGAAGGAAAGTTGGAACAAGGGTTTACGTCGGCTGATGATTTGGAAGAAATTGATATAGGACCAGGAGATAGGCCAAGGCCGACGTAAATTGTGTCCTGAATTTCGAGAAGAATTGATAAAATTGTTGAAAGAGTATCGGGATTGTTTTGCTTAGGAATATTATGAAATGCTAGGGTTAAGCCGATCAATTGTTGAACATCGGCTTCCTATTAAACCAGGGTACCGGCCATTTAAATAGGCTCCAAGAAGATTTAAAGCGGAGTTATATGAGCCAATCAAAGTAGAAATCACAAGGTTATATGATGCAAAGTTTATAAGGCCATGCTGATATGTTGAGTGGGTTTCTAATATCGTCCCGGTGGAAAAGAAAAATGAAAAATTGAGAATATGTATTGATTTCCAGGATTTGAATAAGGCTACCCCAAGGATGAGTACCCGATGCCGATAGCAGATTTGTTGGTGGATGCAGCATCAGGCCACAAGATTATTAGCTTCATGGATGGCAATGCATGATACAATCAAATTTTTATGTCAGAAAAAGATATACATAAGGCTGCATTTCGATGTCCTGGAGCTATCGGCTTATATGAGTGGGTAGTAATGACGTTTGGATTAAAAAGTGCCGGTGCGACCTATCAGAGGGCGATGAATTATATATTTCATGATCTCATCGGCTTATTAGTGGAAATTTATATCGATGATGTGGTGGTTAAATCTAAGAGTGATAAAAGCCATATAGCCGACTTGCGAAAAGTGCTGGAAAGGGCAAAGATGTACGGATTAAGGATGAATCCCAATAAATACGCTTTTGGTGTATCGGCTGGGCAATTTTTGGGTTTCATGGTTCATGAGCAAGAAATTGAAGTTAGTCAACGGAGCATCAGAGCCATCAAGAATACAAAACCACCAAGCAACAAGACAGAACTATAGTCGTTGATCGGCAAGATTAATTTTGTAAGGAGATTCATATCAAATTTGTCAGGAAGGATTGAGCCTTTTACTCCGTTGTTGAAATTGAAAGCCGATCAGGAATTTGTGTGGGGGATAGAACAACAGAAGGCGTTTGATGAAATTAAGAGTTATTTAAGTTCTCCACCTGTTTTGATTCCACCGCAGAGAGGAGTGCCATTCAAGTTGTACTTATCGGCCGATGAAAAATCCATCGGGTCTGTTTTAATACAGGAATTTGAAGGGAAGGAGCGAGTCGTGTTTTATCTAAGCAGAAGTCTTTTGGATTGTGAAACAAGATATCCTGCGGTAGAAAAATTATGCCTTTATTTATATTTCTCATGTACAAAGTTAAGGCATTACATCCTATCAGCTGAATGTACGGTGGTTTGCAAGGCCGATGTGGTAAAATACATGTTGTCGGCTCTAGTTTTAAAAGGGCGAGTTGGTAAATGGATTTTTGCCTTAACAGAGTTCGACTTGGGATATGAATCGGCTAAAGCGATCAAGGGACAGGCAATAGCCGATTTGATTGTGCAACATAGAGGAGTTCATGAAGATTATGTGGAGCCGATCCCGTGGACTTTATTTTTTGATAGATCGGTTTGCAAGCATGGATCTGGTATCGGATTGGTCATTGTATCGCCTTAGGGGGCAAGTTTTGAGTTTGCTTTTACAATTAGACCTTATCGGACCAACAATCAAGCGGAATACGAGGCGGTAATGAAAGGACTTCAACTTTTAAAGGAGATCGGGGCTGATATCATAGAGATTGTTGAAGATTCCTTATTAGTGATCAAGCAATTGTCTGGGGAATATGAGTACAGAGATGATGTTTTAAGATTATATTATGAGGAATGTAGAGATTTATTAAAGGATTTCAGGATGGTATCGTTGGATCATATTCCTAGATAACAGAATTTAGAAGCTAATGATTTTGCACAGATTGCTTCGGGTTATCGGCTGAATAGACAGATTGAGGTTGAAATAGCCGGTAGTGATATTTAGGATAAATCCGATGATTGGAGACAGGAAATAATTGATTATTTACAAAATCCATCGCAATCGGTTTCTAGGAAACTTCGGTATAAAGCTACTAAGTATGTGTTGCTTGATGGGGAGTTGCATTATCGAACTTTTGAAGGGGTTCTGCTGAGATGCCTAAATTTAGAAGAAGCCAAAGTGGTTATGTGCGAAGTGCATGAAGGTGTTTGTGGAACTCATCAATCAGCTCATAAGATGAAGTGGATATTAAGGAGAGCAGGATATTTTTGGCCGACAATGTTGGAGGATTGCTTCAAATATTATAAAGGATGTCAAGATTGCCAGAAATTTGGAAATATACAGCGAACACCAGCATCGGCTATGAATCCTATTATCAAACCGTGGCCGTTCAGAGGATGGGGAATTGATATGATCGGCCAAGTTTATCCTCCATCAAGTAAAGGACATAAATTCATATTGGCGGCAATAGATTATTTTACAAAGTGGGTGGAAGCAATTCCTTTGAAGAAAGTCATGTCCAAAGATGCGATTGAGTTTGTAAAAGAGCATATAATTTATCAGTTTGGAATTCCTCAGACGATAACTACCGATCAGGGATCTATTTTCGTGTCTGATGAGTTTCAACAATTTGCTGCCAGTATGGGGATTCAGTTATTGAATTCATCACCTTATTATTCTCAAGCTAATGGACAGGCAGAAGTTTCGAATAAGAGTTTAATTAAATTAATCAAGCGAAAGATTGACGAACAGCCACGAAGATGGCATACTACATTAGCCGATTCATTATGGGCTTATCGGATGGCATGTCATGGGTCTACTCGGGTGCCACCATACCAATTGGTATATGAGCATGAAGCAGTTTTGCCTTGGGAGACTAACATCGGTTCTAGGAGAATTTCTTTACAAAATCAACTGACAGCCGATGATTATTATAATTTAACGACAGATGAACTCGAGGATTTGGCTCAGAATCGGTTGAGGGCGCTAGAAAGGATCAGGGAAAATAAAGCTAGGGTGGCTAGGCATTATAACAAAAAGGTGATGAATAAATCGTTTACTGAGGGAGATCTTGTATGGAAGATAATTTTGCCGATCGGGTTCAGAGATAGTAAATTCGGAAAGTGGTCGCCTAATTGGGAAGGGCCCTATCGGATTAATCGTTGTGTACCTGGCAATGCCTATATATTGGAAGATCTTAAAGGGACAGAGTTTGCTAAAGCACTTAATGGGAAATATCTCAAGAAGTATTATTCGAACGTTTGGATCAACTCCTGAATCAGTTAAGTGCGGCCGATTTCTGAAATAGTACAAAGCAAGAGCCGATGTTGTTACATCGCCTCAAGATAGCCGATATCAATTGGTATCGCCTTTAGATCAAACAAATAAAAATATTATCAAGTGAGGATGGAATAAGATGAATAAGTAGCAGAGCTGGTTAAATTATATTACAGCAAAAGATTATCGGCATGTTCCAGAGCAACATCAGGGTCGTCAATGTTGAAGATTTATAAGAATTTCTGAATTGTTTCAATCGCACGCAGGCGAATCTAATCAATCTTGTTTATGGCGCGGATATCATCTTCATCGAAGCTTGGGATGGTCTTTAAGCTCTTGCGCCGATGAACGACTTGGCGTACAGTTGCTGCAACTTTGGATTCTTGTTCTTGTATTGCTTGTGGCAAGCCGATGAGCTGAGATTTTGTGATTTCAATGTCCTTGCGGATTCTTTCAAGCTCTGCCAGCAAATCGGCCTGTTTTTCCTCCAGCTGATCTAGTTTAGCTTGGATTTCTTGAGGGGCAGCTGCCATGTCATCAATCTTTTTCTTTTCGGATTGAGCGGATAGCCGATCGTCTTGGATGCGTTGAGCTAAAATCGTCTATTCGGCGCGATCGGCTATGCGTTGCCTGGTCTTGATCAGCTAAAATCTGTGGGATTCTAAATAAGCAGCAGGAGTTAGGGCGTCGATGAGTTCGTCGGGTAGATGGTGTTCAATCTCAGAAAATCTTGCCCAAATTGGCCCACAATCTTCTACCAGCACGTCTATTGGGGTTTCCAGCCGACGGGTAATATCCAGCAAATGTTCACGCACGTCAGATGGAAAGGATGGTCTGGTCATAGCGCTGGTGATTGCTTCTTCATCGGTCTCCAGGTATTTGCTGATGTCGAAGGAGAATAGGTCGGCTAAGGACTGCAAATTGGCATCGATGAGTAAACGGATTATGAATGAATAAGTTTACACAAATGAGTACCTGAGGGGGGATAGCGGTGGCTTGAGGAGTGACATCGGCATCAGAGGGATGAATAGGTTGCTCTTCAGGACGGCCGATGTCTAGCGCCAAAGTAGGAGGAACGGCTTCAATATCGGCTTCGAGGCTGGGCGCTGGAGTTGGAACAGCTGGGGAGGTCATCGGCTCGATGAGGACGTCGGGTGAAGGTTGAGTTTCAAGAGCCGATGAATCGAACTGAAAATAAGATTGGTAATGAAGACAAAAGAAATAGACAAATAATGTTAAGAATTAGCGCATACCTGCGGGGATGAAGGAGCCGATGTTGATTCGATAGCAGGCGGTACTGTAACCATGACATCAGCGTTAGTTTTTTGCTTCTTCTGGGAAGGGCGAGATGCCAACTTCTTGCATTTTGGTCCTGTTGGCCGTGGCACCCGGAGAAGAGATGAGGGAGGGGGAGCGCCATGCCCCAAGTTTGGATTGGCCGATGGTGGTTGATATATAATCGGCCGGCCGCTGGTGCTTGTTGTTGGCGGTTCTTTGTCGTCAGCCTGCAAGATAACATTATAAGAGATATGATCGGGAACAATGATTATGGCTTATAGGATGTTACCTCTTCATCAGATTCGACGTAGTCGGGGTTGAGGCGAGAACAATATTGGGTGGCCGATAGATTGAACAAGTGTTTCCTCCATTCTGACCACCATCGGGAAAAAAGCCTTGTGTTGGCGGTGCATGTCTCCATGCTGGTGGCAGTGCCCAGAGGCAGAGGTTCTGTTAACATCTGCATCCGATCGTACTCTAAAGCATTATTTACATTACCCCGGGCCTGAAGTTTATCAATAAAGAATAGGTCGATTGGGAGTTGGCCGAGACCGAGCTGGCGAGAACCGACCGATGGATGATAAAACTCATATGATGGTTGTTGTGATCGGCCTTGAGAGAAGCCAGTCGGCAGAAGGCGGGGGGTAATGGCCGATAGAAATATGGTCTTGGATTCTTCATCGGCCAGAACATCAAGAGGATTGAACTTGAAGGGCATCTCGAATGATGCTGCATCATCATATGCAAACCAAAGTGTAGCCTCCCTGGTGAAGCCATATTAGAAACCTTTAAACCACTGGCTGAGTCCGATAGGAGTCATTTTACAACCAGGAAGGGCCGATGCAGCTTCGCCCACAGAGATACATCAGCGGTAGATGGGTTCTTGTTCCTCTAGGTGATCGGCTGGGAAGTTTAAGTTCAGGAGGGAGGTCCCAGGAATAGCCTTGGAGGTGTAGACATTAAGCTACAGTTGCACGAACCACCAAGGACCGCCGATGTGGCCGACTGATTGACTGGCCGATAGTTTGCCTGCTACGTGATGGAGCAGTTGATAGGTGGTGCCGAGAAGATATTGCCCCAGGGGGATTTGTTTCTTATCGGCCAAGCATTCTGCTAAGCATTGCATGTTTGCAGTCGGGCCAAGGGTCGCGCCACCGAAGACAAATCGTTCCAGCCACAAGTTCAGAAAGGCTACATGCTCCCGATTGTCAACTGGCCCAGTCACCTTGTTGTGAATTGATATGTACTTAGACCAACCACCGATATTCTTCGTCTGTAGCCGATGAGTGGGCTTGAATCGGAGGTTGAAAGGGTTGATGTAGCTTGTCGTGTTGAGGCAGGTGAGCATAGTTACATCCATCAGAGTTGGGGTCATCGGCCCGTGTCCGAATAAGAAGGCGTTGAGGGCGTCTGACCAAAGTATGAAGCCGATGCGAGCAAAGGTTCATTCTTCTCCATTTCGGCCAGGGAAAGGTTGATGCAATGGCCGATATCTGTTTCTTCCCAATGGGTTTTCTTTACAGCCGATACTCTGAAGTACCAGTTCTTCCATTCGGGAAGCTTGCTAGGCTAGGATCTGAAGCTATTGGTCCAATCACTGGCTAGCATAGAAGAGTTCTTGAAGGGAATACATTGGGTTTTGGCATTGATGAAGTCTGTGGGGTCTTCGCTACCCATGGGACCGTGATAGAAGAAATTTGGATAATTGGTGGCCGGAATCAAGACTTGGCTTCTAAGGTCCTACAGTAAACAAGAACACGATGAAGAATGGATGAAGAATGTGGCAGATTTAATCTATCTAGATTACAAAGCAGAAAGAGTGATCAGATAAGAGGGTTACCTCTGGGACAGCGGTTGCTAAAGCCATTGCAGAAGAGGAGAATGAACGAAGACCGGTGGTTGAGGAAGAAGATCGCAGCGGTTCGCCTGAGTTCGCTTGAGCACGTCGAGGTCTCGGGGGAAGTGAGAGGGTTCTGGTGATGTGAAAGTGTAAAGAAAGGGGGCTAGGGAGGCGAAGCAGTTTATAGAGGAATGATGATCGGGCGGGAATCGAGGCCGTTGGCACTATTTTAAACAATTAAGGAAAGTGGGCTACCTTGGGCCGCCTCGGTATGAAGGGAATCTGAAAGCCCAGATGAGAGAATTTCGAAGTCTTATGGAAAACTCCAAAATTGGGGGGCATATGTTAACGCCAAAATTTGGTATGGTTTCTTTATCAGATTCGGTTAAGGAAGAAATCACAATCAGCTAGCGGGAATTGATCCGGAGGAAGCCGAGTTTGGGAAGAAATCGTGAAGACCACGGAGAGGCAGTTAATATTTTATCTATTAATTAGGCAATGTTAGTATTTTTCTTTTAGGAAACCTGATCTCGTGTCCGATCGGGTCTTATTGGTATTTTCCTTCTGTAATTAGGAAATCGTGTGTCGTGTCCAATAAGGACTTGTATCAACTCGGGGTATAAATACGTATGCCCGGGTACATTGTAAATTATCACACAGATCAATACAAATTCGGTGCATCGCCACCCTTTTCAACGGGTTCTTGTTTCTCGAGCCGGGCTGCATCGGTTAGGTCCGAACTCCTGAGAGAGGGTAAGTCTCGTTACCCCAACACCTTATCTGCTAGGACTTCCTCAGTTAGGTCCGATATTCTAACTGATCTACGGTAGCCGGCTTACCACGATGTATCTATTCTGTCTACAGCTGCATCAGTTAGGTTTGATCTCTTAGTCCGAGTAGGTATATCACATCACACTTGAGTATATTTATCAGCTTACTGGGTGTAATTTATCATCAGTTTGTGCTGCATCGGTTAGGTTCGAACTACTAAACTGCTAATGATAAGTTGTTCCTGCTAGGTTGATAGATTTTCACGCAAGCGTCTTATCGGAGTATATAGCCGATAAGTTATCTATAATACATCACAATTGCATTAGATTTATCGGCTCATCGAGGTTCTTTTATTATTGTTAATCTGTGCTGCATCAATTAAGTTTGACCTACTAGATTGATAATGATAGATTTATCCTTAAGCCGATGGGTGTCTATGCAATGTTTTATCGGAGCGCTTAGCCGATAAGTTATCTTTTAAGCCGACTGCATTGTCTCGATTATTATTTTGATTATCTACGCTATCATCGGCTTTCTAGCCGATGCACATGTTCTATTGGTAGTCGGCTGATTCATTTATTTTACCTATTTATGCCATCATGAGCTTTCAGTCGATGTATAAGTGCTTTAATTCATATCGGCTATCGGCCGATGAAACGAGTCCAATTCGGCTTCCAGCTGATTGGCTCACTGGTCTAATATTTTCTATCTCCTTGTCAATTGCAGGGTCAAATTGACTGGCACACCTACGAACCTCAAATTTACGACCTGCACTGGAGTTAAGCAAATCTCCCAGGCCTTCGTGTGTCTAGTGCACCGAACCAGATCATCGGCTCGTTCTCAACGCTGCTGGTGATTTTCGGTGTCAACAAGGGGCGGCAGCGGCTTCCTGGGACGGCGCTAGGACACAAGGGCTGGCGGCGGCTCTGGCTTTATAGGAGAGCGAGTCCGGGGCAGCGACGGGTGGTGGCTGCGCGCGGATTCGGCGGCGGCGGCAGCGCTGGGCTGGGCCCGTGACTCGAGCGTGGTAGGCAGGCTGGCGGCCTAGGAAGCGGCGGCCCCAGGCTGGAGGCCGAGGGGCTCGGCCTAGGGACGAGGCAGGCCGGAGGGGTGCAGCTGTATCGGGAGGAACAGAGAGAGAGGATCCAGAGGTAGGAGAAGATGAATAGGAGGGAGGAAAAAGAAAGGATAAGAAAGAAAGAAGGGAAAAAAGAAAAATGGAAGAGAAAAAAAGAAGAAAAAGGAAGGGGTTTTTGGGGAAAATTTCAATTTTGCGAAAATTGGAATTTTGAGGATATTTACGTATTATATATTTTTTAAAATACTCTGGATATGAGGAGATATATATTCCTACATATATATATACGTATATATACATAGGTATAAATATATATATTGGGAATCGAACAGTATTTGGAAATAATTAGAAAACAGAATATATGTAGTGGGGTCCGGGAGACGGAATATTTTGTGGGATTCAGAGAATCAAGAATATTTTCCCGAGGGAATTTTGGGGAGTAGAATATCAGAATATTCGAGGAATATTTGGGGAATAAAATATCGGATTATTCTTGGGGTTGGGAACTGGAGGAGATTTTCCGAGAACTAGGAAATGGAACATTCCGAATAAAATATTTCGGGATTAGAGAATTGACGAGCGTGTTTTATTGGGACCGGAATTTGGAGAAATCTCCGATGATTGGAGATTTGGATTTATTTTGACAGAAAAGGAGTTTAAGGGAATATATGGGATTTATCTCAAAGGGAAATATAGATATTTCGAATACAAAGGATCTCGGATTAGGAGTCCAAAAGAGTTCTAGGGTTTCAAAAATGAATAATTCCGATAACTCCGGATTTAGGTTTTTGAGGTGACTTTAGGGTTCTGGGAACGACACAAAACCCTAGAGGAAAAGGGGAGCCAGAGTTCATGATGAACGGGAAGACTTCAAAGGACTTAATCAGGAATGACCCGAACAGGGGAAAGGAAAAGGAATTTATTTATGTTTATTTAATTACTCTAGTGATTTTTATAGCATTAAAATTAATTCTGTAGCTCCGAAAAATCCGAGAAAATTTCAGAGAGTTTATTAAATCGCAGGGAATTTACCAGAAGTAAATGCCACCACGAAACACGAAGAATTTATTATTATAAATACTCAAACACTTAAAATACTCCAACAAAACCCCTGGAATATAAAAGCATCAAGTATTTATTTAAAGATTTAAACTCAGAATTTTTAATATTGAAAATTTTAAAATTTTATTCAAACACTTTCTCAAACAAAATTTTCTAGTGTATTCTTGTACTTCCTTTTACCCAAAATAATTTTTAATTAAAGCGATTTTCAGGGTGTTACACGTTATCCCCGCCTTGTGACGATCGGAGAAGAAGACCCCGTGGCATACCGCTCCCGCACCAGCTCGACGCGAGCGGGTCCCACAAGTGCCGACTCGGTGTCTCGCCCTTACGTCCATGCGCTCGGTCCACACACCACTGACTCCAACGTGTGGGCCTAATCCCCTTGGTGCACCGCAAACGGGCTGTGTGCCCACCCCACCCGTTCTCTCTTTGCACCCCGACTGGACCAAGTCCATGCCCCATGTGACGCTACCATTTGGGCCACCATATTGACCCCCAGCCTACAATCCATCCAGCCAGCCTCTCTCCGTTCCCCTACCCTATGGGCCAGGCCTGTCAAAGGGCCCCCACTGTCAGTGGCACAGTGGGGTACCCCTGGGAATATTCCCTCCTAGGATTTCTAAATCAACATTTTCAGTTAATCAGAAATTCAAATAAACTTCAAAAAAATCATATCTTTCAATCCATAACTCCGATTGATTCCGTTCCAACTCCAGTAATTTTCTAAACTTGGGATCTATCTAATGGCACTATTAATAGCACTAAATAGGATCTGTTTCTTGAAATTTGTGTAGATTTTGAGTGTTTGCGCATAGTAACCAGTCGTCAGAAATTCGTTTCAGAGCGGATTTCTCAGCGATTTCTCAAAGACTCATGAAGACCTTAGAGCAAGGCAAGTCACCTTTGATCAATCGAGCCTATAATTGAAATTAAATTATTTTAATTGCGAGATCACATCGATAAACGTGCACTGATCTGTGCGGTCCCGTCTGTGAGTCAGATCGGCGGACCTTCCTAAACTTGCTGCATCTAAATCCTTCCTTGATAATTGAAATACCCTGTTCCTTTGTAACCACTGCTAACGCGCCTCGGTATTCGTGCACTATTGTACGAGTACTGACGGTTGCTCCTTTAAACTTAAAATTTGAGAAACTACCTGGGTAAAATTTGGTTTTACGAAACAATTGGAAAATCAGACACCTGGGTCGGTGCCTTGTGAAAGCAAAATGAATTTCAAAAATGAAGATTTACAACACAAGGCTGGTCCGGTGTGTGTGATGCCTATGTGGTCGCTTTAAGGATTGATTCCTTCGGAATTTCATCCGAGCATATGACAGTACAACCACATGGGTCATATGGGATAGCCCCTAGCTGAGTAACTAGCCTCTCAGGGACGTCTTGCATGCTATTGGACTGTTGATCGTGCGAGAGGGCATTGGGGATGCATCGTGGGTTCCTGGTACAACATGGTCGTGGACCTACCCTGTGATTGGTCTCGAGGACCCCTTCAGTTGGCATGGGGTAACCTGGGAAGGTTTGGGAAATGCCTTGTCGTGAAAATCTCTACGTTACTAAATCGTACCCAATGCGTGTGAACTGGTGACAAGAGTAAGTCGCGTTGTGTGGGCAAAGTGTACCCCCCCACAGATGTTTAAACTATTTGAACAACCGTGCCCACGGTCATAGGCGGATATGAGGTGATTCCTTAGTGTAGTTTTACTTTTACCCTGTTTGCAAATGTGTGAGTGGTTTGGCAACTGTGGGAAGGAGGTGCCATCAAGGACACTGGAGGTCCGATGAAATAGCTTGGCTGTCGTGGACAACAGGACTCGGGAAGTCCGGAGAAATGTTTTGGTTTAGGAAGCCGTTTGATGTGAATTCTTGGGATTATGAAAATTGGAGAAAGAAATATTGATGCCCTTTTCACTCTGATCGGGGGAGACTCACCTCGCCCTGATTGTCGAGAAGCGCACACTCAGATTTTAAAAGAATTCAAATAAACCGGATTTACAAAATATCCAGCCTCTCTTTGAAGCCTGCAAGAACCACCTAAGTTCCCCTAGCTTGTTGAGTACGTAAGTACTTACCCTTGCTCTCTATATATAGTTCTCCGCTGGGAGCTGAAGTTGAAGTTGCAGTGAAGTGAAGACTAGGGTTTCGTCCTAGTTCCTAGCCGTTGCCTATGTGTTGGGACTTAGTCTGTTGTTCTATCGCTGCCGCTGCCTCTGTGTTGTTCGTTGCTGTTTCTGACTTGCTCCAAAGCTACAATGTAAATTAAGATATATGTCTATTTAGTTATTTAAGGTTCTGCAATGATGCATGTCTGATTTCCATGGATACCAGCGCTGCGTCCTAGGACTGGTATCGATATCGCGGTTCCGCGAGGAAGTAGTTTGCGCTATTTTCCTGCGGCACGCCCTATTTGGTGTCGTTGTACAGCAGTGTCAGATCAGGGTGTGACAACTCAGGTCATCCGTCAGTCACAGAGATCAACTCTGGCAACGATTCCCATTCCCATAAACCAGTTTCACAAAGCACGAGCAAAACAAAACTACGCTAAGAGAATCACCTCACATTCGCTCTTGACCGTGAGCACGACTGTTCGAACAGTTTAGTTAAACTCTGCAGAGGTTGCACGCTTTACCCACACGACACGAAACTTATACCGAGTACTAGCCGGTACCGGAAGTTCGTGACAAGGCCTTTCGAAAGCTAACCCATGAATATGCCATGCCACATAGTTGGGTCGAGGCTCACGCCCAAGCATCCGACAAGTCTATGCTTCATTTACTCAGGGATACCGGTAATATCTCCTACTTCTTCTGTCAATAGAATATAAATACCATGTAAGCGCATAAGTCCATATGCATACTTCTCCATCTTCTACATCCCGGCATTCCACAATTACTGGCATACAAGATAAACATGAATCAATAATTTACTTTTTCAGGGGTATCCCACAATACCTGTGTGTTCGCACTGTAAGATGATTGGATGGAATTCTCCAAGGAATCAGTCCTTATGCGAATACGGAACCAAGCCATGTAGGCGAGCATACCGCATTGTGAGCTTTTGCAAACCATCCTTTTTTCTTTAAAACCCACCAACACCAAGTGTCAAGTTTTCCAAAAGAGTTCTCAGCTCATTTTTCTCAAAGTCATCAATTATCAGCGTAGTGGGGGTTTGACCGATACCTATGCTCAAAGAGCACGGATACCAAGGTACCATTTTAGTGGAGTGATAAGGAGATTAAGATTTTCCAATATCCTATGGAAAATAATGCAACTAATAAGTAGGTTTGTCGGTTACACACAAACCGAGACCGAATCAGATTAAAGTGTATACTAGTCATGTAATTTTTCAATCAATATATTTCATAAAATTAGGAGTAATATAATCGAAGAGTGGCTTGTCCGATTCTTAGTCATCAAATCGTCGAAGTCCGCGCGTCGAGTGAATTTCTAGAACGTCCACTACGCGAAACCACACAAAAAATCTATAAATATATAATATTTATTATAAACTAATAGTACCATGTGATAGATCTCACTTTTACAAAATTTCTGGAAGTTGAACAGAGTCGATCGGACTTACGGTTGAGGAGTTATGAATTTTCGAAGTTTAAACTATTTTCTGGACAAAGGAAAATGATTTATTGAGAAAGGCAAAGGAATATTCGCTTCGGGACACTGACATGCGGGGCCCTCTGTCAGTGGGAGGGAGAGGGGAATTGTGTCATCGGCTCACTGTTGGGCTTGGTATATGGAGAGAAAGAGAGGAGATAGGTGGACTGGGCTCACATGGGTAGAGGACGGTGGACAGAGAACCGTAGGCCCACCGGTCAGTGGACGGTCTAGCATAGAACGGGACTACGGACGGGGGGTGGTTGAGGGTGGCAGGGCATTTGTGGGGCCGGTGGGGGGCCCATTGCCAGTGCCCTCTTTTCTTTTTCTTCTTTTTTTTTCTTCCTCTTCTTCTTCGTTCCTCTTCTTCTTGTCTCTCTGTTTCTCTCTTTTTTTCTTCTCGCGTGGAGAGGCCGAGCGGTGCGGGCACCGGCCGGAGAGGCGGAGAGGCAGGGGTGGAGCTCCGGCGAGCGGCGCGCACGGGTGGCAGCGAGGGAAGGGACGTGGCCGTCGTCCGCGGAGTGGATACGGCGGCCAGGTGCACGGCTCGGGCGGCAGGGAGAAAACGAGGCGTTGACGGTGGGAGCCGGAGGCAGAGGCTGTCGGCGAGGCTACCAGGGCGGCGGCGAACGGAGGCGGGGCCAGTGGGGGGCCCACCTATCGGCGTCCCCTTTTCTTCCTCCTCTTCATCTTCGCTTCTTCCTTCCTTCTTCTTCACGCAGGGAGGGAGGCAGGAGGTTGGCCCGGGCGGGAGGCAGCGGCCGGCGCGGGCTTCGGGCGGCGATGGCCGGTGATGGCGGCGGGGCGATGGCGGTGGGGAAGAAAAGACGGCGGTGCTGGGTTTTATAGCCACGGTGAGAAGGGAGAGGACGTCGTGGCGCCATTGTCAGCCTTTATGGCGTCATGCTGGCAGGGGAAGGGTTGGGGGCAGGCGCGGTGGTACAGGCGCGCGGCTGCGCAGGGCGTGGGTGGAGCAGGGAGAGGTCGCATCGTGGAGTACCGGCTGTATAGGCGAGGCGGGGGTGGGGAAGGTTGGGGAAGTTGACTTCCCACTGGTCCAGAGCGAGCAGCGGCGCGCGACGCAGCCTTCGGACCGGTGGTCCATCGGGCGCCTCGGCATGCAGCGAGCAAGAGGGAGGCGACGAATCCTGGTGCTGACGCGGTGGTGAAGCGAGATTCGCAGCTGTGCGGGCAGCGTGGCTTGCATCGGGGCGGTGGCGCGGTCGGGCGAGGTGACCCGACGGGAGCGGCTGGAATCGCGCACGGCAGGGGATGGGGGCTGGCATAGATGGCGACGGCTCGGGGGATGGCGCAGCAGAGGATGGCAGGGCATGGGCGAGCCGGCGAGGCGCGGCCGCGACTGGTCCCGGTGCGACATTGTACCGAACACGCGCTGGGCGTGCCGGGCGGCGCGGAGGAGGAAGACGAGCGCGCCGACGGGTGGGCGCGAGCGGTCGTCCGATTGGCTCGGGTAGGGGCCCCAGCTGGCGGTGAGCGAGGGAATTGAGCGGACGACCGTGCGGGCAGGGAGCGGCAAACAGGCGCGCGGCTCGGGCGGCCATGGGCTGCGGCGGGGCCGAGCGGGGTTCGCCCGCGGCCGGGGCCCAGGTGGGAGGGGAGGAGGACGGAGAAACGGGCGGCTTGGGCCGGCCGGGCTGTGGCCCAAACAGAGGGAAGAGGAGAGGTGGGAAAGGGAAAGAAAAAAGGTGGGCCGGCTAGGCTGAGGCCCAGGAGGGGAGAAAAAGGGAGTGAAAAGGTGGATTGGGCCGGCCGAGGTAGAAGGATGAAAGGGCGGCCCGTGGTGCATAGTATCCTTTGGAAATTTTCAGAGATTTAATTGGGGGGTGGGGGGGGGGGGGGGAGTTTGAATATCTACTTTTGAGACTTGGACTTGAACTCGACGTTTTGAATTTTGCAGGGGTCAATGGAATTGAGGGAAATGATTTTCTTGAGGAATTTGTATGTGTGATATGTGGTCTAAAACATGAATCAAAATTGAATAAAATTAAGGAGATGGTGGGATTAGAATTTTTAGGGAATTTCCAAGGAAGCATGGTTGGAAAGTATGAAACTTTGATTTGGGTTCGGATGTTTGAAATAAATTTTTAGAGAAGCTATTTGGGCGATGGAACGGATAAGGATAAGGGTTTAAAGGAGAGATTCCAGGGTTAGGATTTCCGAGGGTCGATGCAGGAGCGATTTCAGGGTTACAAGAATTGATTTAATTAAGATCTTTGGCACTTTTTCTTAGATACACACAAAGAACCAAATTTTTAAACATACGGTTTTGATTAAAATAATTTTTCAGTGGTACACGGAAATCGGGGTATTACATAGTTCTTTCCTAATATACACCAGGGTTTTTATATACTCGGATACCTATCTTGTATTCAGGGATATCTTTCCTTGTATGTCTAGGTATGCGGTATTCTCAGTAAGGTAAGTGTACGTCTATGGGTATCCAATATTTACTATACAGTCACAATTTTTGGTCCTTTCTAAGCATACAACCTTCTACTTAAAACCTTGTTTTAAGTATTTTTTTCTGTCATTTAACAATATGTTTTTTACAATACAATACAAATGCCAGAAGGCCATATACACATATGCATACTCACCCTTAAGTGTCACCATAGGCGCCTAGCCTTGCTATCAACTGACATCTCAAATCTAGTTGGGCAGGTTCCACCACGAGGAGTCCACTTTATACTAAACAAAGAACTTCCTCGCTGAAGACTCTTTGTTTGGAAGACATACAATTTTTTTATTCAAAAAGAAAAGAAATTTGACATGCAATTATTTTAGGATGGCCCATTTGAAAATTTGAAGTGTTCATTTCGGCTTACAAGCACAAACAATTGTAAGACCCAATTTAGGCCTCGTTTTTCATGGGCCTAAATTAGGCCTACTATATTGGGCCAAACTGGCCCATCAAACCATTTGAACTGCACACAGCCCACTATTGGTACGAAATGGCCCGCAGTGAGCCGCGCACAGCAAGACAGAGCAAAACCCCTCAGCCCGTGTACGACTCCCACGCCTCGCCAAAAACCCTAACGCTTTTGCCTCCTCTTCGCCTCGGCGCGTGCGGCTCCCACCCGCCACCTCCCCCGCCATGGCCGACGTCGACATGGGCGAGCTCCCCCAGACCCCGCGCTCGGCGGCCGGCGACGACGAGCTCTCCCTCATGGAGGACGAGGCCGACCTCGCCGCGGCCATTCTGGCCAGGCTCGGCGGGTCGCCGCGGGAGGACGACCAGCACCTCTGCGCCACCGCCGCTGCCATGGCGCAGGCCGTGAGGGACCAGGGCGTCGCAACCACCCCTGTCGCGTACTTCGCCGCGGCGGCGGCGGCGCTTGCGCCCCTCGCGCGCGCCGGGGCCGGGGCCTCGGACCGGCACGTCTGCGGCGCGCTCCTCGCGTTCCTCTCGGCCGCGGTGCCCGCGCTGCCTCCTGCCGTGGTGCGCGCCCGGGGCCGTGAGGTCGCGGACGACGTGGTGCGGGTGCTTGAGTTTCCCTCGACGCCCGACTCCGGCGTGAGGGCTGGGGTGAGGTGCCTCGCGCATTTGATCTCGGCAGGGGAGAAAGCGAGCTGGGAGGCAGTGGAGCCGTTCTATGGGGTGGTGCTACGGCTAGCTGCCGATCACCGACCCAAGGTAATGGCAAAACCAATTCTCTCAAATTTGTTGTTTTCAAAATTGCTAGTACTCTGGTAAATATGCACTGTCGTGTAACTTTGTTGTGATATACTGATATGGTTTACTGGGCACCTGCAATGTTGCCAATCGTGCCAATGCTGTTCACTTAATCTGATTTAGGATGCAGAATACCATTCAGTTTAGTAGGAGATTACAGACTTCGTAGTTTTAGATTTATAATAATCGAAGAAGGATAATGCAAAAAATTTTCTTAGCTTTGCAATTTTTGTTCATGTGATTAGCCTTGCTCATATCAAAATTCAAATGCCCTGTATCGTGCTGAGGATCATTCATAGTTTGCTTTGATGGACTGTAGGTGAGAAAGCAATCTCATTCATGCCTGCGAGACATTCTCCTAAGTTTCCAGAGGCAAGCTGTTTTGGTCCCGGCCAGTGAAGGAATAACAAGATGTTTTGAGCGTTTTCTGCTGCTTGCTGGGGGATCCAATGCTGTAAACACAGATGCAGCAGAAGGGGGACCTAAGGGGGCTAAGGAAGTTCTATATATCCTTAATGCTTTGAAATGCTGCCTCCCTCTTATGGCATCAAAACCTTCCAATACCATCATAAAATATTTTAAAGCTCTGTTGGATTTGCATCAATCAATTTTGACAAGGAGCATATTGGAGATTCTGCATGCTGTTGGTGACAGTCCAACTGTACAGCTTAAATCTGATGTGCTACTGGATATAGTATGCTCTTTGGGGCTATCTGTCTCTGTTGAAAGAAAATCAGGGGATGAATTGGCTTCAATTGCACGGCTTCTAAATGTTGCTACTAGAAAAATTTATAATCAGAATAAGAACATATGTGTTGTGAAGCTTCCATTAGTATTTACTTCACTTGGAGGTTTGTTCCTCTCACAAAATTTGGCACTTTTAAGTTGATCAATTATTCCTAATAAGTCATATTATGTCTTTTGTCTAAATATCTTGTTGTAAATTATTTGCCAGATATATTGGCAAGTGAATTTGAAGAAGCGAGATTTTCTGCTGTAGAGGCTTTCAAGAGTTTAATAGAAGACTGCATCGATGAAAACATGATTTTACAGGGCATTACCCAGATTAAGTCTAGACATCCAGGGGTAAGATCTGATCCCACAACCATAGAGAAGATATGTGCTATCCTGGAGGGCTTGCTAAATCTCCGATACAGTGATGTCTGGGACAAATCATTTCATGTGATTTCAATGGCATTTGACAAGTTGGGTAAGTATAACACCACTTTAGTGTATCCTCATTCAAGAGCTTAGGAATAGTATGAGAATTTCTAATTTAGTAATCTGGCTCCTCTGGTGAGAGCATTAAGATTCATTGTAGTTTCTGTTCATATCTTACGTGTTATTGAACTCTTACTTGTGCCATTAACAACCTGGTTCCAAATGTTTTATGTTAAATTGAATTCTGTTATTGGTAATAGTTCCTTGATAATATGCGATAATAGTTCTTATGCTGATTTCTAATGCAAAACAACAGGAGAATTGTCATTCGACCTTTTGCCTGAAGCACTTAAGAACTTGGCAGACATGCAAAACTTGTCAGACGATGACTTCTCTTTCCGGAAGCAGGTATCTTTTACATTTAACTATGTGTGCCGTACCAAAACCACCATTGTTTTCCTTCTGCATAATATAATCTAATTTATGCCTTCCATGCAACTAAATTTGTTTGCTCCATGTATGTTTGGTTATCTCCTGGTTTACCTTGGTATGCTTCTATTTTGCAGCTCGATGCGTGTCTTGGTTCAGCAGTCGCTGCTATGGGACCAAAGAACGTTCTTAAAATCCTGCAGCTTCATTCAATATCTGATGAAAATGAATGGATCTTCCCCATTTTAGAAAAGCACATTGTTGGTGCCAGTTTACAATTTTTCTTGACAGATATTCAGGACATTATTAGAGCTGTAGAGAAGAGCATTCCAAAGGTACTGTGCATTTCTTGAAAATTTTAATAGCTTTAAAGCAAAAACAGATTGATCCCTTTCATTTTAAACTGCACTGACTATGTTTCCAACATCTTCAATTGGACAGCTTTTAAAGGAAGATAAGCTTTTCTCTGCCAAGAGAGCAGAATGTTACGTGTATTCACTATGGTCTTTGTTACCGTCGTGCTGCAATTATGCATGTGATACTTCAATCCACTTTAGAGCTATGCAGGGTGTTTTATGTGACACGCTTAAAAACCAGCCTGACTTGCGTGGTATCATTTGTTCCAGTATTCAGGTATGTCACTCTGCATTGGGTTAGTTCTTTTTTGTGAGTACTTCTGTTTAAGTTACACAAATTGTTATGTGCTTTTGAGCTTATTTTACTTTCTTTTGGCTTGGATTTTTTAGGTTTTGATTAAACAAAACAAGGAAGCTTTGTCTGTTCCTATTGAAGAGGTCATACTTGCTGAGGATGAAATAAGCAAATCTGAAAAAAGGGCAAAAGAACGCTATACTAGAGAGTTCGCAGAGGAAAACTTAAAAGCAATACGGGCTTTCTCTTCAAAATTTTTGAATGTTCTATGTTCTATATTCTTAGCTTCTTCAAACGATGCTATTGGACTTCTACAGGTAATATTATTGATGCCTGCTTTATACATATTGTGCCACCTGTTTGCTGGGCTTTAAGGATCTGTACTTTCAGGAATTGTGATTTGGCTCTGGAAGTTAATTTCTTCTATGGTCAGTTGGCAGCTCATAATTGTTAATGTTTGATAATAATGTAATGACTTCATCAGAATAGATTGCCTAAACTCCCAGTGTGGAACTTCGAACCTTTGGGTGTTAATTTTTCTTGTTGAGGATTTGATTATTGGATTGTTTTGTTGATTGTTTGACAATTATATCATGTACAAGCATACAAGTGACTTGTTCCCTCTTCATTGAACATGTAGCCCGCAATAAGTGATATAGCCTCCATATCAGACAAAGACACTGTTGGCAGGTTCTTCCTTGATGCAATAAGGAAGTTGTTGGATGCCACAAAAGCTGTTAATGCAGAGCAAAAGAATGATAGTTCAATGCAAATTGAAGCTAATTCCATCACAAATAACATGCCAAGGTTTGCACAGAGTTTACATTCTTGGTACTTCTTATTCATGATGTCTAAATTCCAATTAAAGCCTATTGTTGATTTCAATCCTCGATGGATTTTAGGGCTCTTCTATTGGAATTTGCAGCTTCATTAATGCCTGGTTTAGCTGCGAAATCTATCAATGTGCTATTCAGTTATGTAAAACCTGCAATTAAGGTACATTTATGATATAACAAGTATCCATGTAGTTTTTTTTTAAGTTTCTAAATTGTTTTGTACCTGATGTTTTTTTCTCACACTTGCAGGATATTGACTCATTGATTCAAAAGAGAGCATACAAGGTTCTATCAATGCTGCTCAAGGTATGTTTTCAGTTTGGATTTTATATGAATCATCATGGCAGATCACAGAAAGATAACTCGGAATCTTTTTGAATGTTTATCATTTCAGGATGCTGAGTTTATTGAAAGGAATTTGGATACCTTGTTGGAATTGATGATTTCTTCTTTGCCATGCCAATTTCCATCAAAACGCTACAGGCTTGAATGCCTGCATCACCTTATTGTTTACATTTTGAAGGTTGGTAGTGAAAAAACATGTTATGTTTGCTAGGCAGATGTGGATACTGTCCCTCGGACTGTAACAAGAACTCTGTGTTCTCTTTGTCTGCAGGATTCATCTAAGCTTGGAAAGAGGGAAATTATTGGTTCATTCCTGACTGAAATACTTCTTGCCTTAAAGGAGGTAATTGATTGTATATTTAAGTTGTGTGATCTTTTAGATAGGAAAAAACTACTGCAAGCAGCATGCTCCCAGTTTGACTCTTGTGCGTGTGTTATTCCCTTTGAAATGTTACTGTTAGCCTTTTGTTGCAAGTTGTGGTAACATGCAGCTGTCCTTACATTTTCTGGAAACAAAAATATATCTACTCAAGTAGCCTTTTTCTGTTCAGAATTATAGACTTGGATGGACTAAAAATGATTATTGTACGTTACAATAATGACATTATCATGCAAGTTTCAGACCGTTAGTTCTATGCCATAATTCTGGTTAAGTCGAATGAACTTATTCTTTTGGATAGCCAAACTAGACGGACTCTGAAAGTACGTTTATGGTACATAAATGCCAGCTGTGAGATGAACAGTCATGACTTGATGTTTCTTCACAGGCTAACAAGAAGACCAGAAACAGAGCTTATGATCTACTTATTGAAATTGGACGTGCTTGTGAAGATGCAGAACATGATGGGAGGAAGGAGAATTTGCATCAGTTCTTTGGCATGGTACTTTATGTCATTACTGTTTTTAGATGTCTTGATTGATAGGACCAAACCAATGAAATATGAGGCTCTAAGCCATACCAACGTCTGACTTGCCAATCCTGTCCTGTATGTTAAGGAAACTTGCATCTATATTTTGGTTTGACTTTGCTGCTTTTATGTTTAGGTTGCTGGTGGTCTTGCTGGTCAGACTCCCTATGCAATTAGTGCTTCTGTAACTGGGTTAGCTCGGTTAACTTATGAGTTCTCAGAGCTTATTGGAGTAGCATACAAGCTTCTCCCATCAACTTTTCTTCTCATGCAAAGGAACAACCAAGAAATTGTCAAAGTAAAGCACACAACGCATTTCTGGTTTATTAGCTTATCTATCACTCTCTTTCACCTACTTATAGTAACCTTATATTGTATCCAGGCCAACTTAGGTTTTATCAAAGCTTTGGTGGCTAAATCTAAAGCCGATGTATTGCATGAGCATTTGAAAGGAGTTGTTGAGGGTTTGCTGAGCTGGCAAACTGATACAAAGAATTCCTTCAAAGCGAAGGTATTGGTTGTTTGCTTTTTATACTATAAAGTGATGACATTTCTACTGTTATTTATATAAACGCTCACAAACAATGATCTGTTTTTTTCTTCTCTCTTGTGCGAATTTTACAATTCTAATAACAGGACATATCAACTCTCATAGGCAATACATGACATGCGAAAAAATTAAAGAAAATGAAATATGCATGACTCATCATATTACATGTAGTAAATTGCATCTGTTTTCTTGGAGCTTGCTATTCATCTCTTGTCTTATGCCAGGTAAAGTCACTGATAGAAATTCTAGTGAAAAAATGTGGTTTGGATGCTGTGAAGGCTGTGATGCCCGAAGAACATATAAAATTGCTCACCAACATTAGGAAGGTAACTTACAGTATTTTGTGCTTTGCTCTTATCTTGAAGAAAAGATTATTAATGTTGTCTCTGGTAGCGTGTTCAACAATTCCATGTAATGCTAAACAGATTAATGAGCGAAAAATGCGGAAATCTAAGTCTTCTGAGGATGGAGATGCCATGTCTATGGCATCACGAGCTACAAGGTATTGTGCTGCATTTATTGGTATTTTTGGATGTAGCTGTGCTCAATAAAGTTAAAACAGAGTATTATAAAGTTTTGTTCTGAAAGGGAGAATTTGCTGATAGTTCTGATGGAGTGAATGTCACATTTATTTCAAATATATAATATCCACTTATGTCTGTTCAACTGTCTGGGTCATTCTCCCTGCAGACAAAGTAGATGGAATCACACACAGATGTTTTCTGATTTTGGAAGCGATGAGGATGACTCCAATGGTCCCTTTTCTGCGAAACATACAGTCACTTCTCGTACTGGAACAAAAGCTTCAACACGGTATGTGCCACAAGCCCACAATAGTGCCGCACTTACATGCTTGTGAGCATTTAAATTAATAATCATTTCTTACAACTTGTTATCTTATCCAGGTCTAGCAGGAGGCACCAAGCAGATAAGAGCTTGATAGAAAAGTTCATTGATCAGTCAACGGGCGAGCCCCTAGATTTACTTGACCAGAAAACCGTGCGTCTGGCTCTCAAATCGACAAAAAAGAGAGCTATGCCTGATGAAGATGATGATGAGTTGGAGATGGACCCTGAAGGGCGTATTATTGTACGGGAAGAGCGGGAGAGGCACAAAAAGAAGCAGCCCATCTCTCATGACGAAGAGGCTGATGAGAGCACCGTCCGAAGCCAGTCTGTCAAGAGGAGGAAGATGACCAGCTCCGGCTGGGCCTACACTGGCCATGAGTACACCAGCAAGAAGGCCGGTGGCGATCTCAAGAAGAAAGACAAGATGGATCCGTATGCATACTGGCCATTAGACAGGAAGCTCCTCAACCGCAGGTCGGACCGCAAAGCGGCTGCACGCAAGGGTATGACCAGTGTCATGAAGGTGACCAAGAAGCTCGAAGGGAAGAGCGCTGCCAGCGCGTTCGCTGCTAGGAGAACGCAAACGCAGAAACGGAAGCAGAAGAAGAGCAGGTAAGGGGATGATGGGACAGACAGGGCGAGGAAGCTTTGTATAGAGGAGCTGATGGCCATTGCCCATTGGCAGTTGAAGTTTTGGATGCGTACAGTGCTGACTGCTGAGTGAGGATTCGGCAGTATTATTGTTCTAAAAAATGTTTCGGCAGTTTGTGTTCTTGCCCGTTCCATGTCCAGTCTGTCGAAGAAAAATATCCTAACCCCCCGTCTCATTATTGCAAAATAGGGAAAGTTTTGGCGGCTGTCAGTATGACGGTATGTGTCAGATTCGGATTATTTAAATGTGTTGTTAGTTTTTGACTTATGGCTTGTTAAATTTGGAATTCGTGAAATTCGTTCTGAACTGACCGCTTGACTACTTGCTAACGAAAGAAGAGCGTGTACTGTATGTAGTTCGCCCGCTCGCTGCTGTCACGTCACTTGGCTAGCTACGATCGACGGGTGCGCTAATGAAGAAGCGGAAGACAGTAGCAAAGCCAGGCTAGAAAATGAGCTATCCTTGAGAAACTACCACAAAAAGGGTATACTAGAAATGTCTGAACAAAAACGTTACCGCAAAACGGTGCACTTATCGAGCTGCAAATTCTGTAGCCTATGTTTAGTGATAAAAAGTTGGGAGATGTGTATATGAGATGTCAGTTGCTTGATTTTATGCTAAATCTGAGTCACTTTTAGATTGACTTGTAATATATTCGTGCTAACAATACGGCGACGTTTGAAACAATGATATCAAAACTATAAATTCACAAGCAGTACTATAAGTGACAAAGCAGATAAAGACATCTACTAAAATGGCAGTACAACAGAAAAGCCACAAACAACCTTCTATAACATAAGCTCGGAAGAAAATCGTATCAATATTATGTTTAAATGCATATAAAGATTATTACAAATTTAGTCATTATTGTACTACTACATTTTATAAAAGCTACTTGGAAGAAAAATACCAACTTTTAGGCATCAAAGTTACATTGTACAAAAATAAGCATGACCAAATTGTGAAAAACAGTGCACTTTGTCTACTATTATAAAAGAGAAATAGTGTTTCTACCAAATTTTCGTTCGTCGCTGATGTCATATCGCGTCATGCTGACGTCAGCATCCAATACACAACAAAGTCCACTAATACACAATAAAGTCCTAATTCCTAATTTGATCCGAATTACATGATTATACACCACATCCGATCCCAACACCACAAGAACGTTGCATATCCTGTTGTAGTGACTCTCGTATTCCACTTCCGAGGTAGAAAACTGGACTACGGCTCATTCCTCAACAAGAACAGCTTACTGAGAAATGGGAACATCAGAGTAGCATAACAGAAGCAAAATACAACGAAACCTAAATAACATAACCATTAGAAAATATCTTTTACCAACATAATAACTAAATTTTCCTTGAAAATAACCTTCCAACCTTCATCTTCAACTAGACTTGACGATGATCGTGCTTTACTTCTTCTAGAACTCTTGAAATTTCACTCCTGGATCTTCATCTTCAGAGGATATTTTTTTTCGCCTAAGAGTTAGCTCAAAACATCTACAAGGAGGTTTATATATAGGAGATGAGTACGAATGGTACTCAACAATCCACTATAACAATCCAACAGATATATGCCCATAATTCACCTGCATAAAATATATACTACCAAAGACCACAATCTGCAAAAGTATTTCATGCATGTTATAAAACAGTGTTGCAAAAATCATATTAAGCATTTAAGAAATCTACTGCACATAAGGCATCACAGGGTTAGAACCTCCGATAGTTCCTTTCCTGCCGCAGTTCGCGTTTCTACCAAAACAGGGAGTGACATATCACAATTCATACACTCGCAGAGTGTGTCGCTATACCCACAGACGTCTTAAACCTTTTAATGCCGCGTTACACCGTCACCATGCCAACGCCCTTAGCACACTTCACGTGTATGCGGCAAGGTTAAGATTCATAGGCTTTTCATCAATCCATCTGTCAAATCTCAGCGGTGATCCCCACAAACAATGGCATGATCAAACAATGGCAACCTGACCCCACAACAATGGCGATCCACAACATCTACTCGGATTCGCACAACTGTGATCCTCATCGCTAGCCCACGCTCATGGGTTCACGAAATCCTTCAACCTACAAATAAGCCATTAAAAAAAGTATTACTAAGCAGCCCGTCCCATTTAGGGTCATTGGTCGACACGGTCGTACAGCGCTTGCATGCCATACTAGCGACTCTCGTATTCCACTTCCGAGGTAGAATACTGGTCTACGGCTCATTCCTCAGCAAGAACAGCTTACCGAGAAATAGGAACATCAGAGTAGCATAACAGAAGCAAAATACAACGAAACCTAAATAACAAAACCATTAGAAAATATCTTTTACCAACATAATAACTAAATTTTCCTTGAAAATAACCTTCCAACCTTCATCTTCAACTAGACTTGACGATGATCGTGCTTTACTTCTAGTAGAACTCTTGAAATTTCACTCCTGGATCTTCATCTTCAGAGGATGTTTTTTTTCGCCTAAGAGTTAGCTCAAAACATCTACAAGGAGGTTTATATATAGGGGATGAGTACGAATGGTACTCAACAAGTCCAACTATAACAATCCAACAGATATATGCCCATAATTCACCTGCATAAAATATATACTACCAAAGACCACAATCTGCAAAAGTATTTCATGCATGTTTATAAAACAGTGTTGCAAAAGATCATATTAAGCATTTAAGAAATCTACTGCACATAAGGCATCACAGGGTTAGAACCTCCGATAGGTTCCTTTCCTGCTGCGTTCGCAGTTTCTACCCGAAACATGGAGTGACATATCACAATTCATACACTCTGCAGAGGTGTGTCGCTATACCCACAGACGTCTTAAACCTTTTAATGCCCGCGTTACACCGCCACCATGCCAACGCCTTAGCACACTTCACGGTGTATGCCGGCAAGGTTAAGATCATAGGCTTTTCATCAATCCCATCTGTCAATATCTCAGCGGGTGATCCCCACAACAATGGTAGATCAACGGATCCCACAACAATGGCAATCCTGGACCCCACAACAATGGCGATCCACAACATCTACTCGGATTCGCACAATTGCGATCCTCATCGCTAGCCCACGCTCATGGGGTTCACGGAAATCCTTAAACCTGCAAGATAAGCCATTAAAAAAGTATTACTAAGCTAGCCCGTCCCATTTAGGGTCATGTGGTCGACACGGTCACTACAGCGCTTGCATGCCATACAACAGTTGTTATTTAACCTTATGGTGTTAACATTTGCAATTGAACCCTACAACAATGGCGAGTTTAGACTGCCAACCATAATATGACTGACTGCTCCACCAGTCAATCAAAACCATCACATTTGTTTTAATTGCAGAAATTATAATTTAATGCAACGTGATACATATACATTGCAATTATGAAAAAATAACAAGAGATGATCAAAAATTGTTGGACTTGCCTGAGATACCCGCAATTGTAGAACAAAATAAATCCATGAAGAAATCCAAGATGAATAGGCAACTGGAAGAAAACAATAAAATACAACTAAATACGAGAACGTCGATACTAATGTTATGCACATGACATGCTATTCCTTAATAATATGTTTTTTTAATGACTTTAGGTTATTTATTACTTAAAAATTTTGATTGTCTTAAATAATTGATGGACTAGATAAATTGTAACTTCATTGAATTTGATGTATACTATTGTCAATTAGATTAGAGTTTTATTTATCAAAATAATATCCTTTTCTCTTCTCTTCTCTTCTCTTTTTAATTATTTTCTTTCTTAACATATCCTTATGGTTTACTGGACCATTAAGTCCAGAGGTCAGGGCCCAATATGGCCCAATCGGAGGCCAGCCTGTGAGCCGACTCGGTCAAAGACCGAGCCGCTTACCCCTCCCTACTCTCTCTCTCTTTCTCTTCTCTTACTCTCCTCCGCCGCTTCACACCCACGCCCAGCTGCGCCGTCGATGCCATTTCACCCTCGCGTCGGCCGCCGCACTCCGCCTCCGGCGGCCACTCCACAGCCGCCACCGGCACGAATCGCTACCTCGATCTCCCTCGATTTTCCCTGGCCAAAACCCTAGCCGCAGGCTGCCGCCACCGTCAATTTTCTTCTCTGCTCGGGAGTCTTGGATTGGACTCCCCTAGCTCCGGCGTCTCCGAGCTTGGATTGGCTCGGCTCCGCCGCCACCTCCCTGAGCTTCCTCACTTCGATCCCCTTCTTCTTCATGGTGAGCTCCTACACTCTTTCTCCCCCTTTGCACCTGTGATGTGTTATGCTGTGCTTGGTCTTCCTCTCTGCTTTGGTGATATCCTGTGGTTGTAGTGCACTAATCTGATAATTGTGTGGTGCTTGTTGCATGACCCTATTGTTCAATCTTGATGATTTATGATCATGGTGGTGTCTATAAGCTCTATGGTTCTTGGTTAATTTGGCCTAGGATGAAAACTGATGATGCCTATTGATTTCAGGGTTCTAAGTCAATTGACTTGTTTTGTTTGGATAATGCCTATATGCTATGGATGGATGAATGCTCAAAAATTGATGAAAGGTATTTCTGGAATTGAATCACACTAACATGATTGGTCCTCATATATGCTTGCATTTAGAAGTAATGGAAATATTAAAATTGATTATACTCTAGCATGATCAGATACTTCTGGATGCTTCACTGAATAATATATCAACCCATATGGTTGCATACTTGATAATCATGGCAGTTCTATAAATCTATGTACTATGAATTTTTGAACTGAAATCCGTAAAGCTTGAATCTTTAAATTAATAGATGGTGACTGATTTCTCTGGATGATTTACTACTATATCTATATGACCAGATTTCCCCTCTTCTATATGATTATTGAATAATACATTAACTTATATAGTACTTGATTAAGGTTTTAGTGAAAGAAGAGATTAAGACTATTGATTAACTAATCATATTCTATGGATTTTATTCTAATACCATATGCTCAAGACATTTGCTCTGCTCTACTGGATGAGTTGTAATAGAAGTCTGTATGTTCTGCCTATTAACTCTAATTGCTCACTTTGATTCTTGTTCTGAAATATGCTGCTATATGGTCTTCTATACTTAAATCTGAACTACTGCTGGCACCTAAACTACTTCTAAATTATTGAGTTTAATTTAGTAACATTATAACTAATTCTAACTACTAACATATTCAAGATTCATTCTATAGGAATATTACTGAATCTTACCCCAGGGAAACTACATACACATGCAGTCCTTAGCCCATCTTAGTAATATGTTGCTCTTCCTACTGCTAGCTACATGATGAAATAATTAATTTGAACCAGAAATAATCTTCTTGATATCTATTTAGAGTAACCTACTCACATATGGCTTATTACACTAATGAATTTGCCTCTTACTTACTGATCTATATGACCTGCTACTCTTTAATTTAGACCGTCATCATGTTCTCTCTACTGAATTTGAGATACTCTATTTCCTATACTTGATTAGATGTAATGCAGCACACTACTACTATTTCTGCCATTCTAATAACTATGTACCTCCTTTATTTTCAGTGCTTGATAGAATTACCTAGATTATATTTTGTGTTTCTTGTTGAGAATCTAAAATGATGAGGCTTATGGTTTTTTTGGATTCAGCATATAGATCACACAGGTCCTATGCACTCTAGTAGATGCTATTTATGATTTCACCTCCAATTTAAATCTCTTGGTTACCTGTTGATGGTTTTAGTGTAACTGTGATGGTTGTGTGATCTCCTTCTCTGGTCCTGCAGCTACTCCTGATTTCTTTGCTCTGGTTTCTCTTCCTGAACTGGACAGGTTATTTACACTTCCTCCTGAAGCTGGAGTCCTGCCCCCTTCATGGAACTGAAGCCCTGCTCCTGTTCTTCTTGTTCTGATCTACTCTCCATGGCTTACCAATCTTGGATTCATGGTTTCCACTATCTTTTGCTTGATTGGCACCTTGAGGTGTAGCTTCCTGTTCTTCCTAGAGCTTCAGGCACCTTTGCTTCTCCTCCTACTTCCTGGTCTCTCTCTAGCTGCTCACTGGTTGAGCTTTTGTGTTTTTGAGATGATGGACTACTGCTTGGCTAACTCTAAGCTTGTACTGATCCTCTAAGCGAGCTACTAGCTGCTGCTATTGTTCTCACAGCTGAGGCTGCTGCTCCTGCTGCTATTACTATGACTGCTACTAGTGCTGTGGCTACTTGCTACTACTGTTGCAGCTGCTCTTGCAGCCGAAGCAACCGAGGCTGGCTCTGAACGGTGTCTAATGGCTTGGTCTGATGTTTGTGTGTGCAATTTTTGAGGGCATGGTGATGCAGCTGCTTGCATGTCGGTTTGGAAAAGGGCTTGCTGCCACCTCAGCGGTGATCTGTTTAAAATGGGGTGAAAAAGGTAATAGTAATTTCCTCTTTGATGACATTTTGGTGATTTTAATGGAGTTTAATCAAGTTCCAATTAATGGTGGCTATGGATATAGAGACCAGATTTCTATCCATTATTAAAAAAAGTTCCAATTAATGGAGCCTGCTAGTTCGTACTAGCTTAGCACTTTTCCTTTATGCCCCTCAGGTTTTATAATTTGGAGGTCCAAACTTGAATTCAGGGACTGGTTTGCAATTTCCTTAGAACTCAGGGTCCTTTTGTAAAACTGCTAATTTGGAAATGTCATTTGAAAATGGTTGAACTGTCTCGTGAGATGTCTCGGCTGTCGGATTTGTGCCCCTATATGGGTTGGTTGCATATCCTATTTGGCCTGTATATAGAGAGTATATATTGCCACACAGATGCAATGCATGAGATGTATGTATATATGCAAAGACCTGTGATGACAGTAAGTGATGAATGAAAGATTTTGACTTCTATTGTTTACATGTGTGTACCTCACTAAGTGAGGTGCATGTAAAGACTAATTCCAGCTATAGCTCATGGCCAGCAGCGGAGCACATGAAGCCGAACTAATATAACCCATTCCTCACAAGATTTATTCTAGCAGGCCTAATGCACATGAACTTAATAATCGAACGCGAACAATCGGTTGATGAATCATGCAATATTAAGCATAAAATAGCAATTCAATACATTAATAAGTCCCAGCCAGCGTCGTGGCTCGACCAACACCGCTCTCAGCCAATGTGACCAAGTCATTAGTACGGCCAAGACTATAGCTAAAACCCAGGCTGTTACACCTGTCCTATATATACAATACAAAAACTTATCACAAACAAAATTTATTCTTGTGGTGTGATCTAAAAAACATTCAGTCAGATCTGTTCCGTTGCTAAAGACCAACTCCTTCAACGGTTGCAATTGTATTGTACGGAATCACAATACCTAATCAAACAAAATGCATTTGTAAGTATTCTCATGGCTTTTCACTCCATTACTTAAGCAGTTTCACAGAAAAAAAAATACATTGCATGTGCACGTCAATGTAAAACGTATTAAACTACTAATCTCAATGAAATGGAGGACGTTACCATCAAAAGTTATGCACTCATTGATTATTCCAAACACCACAAGAGCTTGTGTTTTCTGGAGATACAGAGAAGTAATTCATATGAATACTGCAACAAAATTCAATAATTAGATCAACTGATTTTTTTTTTTGAAAAAATAACATGGCAGCAGACGAGAAATTTGGAATTATAAAAGCTGTCTGCGAGACAAAAAAAAAAGTGAAAGCTTTAACCCAGAAGAACGTTAAATCAGAACATTAAATTTTTTTTTCTCAAACGCTGGAAGAACATTAAATGTGAAAACTCAGGAAGGACATTAAACTTGATCTTGCTGTAAACTTATAACAAGGATAATCGTAAAAAATAGTCCACTGACTGTTCCAGTCAATAGAAATTGAAATAATCGTATTTTTATTTGACATTAGCTGCCATCAGGATCAATGAGTAACAGTAAGAAGTTAAGATCTGACTAAACAGTGCCAATTTTTTGCTTGGTCCTAACATTTCTAAGCCAATAAATTGAAAAGGGTAGGAAAAGTTTATACAAGAGCACCTGAATATATTGTCAGAACAACAAATATTAAGGTGGAAAAACGTTGTCTTTATATATTGGTTAAATTATAAAAGGGTCATCTCGGAATCAAAGTTCAAACAGAAGGGTAGAAATAAATAGAAATTTTATGGGATACAACCTCACATAACTTAATTCTGAATTTATTTTGCCTTAAAGATGGAGCCAGTTCCATTTCCTGAAATATACAGCATGCAGAATGATAAGTGCAGTTTATGAATCATGACAAGATACAACCAAATAAACAAATGAAGGTCTTCAAGTTCAATCAGAGTAGATGTTAGAATGTAAGAGAACTAAAATTATTGACCTCCAAATGTGAAGGAGAAAAAATGCCTTCAAATTTCTGGAGATCCCTTGAATGCATCAGTTCATGGTCCTCACGGAATGTGTGGAAAAAGGACCAAGCTGCAGGGCCCATAAGGAAAAAAATTGCCCAGAATAAACTAAAACAAAACATAACATGACAAAGAGGGTTCATCTAATCATATCTGCCAACTAAAAATACCTTCATGTGTATGTCCCTCTGCCACTAGATCCATGAAGCAATGGATAAACACCGGGAAAAGGACACAGAGTAAATCATGCTACAAAAAGAAGAGATGAAAATTCAGAAACATAGTATAGCTATAACTAAATTTAAGAATAGAAAAACATGGATCCCTATAGAAATTGAATTCTAATATTAAGACATCCATCGGAAGCAAAATAAATTCGGTGTTCATGTAATAAGTACATAACCATGCTTATTGGAACAATCTTTTGCTTTGTAGAAGGTGACCCACAGTGTGATGTAGAATTTCTTTCAGTGTTGATCTTATCAGCAAAATTCAATCGAATTGCAAACCTGACCAATATGATTGTTGGAGCCTAAACTTCCAGAATTCTATTCATATTGCTGGGCTCTAGCTTGGTACCAATTCTCTCTCTATCACTCAGATCAACAGATCAGACTACTAATAGCACTTAAGTAACCAGCTCGCTAACGTATAAAATCAGTAAATTAAGCCATAGGTAACTTGATGTACATCTTAATTTTTCTATCTTTAATTAATGCATAGCTAAGCTACTGCTTTCTTTTTAAAAATATGATTGACTGATTGAATCACACTACTAATCGCACTTAACTAATCAATCTCGCTAACGAAATAGGAACGTTTTCATCATCATCCTAAAATTTTTGTCCATTATTCATCGTCAACACATGTCAGTATTGAAGCAACCACAGATGCACACATGAAATGGTTCACTTATTTTACTTTGGTTTCAGCAGAGCAAAACATAAACTTGATGATATCAATACTTGTTAAGCATCTTCAACACAATTCAGTACTTAGGTAAATGATCAAATTCAGTACTTGATGATATTCTCAATTCAGTCTCTAACTATCTATACAGAAATGAACTGTCAAATAAGGCAAACAGTCCCTAACCCTTTATACAGAAATGAACTGCCAAATAGAACAAGACACAGTGCCTCACAACGTCACCAACCTGAGGGACTATGCCCAGCGGCATATCGCACGACACGCGTATCCACACCCATCGCCGAAACTTGCTGCAATCACCGGGGAGGGCTGCGCCGGTCAGGGTTGGGGAGGCCGTCGCCGTCACAGGGGAGGAGGCGGTGCCGACGGCGCAGGGGAGGAGGCAGGCACCGGGGAGGGTTGGGAGGTCGTTTTCCTTCGGCGTTGAGGGCGGGTGCGGGCAGATGGGTGTAGGGTTGCGGATCGGTAGGATTGCATTATTGAAACCGATATATTTTAGTATATTAGTATAGATATGATTGCTCCGTTACTCATAAAGTCAATCCTCTTCCCCTCCAACTAACGCCCACTCCACCGCCGCGCCCTTATGCCCCTCCGCCTGATCAGTGGCCGGCAGGATGCACCCTCCCCGCCTCATTCCTCCCTTCTCGCTCCTTCTCGACCACCACTGTCATTGGCCTTCTTCCTCAACTCCAGGGCGAATTTCTCCCATCCCGCCTCCGACGTCGGTCCATTGCCCTCCACCTCTCCCGCGGCCAAGGCGATGCCACCGCCACCCCACCGCCGGGCTTACACTCCTGTGGCCTCCTTCTAAAACTGCCCCTCCAGCCAACGCCTCCCTCTCCTGCTGCCCATAAACCAATCTGTGCTTGCCAATGTTTTGAGTCATCGTTGCCGTCGTATTTGGAGGAGTCATCGCCGATGAGTCCTTCCCTTAGCTGTTGCCTCTTCTCCCTCTGTTGATGGTAGGAGGTTGAAGATGACTCCTTGGTCTTTGGATCTCAATTCAACGGCCAAGAGTAGGTGATTGAGATTTGGAGAATTCTTAAGTCACCTGACGTGTACAAAGGTATAAAACATTATGTGCTTTGGAGGATGCTTATGCTAAAATGACTGTTTTATCTTGCCTAAGGTTGTGAGGGTCGAGATGCTATTGGAGCATCGATGTTTAAAACTTTCTTTGCGCTAGATAGTAAACACCTCGCGTTTCCAATGCCGTTAAGAGCACTACTATTCACCTCTACAAGCATTTCTTTTTTCTAAAGTAGCCATGACACAATGGTTATGCCGGATTCAAATCTAGGGGAATTTTTAGAAATAATGGTATTTTGATGAAAAATTCATAAAAGTGTTGTTCCTCTTAAAAAACAAATTTAGTATTGGGTCATACCTTGGAAGGCCCATAGAGGCCTTCACGGCCCTCGTATTGCCAAGAAATTGAGACCATGTTCTTTTCAACTTATAATCCGAATTATTAAAATGGATTATTTACTCCATGTTTTGAAAAAATCTCTTCTACTGTATCACTTGTTTTAAACTGTATCACTTGTTTTAAACTATTTTTTAATTTATTTCTTAAAATATTTAATTTATCCATATAATCAACTAGATAATATATGAAAATAATCTGCTCAATAATCTAAATCAAACTGGTCTAAGTTGGTAACCAACAAAGTGGATTGATAATCCTCGGTAATAATTTGCTCAACAATCGAAATCAAACAGGGCTGAGTTGGTAAGCAATGGAGTGGCTTGATGTGGCAGTCCAATTGGCAAACCTGTCATTCAACAAAAGACCCCCTCTATCGGCCTTCCAAGGTACGACGGTATACTAGATTCACATTTTCTTTTGAAAAGAGAGCAATTTTGCAATTTTCAATTAAAGTACTATTACAAATAAAAAAAACTCCCAAATCTAGGTGGCAGCTCACCCAATGCAGTAGCAGGAAATTGGTAAAAAGTCGACAAATAATACCCCGTTCTCGCCTCAGAATTTCTAAGCTTTTTCTGGCTAAGTTCTTAGTCGGCTGAAAAAAAAATTTAAAAAACATATTTTTTTTATGTTTTGTAAATATATATATAGGAGAAAAATTTTTTAAAATATATACATTGCGGCACCACGGTGAAGCCGTGGACTCGTAGGGTGGCACAGCAGATGCCGCGCCCGTCCAAACGCGACACCGCGGTGGAGCTGCGGACCCACGCCGCGGCACCAGCGATGCCGCGTTTGGCCTGCTCGACACAGCCGGTGCCGCGCGCCCCAGCGCGTACCCAACAAAAGCTGGTAGCCTGCTGCAGGTGTTCCAACGAGCTGGTATACGTGAGTAGATTAGCGTAGCCAAAACAAGCTGGTATCTGCAGGATGATCACAAGCTGGTAGCCCATGTCTTTTATCTTCGAAATGTTAAGGATACTGCAGAAAATTCATTTTTGGACTCCATGGCCGTCAGGAATTTAGGATTAGGCCCCGAGAGAAAGTAAGATCAGCCATGCTCATCTGCAGTAATCCCAGCCAGACATTGATCCTGCAGTCAGGTAATTAGGCAACGCGGCCGGTGCCTCGCCATCGGTCCGCGGCTCCACCGCACTGCAGCGTCTTCACCGCGCGAGGCATGTATATATTTAAAAAAAATTTCTCCTACATATATATTTGTAAAATATGAAAAAAAATATATATATATTTTTTCAAAATTTTTTTCGTCCGCTGGACGCATAAGGTTAGGCACTTTGGATTGCTACCGGCACCAAATTTTTTGAGGGTACATCAGGAATGCACACACAAACTCAGACAGGGACACGCGTATGTCCGACACACTTTTGTCTACTCATGTATCTAGATTCTGAAGGTCTGGAGGATCTAAGGCCCCAGTGTGTGGAGAACACATGCTCCCACTACACATGCATGCGTGTACGCACCATTTGCCTAACCAGGACTAACTGAAAAAGTTAATCCCAGGAAAAGAGGGATTAAATCCCTTGGGTAAGCACCAAAATTTTTTGGTACGTAGCCAACCCAGCACTACATTAAAATTCAAGCCCGCCAAAATTTGTGTACTACGGAGTACCAACCCTCTCCGTCCTAAAAATAATTCACTTCTAGCTATGAATCTAGATTCATAGGTAAAAGTTAATTTTTTTAAGAACAGACAGTATCTATTTATCTATCAATCCATCCATCCCTATCCTATCCTAGCGAAAATTTGGTAGTACTCAAACTTATCTAAGCTTTGGGACTACCAAAATTTTAGTTGAGTGAAACCAAACTGGCGCCTAGTATTGTCCACATAATACTTTTTCAAGGTAAAAGGGCAAACACCAACATCGGTATGTGCAGAGTGCATGCTTCGAACGAGTAAAGGAAACCTTCACACCACTTTACTCTAATTACAAGGGTTAAGCGGGCATTCCCGCTTTTGTTCAGCAGCCTCCCCTCTGCAGATCGGCACGGTCTAGCTTCTGAGTTCTCACTGTCCTATCAAAGTCAAACAGAGGCAGCCATGTTATTTTCAAACTACACAATACACCTCTCGAAAGAAACAATCAAATCAACAATCATGATTAGACATGCAGCCCATGCACTACTAAAAGTGTATCACACATAAAATGCAAAAGGTGGAATTTCTCACTAATGTTAATAACATTTAGCATGAGCTTCTCGCTTTTGACAGCCAAAACAAGACATAATGTAACTGGCATAAATAGCGGACTTTTGCAGAAAGGAACCTACCTTAAGAGTTAGGCAATGGAACTGTGCTCTTAACATAAACAAAAGTTTCTTCCTCCCGTTGAAAAGAGGTTAAAACTTGAGTCAGGAGGGATCTGAACAAAAAAATGTGTTGCACATAACAATATGAGGTGAATGCCTCACACATATACACTAGAAAGTAAACATGGGCTTCTGGAGGTACTTACCCAGAAATGTTTCACCTAACATTTTGGGATGAAGGGGTAGCTGGCTTCTTCTCTATTTGGTCATAATGGAGAACAAAATTGTCCTGCAGAAAGACATACACAATTATAATTAGCAATTTTGCACAAAAGTAAATCTTATATGATACAATTTACATTGACCAAACCTTGCGGATTGTCTCCCAGTTGTTGGGATCAAAGCAACCATAAGACCCTCGTTCATAGTGAGGAGTTTTGACCAGAGGCTCAACATTTGGAATTCTGGTGAGCCAAACACGCACTTCTTTATGGTAGAACCATCCTCGACTGTACCTGCAGAAAAGATGGACAGGTACCATGGTTCATTTCAACAGTATTAAAAGAAAAGGAAAAAGAGGTTTAAGCGTCATTTGGTAATTGGTTGTGCTGTGCTGCACTCATGGTGGGTAAGATTCATATTTGCCATATGTAGTAAGATATTAATTAAATTCTAAGGAACTAAATGCACAGCAAATATCCTAAAATGGCTAGCTCAAGGCTCAAGACACACAAAGCAAAGATAAACATCAACAAAATGAATAATAGAAAAGATAGCTTTATCAATTGAAAGGTGAAATGAATCAAAATAAATATGGAAAATCAAAAGGCTTGAGACTGCAAATTCAAGGCTTAAACATCCAGAATAATTCAGGATTATGAAACATGTACTGGTGTTGTGCAATTAGTAGTCTTCCATTCGGATAATAAACAAGTCCTATGCATACCCTTTTAAGAAAATAAATAAATACACAATTACTAAAACAATTGCTGTTGAGGGGTGCAATATGGAGTTAATCCTAAAAACAAATGATAGTCCACTAGTCCCATAGTAATCCAAGCTGGTCTAAACCTAAACCCAGCCTATATGTCCTACACAAGCCCAACACAATGCAGGTCCTGCCCAGCTAATACAGATCAGTTTCAGTCCATGGTCTATCTAAGCCAATCTAGTGGTCACCGTTAACTATGCTGTTGCAAAAGAAATGTATGAGCTCGGTTTGCAGTTTGCACCTCGTCAATAGAAGGATTAATCATGTGCAACCAGAGGAAACTAGCTCCTAGCAGCAATTAGTTTCATGGTTTTTGAGAATTATCTCAGGGCATAAAAGTGCATTGGACTTTGCCACAAATAAACATGGACAGTGGTGGAGCTTCAATGAAATATTAAGGGGGCTAAAATGTAAATACCATTAATTGACCCATTATTAAAATGCTAAAGTATACACTGATAAACAAGGTACTACTTACAAGTTGTAATTGGGCTTCACAAAATATAGTAATAACCTTCTGGCCGCACTGCATGCTACTATCTAGCAATCAACTTAGATCAAATTGCTGCCGCATAGTAGCAGTACTGAAGATAGCATGCATGAATATTCTACACACTAATCAAAGCTGGAGGGGGCCACAACCCTGTTTAATCTACACTAAGCTCCACCCACTGAATATGGATAAGCAAGACTATGGAAATCAAAATCAACCCCCAGTGACAAGATATGTAAATGAGAAGACCAGTGAAACCGTGTACTTACAGCTCATTAGCTGCACATAGCTGGGCTTCATCCCTTGGCATGCTGCAAACCAAAGAAAAATGATAATTTCTATCAAAAACTATAAACACATTATTTGTTGCACCTAATGGACAACTTAATGGTAGATGTACCTATAGAAGATGTAAAACAGCGTTAATGTCTGGAACTTCTGAAAATGTATAGGCTGCAAAAGACAGAAAACATTATATATATAATATGAAGCAAACACATTGAGACAATAGACCATGAGCATGTTTAAGAACAACTAGATTAGGAAATAATGATAGTCAACATCCTATAGAAGATGGTAAATGCACAACCAGTTATTACATCTTAAAAAAATAGCCCACAGTGATTGGCAGCTTACTTGTAGCGGTGGAGGTTGCTCAGCAGAGTAGCAAGCTGGAATATGAAACTCAGGTTCTCCTTTTGCTGGCTCATTTGACCATGGAGAGCCAAATGTCCTGTACAGATTGTCTGGTGAGTTCAAGTTTAAACCCAACGTTGTCAGATCTATTCCTAAAGCAAGAGATGATAAGTCAGCATCATTCATCCTGATAACTCCCAGTAATCCCATCAAGCCGTATGGATCAGATGGTGTTTGCACCCCCTGGACGGACTTTAGACTCTGATCCCTATATGACTGTGTAGCTGAAGACACCTGCTGCAATCTGAAAGGATTTTGAGACTGAGGCTGCTGGTATTGCTGGATAAGTTGCTCATATGATCCCAAACTAGAAGTTTGATTTGGAGAATTTAGCGGTCTTAGTCCGATATTTTGGGGACCAGCATTCTGAACCTGATAAATCATAATTGAGATTATTATCACTTGCATCAAAGGGCCAAATCAGAAAAGTTGGATACATGCCATATCAGAACCATGACAAATGCAGTAGATATTGATTGTTAGAGTTTGAAGGATTTCCACTAGTACTTACTGAATTAGTGCCTTGCTGGTGTTGCTGACGATTTGGTGGGTAGTTACTTCCTAAATTAAATCCAACTGATCTTGACAACTGCGTAAATGTGCAAATTTGTCAAAAAAAAAAAGCCAGAGAAGAAAAATGTTGAAAAAAAATTCAGAAACAGGGTTGCACCGGATATTGTTGTGCTTGCATAGCAGGTACATTGTCATGAAGTTGTTCCTTGTGATGCAACTCCATAGCATAATCTGAAGTGCTACCTGATAACACGAAAGGTTAATACTTTGTACAACTCAGAAAAGGGCAAAGAAAGAAATCTGTTATTGTAGTGCAATGGGCACCAAAAGAGTAACTTAAGGAAAGAAGTTCAAAACATGAATACAGCAATCTGAGATCAAGCATATCATATGATCATGGAATAAACTCAAAAGGCAAGTAATAGGTTACGACCATCCAAAACACGTGACAAGTAATAAATTCAAAAGGCAGTAAATAGGTTACGACCATCCAAAATACGTGATACTGACAAAATAGATAGGCAGATCATAAAAGTGGCAAGTTATTTTATAAGATGATTCTGACAGCTAAGTTTAGAAACATTTTCAGCACACCAACAGACACAACAAAACAAAGCTGTGATGCTCAGTGCCGCCAAATTGACAGCTATGATAGTAAACTCTTAGTACCAAATATGCATCTAACTTTTTAAATGATTTTATCCAGGAACATCCTGAAATTTAGTCCATGATCTCCATGAATCCAAACTCAAGCAACATATTGTAAATATTGTTCGAATAAAATTTTTAGCAAGCTTAATTCAAATGTGAATAGCAACTATTGCAAATTTCCTGTATGACGAAAATCTGTGGGCCCTAATATTCCGCAAAAAATCACAAATATCCTTTTCGCCGTCATGAACCTTCCCAAATATTTCATAATTTTTAGAGCCGCCTCAAGGCTTCGATCGCAGTTGTCTCAAACATGCGACCGCCAAGGAGGCACATGGGGCAAAGATAAAATTCCCAGGTTCTGGTACTTTTGATCTACTTTGGCAGCTAGGTCACAGGATCTAAGTTTCCCTTGAGTTAATTTACTTCCATAACGGGTACATTCGCTCAACTGAACTGGACATGAACATCTTGTAATGGTTCAGCTGCTATACCTCATCACGCATTGCCTATTGGTTCAGTTCTCTGTATGACCATATGAGTTGTCATAAACAACAGCATAGCTGTGCTGCCAAAAACAACGAACATAACAAGAGGGTACCAAAACCTATATACGAGTCATGACAAGAAAAACCATTTACGATCGTCGTAAAAAGTAAATTAAAGCTTTACCCTCATAGATGTTAAAAACATGTCTCCGACAATGTATGCTACAATTTCATGCCCAAATTGAAGGGTACTTGTTTTGGCAATGGAAACAGAGAGACAATGGGATTGCTAGGACCTCTGCGCATGCTCGCAGGTTGCACATGGACCCTTATCTCCAAGCAGTGTGTTAGCACACTTTCATTGCCGATCATTAATGTTTAATGATGATTTGTGGTGATCCCAATTGCTCCAATATCATAATTGTAATTGCCAGCACATAGTGGTAGCCCCATCCTAGGCTTAAGTCCTAAATTAACAAAGGTGGAAATGCCACGGCAAGTATATGAATGCCACGTATCGCCATATCGGTTGCGTATCAGATACGGAGATGGCAGTTTAGGAAGTATCAACGATTCATAGTATAGTTCTATAACAGGCTAGCAAAGGCTTATTGAAAGTTGAGACAACAAATTGTAATAGGCATGCAGCTGACAGTAACACTATTAAATAGATATTGCACAATACACCAAGTATATTCAAAACACCCTCACTGAATCAACAGACACTTCTAGAAATAATATAGCTGTAACCACCTTTGTATCCAGGTAAAGCCGGGAAGTCTTCGTTTTGAATGCTGAATTCCTGGTTTTGTTGAACAATGGTGTTGACACCAACTCCTTGCTTCCGTAGTGAGCCTGCTATTATTTGAAGAAAATTGTAAGGTATCTTCCCAGTTAATGAAAAATGTCTTTAAAATCATTACCATATTGTCCTTGCGGACCACCAGCAGAACTAGGTCGACCAGTCAATTGGGGAAAATCATTCATGTCATATGGAGCACTGTCACTGGCATCATGCAGCATCCCCATAGAACCAAGGGAATTGTTTCCTCCTTGTATTTGGTTCTGAGATAATGAACCTCCAGATGTGGGATATGAACTCCCCATCATGTTCATCATTTGAGGTGATGCTGATATCAGAGATTAAAAAAAGCTGAATGAAAAGACTCACAGGCTTTCACTTCAATAGATAAACTGATACACAATATACCTCTTGTAAAACAGTAAAATATTACAGAGACATAACATCACAACCATATAAAATATAAAGTTTCCAAGCATTTTCAGCATCACATTACTTTCATAAATCATATTGTAATACCACGAACAAAATTAACAATTATCAAATTGACCAATAAATATTCCAGTATCCAATGCATGCATGCCAGAAGGAGGAATCTTTTCTCTAACTTTGACACTTATCAAATGCTAGTACCATTGGTATTTTTATTTCTAATCTTAATTACTATGTAGGTTGGTGTTCTTTGAGGAAGCAATGGATGCTAAGATTGCCCAACTGAATATATTAACTTTGGATGTTACAATTACACTACAAACGCAATATTGCGTCCAGGTAAGGAAACATGAAAGAGAAGATAAAACATAAGCTGAAATTTCAGTGAAGGATACACAGTGAAGGAACCAATTACTCCAACAGATAGGTTGTGGTTGGTGCTTCATCAAGCTGAAATTTCACTTGAGGTATGGGTGATTTAGATGGGAAGCTTGTGCAGGCACTAGTTTTTTCTTGTTTCTGATCATAATCCCACCTACCAAAACTTTTCAGTTTGCTCACTAACAGCACAAGGATCTTACTTTTAAAGGAAAAAAAACAGCAGCTACTTACGAACGTTATTAAAAAATCATTAAATATATACCATTTGGGTTTTTTTGAGCAGTTGTTTGATATGCCCAACTTTGATGTCAAGAAAAAGAGGGTAACTCTGCATCTAAAAGCAAATTATACAGTAAGTAGATATACTCAACAAAAAACCAGCATAGCCAAGTTAGTGTATGTGTTAGCAAACAATAGCTGATGACACAGATAGCAAGAATAGAGAAGCATCTAAGCAGCCATGAAGGCATGACCACATAAAGAGCATTCAAATCTATGGAGTACTCCCTTCGTTTCACAAAGATTGTTGTTCTAGCTTTCAAATTTTTTATCAAAATGTGTCATTCTCACATTCCAATGCATTTTTAGAGGTGATATGACCTTCCTATCCTTAATTAATGCAGCCTCAACACGCTGCATGGCAGCCCTTAGGAATTGGCTTTGCACGCTAATGAAGTGCGATTAAATGCATGCATGCACACCGATGCTTGGAGAGGTGATAGACATCCACTGGGAGTACACAGTCACGGCTTGGATCTAGTGCATGTGGCAGGAATCGAAGGGTTTCATCTTAATCACATAGTTAATGACAGCTTTGATTAACATTTGGGATGAAGTAAATGAGGTTAACCATGTCATTTTCCACAGCCCCTTACTTTCTGATTTTTGCTAGAACAATCATCTTTGTGAAACGGTGGGAGTAATAAATTCCACCTATTTATGCAGTATTTTCGGTAATTACCTTGCTGAAGAATGCCATTCATCATCCTGCTGGATCCTTGGACATTTAGACTGCCACTGCCAACATTGCCACTCAAATTCATGCGTGATGCTATGCTTGGCACAGATAATCCACCAGAGCTAATATTCCTTCCAATGTTACTCCCACCCACAATATTTCCTATAGAACCAGTGATCCTAGGACCCAAATTTCCCAAAGCTGGAGATACTGACATCCCAGGAACAGAACTCCGACTACCACCAGCACCCAAGTTTGAGGATAAGCCTTGAATGGTACCACCAATATTCAGGCTACTACTAAATGCTGGACCTCCGCCAACATTCATTCCTCTACCACCGACTCCTGAATGCCCATGAGGAATCTGCAATGAAAAAAGAAACACGGCAAGATTGCACAATCATTAAAAGCAACATTGTACCTTAGTTTACATAAGCCATCAATATAAATAATAAAACGACAATATCGATGAAGGCAACCATTAGAACCTGAGACATGGCAACTGGAAGGTTACTTGAAGAAAATCTCCCAGACATGCTCCCTCCAGGCTGTTGAACCCCAGAGGATGGAAGGCCACTCATGGCAGCATTCCTCTGAGCAAGCGATCCAGGCATATTTGGCAGACTAAAATTTGCATGGATGTTGTGCAAACCTTGAAAAATGCCAAGAAGGTTTACTTCACGAATATGGCACTGTGCAAACAAACTAACCAAGCCATTTTATTGTATGCTCACCAGAGTGATGGAAACCCCCTGGAACTGATCCGGATTGGCCAGAAAAGGACGCTGTAAACGGTCTTCCGGTTGAGTCTTGAAGATTTGGTGCAGAATTGTTCAGGTTGGACTGCCATGAAAAAACATCAAGTTGTCAAAACAAAGAAAAAAAGCAAGCATATGGAAGCACTATTATCTCCAAAATGCAGAACCATGTTGGGTTCGGCAGCAGCATAAAAGAATAAATAGTGCCCAACCAAACTGCTTTTCCACTAGTATCGATATAGCTCATAATGTGCAATGGCTGTACATGCATAACTTGATTAGGCAATGAATGCTAATATTTCCTGCCAGCATAGTTCTTATGTGAACTGTCAGGCTTCAAATTTCATATGAAGCATCTCAACTCACATAACTCACGTAATGATGGCAAAGAATATAGAATGAGGACAATAGTGCAGTCGTAAGAAATAAATGTGAGTATAATATATAAATAAATCGATACTATGTTATAACGGAGGGCATTTATCAGGTGTTAAAAGATGAATTTATTGCCCGTTATCCACATGAATCTGCAGCATAAACAAACTATTTGATGAACGGTCTAGTCAGACTGAGAGAAGGCAAGTAGAAATGTAGAAATGGAAAATAGGGATATCAAGTGAAAGCACAATAAAATTCGGTTGTAAGGATAAGCACTTACATTCAGCAGGCCCGACATTGTGACAACAACAAAAGCAAGTCAAGAGTCAATAGTAAGCAGCTATTCCTTCCAATCTGAAACAGAAAATAGATGCATGTGTAAGTAGTTTGTACAAAATGGATGAATGCACAGAAGGTGCTAGGTCGCCAAAACTGTGTAGTATGTATGACTCCAAGGGTGACCAAACATTTGTAGAAGTGCCTTTCAGTAATAAACCAACAAATAAGCAGAGAGAGCAAGGGGGAATACAGCTCGGTATAAGATTGATCAGCCCATTCTTCCAATATAAACCACGGAGCAAATCATCACACCATAAAACATAGGATTTTTCTGATTCTAACGGAAATCCAATAAATAAAGGATGATTAAGTCGGCGCCATAAGCCCATAGCATGTGCAGATTTCAGCAGTAAAACAGGGAGTTCGCTCGCTATCATCCAACCCTTTAACAGTTTACCATCAACGGATTTTGCCTAGTACCCAAAAAAAACCATGATCGGAACCATCGACCACAAAGGATGAACATTAGACTCTGAATGCAGGAAACGCCAATCCACAATCCGTGCTATCAAACGAGAAAATTACAGATCCCCAGGTATCTACCCGATTCCGTCCTCTCGAACTAGATCTTCCCAGCAGGTACGAACAAGCCGATCTCAACACCCCTGGCCTCCACTCCACTTCACTCGTCCACATCGAAGGTGAACACAACATCAAAAATCCCCCACGAAGTCTAGGGCCTCTACAGCAGCAACCGATCCGCTTCCGGCATAATCCAAGGCCATACGCGCGCCTGGGACGGATCAGATGGAGCGGAATTGCACGGAATGGCCGGAATTAGGGCGGATCGGAGTTAGGGCTGCCTACCGGGAGAGATCGCCCACGCCTGCGGTACGGGCAGCGGCGGAGGCTGGACCAGGAGCGGGCGGCGAGCGCGCCCGGTGGATTCGGCGGAGACGGAGCTAGCTCGGCGCGTGAGGCGGCGATGGGTGCGCGCCGCGTCGGCGATGGTGTGGGACTGTGGGGGGAGTGTGGGAGAAGGGGAGCGGACGAAGCGGCGTTCTGCCCGAACGAGGGGGTGTGTATAGATGAAACGGAAGGGTGGAGTTTTGCTGTGTGGGCCGTAAGAAAAGAGTAGGCCAGATGTTTTTATGGGCCTTATCTGGACAGTAAGCAAGACTGCAACAGCCGGGCTTGCTTACGCGCTTTGTAGGATGTGTTTAGTTACGTGGTGTTCGTTCCAGCTTCTTTGCCCCAGCTTTTTTTTTTTTTCCATGCACACGCTTTCTAAAACGATAAATGGTGCGTTTTTTTATAAAAATTTTCTATATGAAAGTAGCTCTAAAAAAAGCAAATAGATCTATTTTTTAAGTTTTTAATAGTAAATACTTAATTAACCACGCGCTAATGACGTTTCCCGTTTTACGTGCGGTTTATTTAAGCTATAAAATAAGCACTAAAGAACACCCCCTAATACTCGAATAAAAGAGTATGCTTTAGGTCCCTCGCATCGAGTTTCATTCTGTTGACGCCAAAAACCGCCGGGTGTGCCAAGAAGCTTGCTGACGATCTGGTTCGGCGTCTGGTGACACGCGAAGGCCTGGGAGATCTGCTTAGCTCCAGTGCAGGTCCTAAAATATTTGAGGTTCGTAGGCGTGCCAGTCAATTTGACCTCGCAATTGACAAGGAGATGAAGAAATTTGATTACTGATCCAATCGGCCAGTAAGCCGATACGGATTCCTTTCAGCCGATCGCCGCTATGCTCGTGCCCGGGCCCTCGCCTGTGCTCGCGCCCGGATCAGCAGCAACTGCACATCGGCTATCGGCCGATACGGGCTGATGTAGGCTCCTTGTAGCCGATGGCCGATGGCACCTGTGTATCGGCTAGGAAACCGATAGCGCTATGAGCAAATATACAAGATGTCAGTATAACATGTGCATCGGCTAGGAGCCGATGATAAAATAGATAGGCAGAATAATAAGCCAACCGACTGCCAAGGAAACACATGTGCATCGGCTAGAAAACCGATGATAATATAGATGACAAACAGTAAGGATAATACAGTCGGCTTTATAAAAAGATAACCTATCGGCTAAGCACTCCGATAGAACGTCGCATATACACCGATCGGCTCGGCAAGGATAAATCTATTATTATCGATCTAGTAGTTCAAACCTAACTGATGCAGCACAGATCGATAATAGTAAAGGAACCTCAACAAACCGATAGATCTAATGCAACTGTGATGAAAATAACTTACCGGCTATACATTCCGATAAGACGCTTGCACAGAGGATATCAGCCTAACAGGAATAATTTATCGCTAGCAGTTTAGTAGGTCGGACCCAACCGATGCAGCACAAACTGATGATAAACTACCCCCGATAAACTGATAAAAACTGTGCACGCGTGATGTGATATACCTGACCAGCCTAAGAGGTCGGACCGAACCGATGCAGCCGTAGACAGATCCGATACACCGTGGTAAGCCGACTACCATATACCGACTAGAATATCGGACCTAACCGAGAAAGTCCTAGCCGATTGGTAGTCGGGGTAACGAGACTTACCCTCTCGCAGGAGTTCGGACCTAACCAATGCAGCCCCGCTCGAGAAGCAAGAACCCGTTGGTAAAGGGTGGCGATGCGCCGAATTTGATTGATCGATTGATAGTTTACAAGGTACCCGGGCATACGTATATATACCCCGAGTTGGTACAGTCCTAATAGGACACGAAACAGAAGTTTCCTAATTATAAAAGGAAAAACTAACAAACCCCGATCAGATACGAGATCAGGTTTCCTAAAAATTATCAAAACTACCTAATTAGTAGATAAGGTAATTGACTGCCATGTCGTGGTCCTCACGATTCCTTCCTGAATCTGGCTTCTTCTGATTAGCTTCCAACGGCTGATATATCTTCTTTCCTTAACCAAATCCAATGTGAACCGTGCCAAATTTTGGCGTTAACACATTCACATCCTTTAACCATAAATTCAAGTATGGGGCATCTCTCAACATCTAAAATCAAAGCAAATTGAGTCCCTTAACAGCATTGAGGGTGATTTCGGTTGATGTGGCGCTTATATAGCTTATTGACTTGGTATTCGTCCTATGTGACGCATACGTGATACTTACATGCACTAGAAGCAAAAAATAAAAACACCAATAGAACCTCATCCTCCTCTCTCTTTCTTTCACCTCCCCCCACGCATCCTAGGCCATCTCTCCCGCCGCCTCGCCTCCTTGCAAGCGCTCTGTGGCCAGCCTCATTATATCGCCATCGGCTACCCCCATCACCATCACCGCCGCCTTCTCCTGTCGCCGCGCCCTCGCCGGACCGGCAGTCATGCGATTGTCAAGTGGTGGGAGAGGGCCTCAATTTGCACTGTTTTTGACAGTCAAGAAACGCTCTGTATCTAGTTTTATGGTTGAGGGATCTAAATAAAACTCATAGTTGAGGATCATAAAATAGACTTTTTTTCTTACTTGAATGCCCTTAGCCTGGCTCGTATGCCTCACGTAGGTTGTGTTTAGCCACGCTAGTGAGATGCAACAGGGTGTGTTTCGTATTATGTATTAGTTGAGTCTAGCTCGTTTGAGACGTTGTTTGGTTGGTGAATCATGCCACGGGGTTGGCCTTCGCTTGGGCCCGTTCCAGTGTGCTGCCTCCGCCGCTCGCTGTGCTGTCTTCGCCGCCTCTACCAGTCTCAATAGCAAAACTCAGGACCTTTTAATGGAATAAAACAAAACTCGGCAACTTTTGATGTTCTGGAACTAATTTTGCCGTTGTTTGTTCTATGTATCATTGTTATATGGCTTCCACACAAATTTGATACCAGCATGATAGCTTCGTCACACAAATTTGATTTCCCTCGGCATGACAATTTCATTGCCTCGGTGTATCATTGGCATCTGGGCTCGCACACAAATTTGATACCATCATGACATCTTCGTCACACAAATTTGTTTTTTTTTCTAGATGACACAAATTTGATTTCCCCCGGCATGAGAACTTCAATTGCTAAATGTATCATTGGCATGTGGGCTGCACATAAAATTGACACCATCATAGACAACTTCACTGGCTCACAATCAGATCGCCAGAACATTGAAACAAACATCAAAAATGAAAAATACACAGCAACACAATTGGAGACGCGGGGAATCGAACCCCGTACCTCTCGCATGCGAAGCGAGCGCTCTACCATATGAGCTACGTCCCCGAATGGGTGTTTCTGTTCTATGTAAGTAATAAGAGAGAGAGATTACAGGTTGGCACAATATACTAGGCCGCTTCAAGCAGCAGTCAACGTACTAGTTCGTCCAGGCTTACAAAGCACGGGCAGTAAGCTGAGAAGCATGTTAACGAACACCGAGATGGAGACTGATAATCAATTGTAAATCCAATGTCTGGTAGTACAACACAGCCGCGACACGAATGGAGAGAAAGAATGCAGTAACAGCATCGACGATTTTTTGACACGCTCGGTCGCTCGCTCGCTCGCTGACCGACAGCCAGCTCGGAGCAGCGCCCGGCAGCAGCAGCACGGTGCTCCGGCACATCAAGGGCCAACCAAGCTACGAACCAAGGTTAAGCCGCACCGTTCCGCTGTGAACCCGGCATCTCGTCTTCCGACGAAACGTCGTGCTTCGACGACAACTTCTGCTTCCGGCCGTTCCTCCTCCTGCTGGCGGTGTTCCCGCCTCGCATCTTCGCCGCTTGTTTAGCATCAGTCTTCTGCAGAAAGAAACCACCCAAAATGATCAGTTCTGTATCAAAAGGGCGCCTCAAATGGATCACTACAAAAGAACCAGGCAATCAGAGAGAGAGAGCATAAAGTGTAAGAATCCGACAACAGAACTTTTTGTTCCGCATGGGCACTAAACTATCAAGGCATCCAAGTACCAACACCACAGCAGGTCCGGTGCGAGCATATGCAACCGGCACCACTAGTCTGAATTTTCAGATAATCTTAAAAGGAAATAGCAAATATGCTATCTCAGAAAACAGATGCAGCCTTATCATAAAGCATTTATCTGGTTGGCAATTTAAGGTTGGACTAGGAGTGCTGAACAAAAAGGGCACGGTACAACAATAAAATAACAAAGCGAACAAGTCAGCAAAGGCACAAGACAACGTAACAATCTAAGAAAGGACGATACAGAAAAGCAGAAAATGACGTGAGCTCTATTTATCTGTTAAGATGCTAGACAGGCCATAATCTCATCCAAACCTTGTGATCTCCCAAAATGACATGGAACACCACAAGACATGTCATACCAGGCAGATACAAAAATCCTCTCGCAATCAATTTTAATGTATACCAGAAGAAGGTTAGCACACCAAACTGTTCCATATAAGGACCACACAACAACAACGATGTAACAGTGATGGACATTGAAGTGACCCTATCCAGAAACCTCAATAGTTGATCAGCAAGCCCTCATGTGAAGAACATACATCCAGTGGTGGAGCTAGATTTCGTACTCACTTGGTGGGGTCCTCCACAACTTTTTGGATTATTTCATGATTATTGTAAATACGAAAAGGGCCTAGGTGGCTTATATACGTGCAACATCTACTGGTTCTGGTGAATGGCCTCAGATATGCAAACATCTAGTGGGTCCAGTCACCCAGGACCCCAGAGTGCTCTACCAAAAAGCAGTATTTATTCAAACAATGGATAAACATGTTGAATAAATGTAAGCAGTGTATTCCCCAACACAATTCCAGAGTACAAGTATGGGTATCTGATGCTTAAACTTATTAAGCAAAATTCAAAACCCCCTGGTTCTTAAGCACATTTTTTAAAAAACATGTTCAGTGATCAACGGTTGCTAGGTCAAGTTGTTTTTACATTACCAGCACATTCTTTTCAAGAGAATTCGTGCTTTTCAAGCTAATCTATCAGCAACTTGTATTCTTTGGCGAGGAAAGCGCACATCCACCAAATAGCACAAATTGTTACTTGCACCCCAAAAATGTATCCGATGAGCCAGTCACAAATTATTTGGTGATCACCATCTGTTAAAGTGTCTGCTTAATGAGATCACAGTAATTAAGTAATCACAGCCCCTACCCAGATGCATTATTGCCAAACCAAACAAGTAAGACGGAAATTGGCGCCTGTATACTTACCCCAAAACAAAACCCAGACTGACTCTGACCAGCACCGACCTCGCTGGCTCTTGGTGGCTTTCCAGAGTCCATTGCTGATGAACCACGTTTATTAATGCCATTACATGATGGTGATTCTGCCTCAGTGGCTACTGGAGGTGGCGGAGACGGTGAAGTTGAAGGGGAGGTTGAGGATGTTCGAGTCTTGCTTTGGGCCTGGGTGTAGTAGCACTTGGAGGGTCCATTGCAGAATCCCGAATCAAGATCAGATTGGAACATGTCCACGAATAACTGCTGCAGTTCTTCAAAGCTCTCCTGCCTCTGCAAATCCAATGATTCATAGTTATTTAATTGCTATTGCTATATTTATCTTGGATGCATCAGGTCCAGGAGAAAAGGAGGCCGGTTTCCAGCTTGGTTCTAGAAAAAATCACCTAAAAGTTTCAGTTTTTAGTGTCCACTAAAAACCATGAGGGGCATGGAGCTTTCATAACAGTTCCTTTTTTAAGCCTGTGACATATGAACATAGAACAAACAATATCCAGTATAAACTATACAAAGATTTCTGAAGTTATACAAGTTTTTTCAGATAATCAGCCTGGCGAAGCTATGATAACTTAGCATTCGCATATGGACATTTTGCTTTCTATTCCTATTAATGAGGAAATGATTATATGCATGACATATGACATGCAACCCCGAACAGCATAGAATTCCCAATAAACTGTAGCAAAATCATCGCTAAGAAGTAAGAACCAAAGGTATCATGATGAGAGTTCTAGAACCACAAACCACAATGATTTACCAGGTGTCATGCAAAATACGGCGGTGCTTACAAAATACGGTGATAGAATTTTTGAAACGAAATATAATAATAGGATTAGTCAAAAGAATATAGAAAGTAATAAATGCTAGCGGAATCTATCATGCATTACGATGACAAAAGGGGATCTAATCAGCCAATCACGGTTGCAGCTAAATTTGTGGTCGTGATGTACCACCTCTCAGCTAGAGCCTACGAGAAGCATCTCGTACGAGGACCAAGGTGCTAATTGTTCTTACCGTCGGCCGTGTCTGGCTCATCATCTGGGCCATCTCACCAATGAAGTCCCCCATCCCCTGCAGCTGCAACAGTAGGCAGTTGGAGTTAAAGATTGGACCAACATGAAAATAAAGCACAATTATGGTTCAAATTCTTACATTGTCGTCATTATCATCATCGTCATATACCCCCACGTCGTAGAGGAACCGCTTGTTGGAGTCTGAGAGGACTGCACAAGAACAATGGGATGGGAGCACAAGGGCTCCATGCAATAAGTTTGCCAACTAGCTAAATCTGTTTCTTTGGCTGTGTTCAGTTCATTATCTGTAGCTTAAGCGTTGTAACAAGTGATTAGGTGTAGTTTGAGATAAGGAAGATTAAGACCGGAATAGGCGCCCTGGATCTCTTGGAACTTCTCCTTGGCTTCCTCCATGTGCTTTGCGCTGCTGGAGGACGAGCATTTGTCCGGATGCCATCTCTACATCAAGTTGCAGAGCAGGTAATGTTAAATGTTGGAACTTTTTACAAAGTGCAGTACGATCAGAATTGGACCATTCAAGCGGAGCAAAAGCTTTGGACACTTAGCTCTTAATAAATATTCCAACAATCTTCGACCGGTACGAAAATTACAGAAACAAGCAAAATAAATTACTGTTAACAGAAAATTACACAAATAAGCAAAATAAATGACTATTAATAGACTATGAACAGGCGGGATTAGATCTTTTAATCATTGGCTAACACTAGATGACGAACACTTTACGTTTCTTACAGTAAGTACAAGCGGACAGAAGCTAAGGATTGAGTTCGGATATGCAAAAATATGAACTTAATTTGGCGCCAACCTTTACATCTCCAAACTCGAAATAGCTTAGCATGGCACACTTCTTTTTTACTTCCTACGGTACAGTAACAGCAACAAGGCGAATCCATGGCCGCAACCCAATTGCCAACCGAGAACGCGAAAGAACAAATAACATTTGCGCATCAGGCGTGGAGCTCAATTCTCTTACCATGGCGAGCTTCCGGTACGCGAGCTTGAGGTCGGTGTCGGAGCACTCCTTCTTAAGCCCCAGGACGGCGTACAGGTCGCTGCCGCCGCCCTCACCGGCCGCGTCCCCGCACTTCTCTCCCCCGGTAGCCATGTATCCCGTATCCGCCGCCGGACAACCCCGTCTCCCTCAACCACGGGCAGGCGCCGGGGAGGCCGAGGACCGGAGGAGAGGAGAGGAGAGGAAAGAGCGAGGGAGCAACCAGATGGCGGGCGCCTCGCCTCGTCGGCTCGTCCCCTTCTTCCTCCTCCTCTCTCTCTCAGGTCGCTCGTCTCCACGCAGGCCAGGAAGCCTCCAGAAACACGGCCATGATGCCCACTTGCCTTTTAAATATTTGTGCCTAGGAATTTCTCTGGCTTTATTTCCACGTCTCGCCCTTGGCCGTTGCTTGCTACAGCTACAGCTAGCTATCCTGTTTCGAGATAGTACTATGCTATGCTGAGTAGTAGTAGCCAGCTGCCTGAGATTTTCAGCGAACCTAATTAAATTTTAATTATTATAAATTTAAAAATATTTAATTTTTTAAAGCAGTTTTTATATTAAAAAATTTTCATACAAAACCATCGTTTAGTAATTTAAAAAATATGTTTATAAAAATCAAGAGAGTAGCTCGATCAGTTAGTATAAATGAATGTGCCGTTAGAAATGGCACTGTGAATTTACGGCAACCTTGCCAATTGGCCTTTTTTCACATCCTTCGAGAAAGCAGTAGATGCACTCCAGATAAGCTTATCCGGATGCTTAACTGTGACCTGAGACCTAATTGATTGGTTTATGTGCTTCTGATCTGATAGAAAACTTACTACTCCCTTCATTGTAAAAGTCTTATTTTTTCAATTTTTATTTATTTCACGGAGGATTTATCTTTGAACATTGTATTGGAGTTTGTAACGTGAATAATAAATATATTGTAGTTAAAATTATAGGATAAATATATTAGAATTTGCTAAAGTATGAACAATTGCATTGAAATTTAGTAAAGCGAAAGATATTGTAATTTTTTAGTTTTATATTATTATGTATAAAATGAGAAAAATAAAGCCTTTTTAAGACTGGTACTCTCCATCAAATGATCAGCTCTTTCTTTTTTCTGCTTTACTGCATCTGCTTTCCAGCAACTATGCATTTTCATGTATCGCAAAGGGAGCTGATTGTGATTATCGACTTTAAACCTGAATGAAAGAGATGTTAATCAGGCGATAAGAATCGTTTGAAAGGTAGGGGCAACAGCTAATCTGCTTGTCCATTTCAGTGTGGCTTGTGTCCGTTACCCATTGCGAGCGCCTTTTCCCCGTCAGAAAGCCAGAGCAACAAGATTCTTCAACAGAAAGTTGATCCGATCCACAATTCTGAAATCTGTTTAGCTGGTGATGCTACTCCATCAGATGCTTATTAGCGGCTAATTAGTTTGGTTATGATTACAAGACGCTTGAACAAATCATAGCCGCTTTTTTTACGCAGGAGCATCCAGAAAGCTCAACGCTAGCCGCGAGCAGAGGAATGTAGAAGACCTTACCAGTTACATGTGGGCCCCACAATGGCGTATTTTTTACCAGCCGTCCGATGTGCGACTGACGGCCAGGATGTGGTCGGGAGGGCGGAGATATTTTCGGAGGAGACTCTCCAGAAGTTTCCTGCGCGTGTGTGGCGGGTGTCCGGCTGGCGCCTCGCCGGCGGCCGCGCGCCCTTTTCTGACCGCGTCAACCACGCGCCATCTCCTGCGAGAGATGGGCCACGGAAATCGTCTGAAATTACCAAAATGCCACTCCTCAGCCTAGTGCGCTGAACCTGGCTCACGATGGTGCCACGGTGGATGCCGCGAACGTCGCACGCACGGGCGGCGGGCGGCGGCGGCGGCGGCATCTTTCGGCTACAGCGGGTGGCCCACAAAGTTCGGTACACTAGCGCGCGCTCACGTGGAACGCTTTCCCGACATAGACCGTTTTATTCCGAGTGACTAGTAGAAATATAACGGAAATTTTATACGATTTTTTTTGCCGTTTTAGCGCTATACTATTTCCATGTAACATTTTTAAAAAAATTATCATATAATATCGGCAATCTATCATAATATAAAAAAACTTACCCTTAACTCTTATATGCTTTCATTCATGGTAAACGCTATAATATTATTACTAAATATTTAAATTAGTTACTTATTGTTTTAGATATTTATTGATTGATACTATATGTCCATTACACTAATTGTTTTAGATATTCATTGATTGATACTATATGTCCATTATACTAATTTACAATATAGATATGACTGTGATGTAGTTGCCCCTATGATATGTTATTTTCGATGTAATGTTTTGATAATTTCGTTTTCCATATTTTCTAATATTTTGGTAATTCCAATATTATTGTTATTTTTGATTTTACCGTTCCGATTCCGTTTGCGACAAAAAGAAATGGTAACGAAATGGTTTAAACTTTTTTCCGACGTTTTTATCCCTGGTGGAACAGGTGTACCGTGGATAGTGCGCTGCTCTCGTTGTCCCGGTAAAGCGAAGCTACGACGCCACGACGGTGACGAGGACAGCAGGGGACGAGATGGGCTGTGTGGGCCGAGGCCGAAGTAAGAGGTTGCTGATAACGAGCCCAACGGAGAACCATATGTACGAGAGCGGGAGCGTGGTGTGAGCAGCGAATTTGATGGGCTCTGTGTATGCGATCAACGCACCAACCCAAGGAATTTTTTTTATTTTTATATTTATTTAATAAAATATTTACAAAACTACATTTTCATTTCAAAAATTTACAAAAATATACTCCCGCCGCCCTCTGGGAGGGCGATATGTCTGAAACCGCCCTCCCAGAGGGCGATATGATGACGTGGCTGACGGCCGTTGGCCGGCGACCCACGGTCGTCAGCCATTTTGCAGGCGGCCCCCCGGGCCACACAAAAACCGCCCTTTAAAGGGCGGTTTTTGTGTGGCTCGGGGGGCAGGCCGGCCATTTTGCAGACGGCCCCCTTGCCGTCCTCTCAGAGGACGGTTTTTATGTGGCCGGGGGGCCGCCTGCAAATGGCCGACCCACGGGCCGGCCATTTTGCAGGCGGTTGCCCTCTGAGAGGGCGGTTTTTGGGTCACCGAGGGGCTGCCCTCCCAGAAGGTGGTTTTTGTGTAGCCCGGGGGGCCGCCCTCCCAGAGGGCGGATTTTTATAGGCGGCCCCCTTGCCGCCCTCTCAGAGGGCGGTTTTTGTGTGGCCCGGGGGGCCGTCAGCCACGTCATCATATCACCCTCTGGGAGGGCGGTTTTAGACATATCGTCTTTCCAGAGGGCGGCGGGAGTATATTTTTGTAAATTTTTGAAATGAAAATGTAGTTTTGTAAATATTTTATTAAATAAATATAAAAATAAAAAAAATTCCCAACCCAAGGCCTAGCTGCATTTTGCAGGCCGAAACAGCGTTTCTGCCGAGAATTTTGGGGAATTGGGCTTTGTTTGGTTTGGACTTCGGAGGCCCAACGTACCGGTGGGTACGAGGTTCTTCCAAGTGTCTCCTGATCTTTCTCGACGCGCGACAGCACGGACACTCCGCGCCATCTCGAACCTTCGCTTCCACTCGCTTTATACCCATCCCTCTCCACCGCCGTTTCGCCATTGCAGCAAAGCCAGGAGCACAGCAAGAGAGAGCCATCGTAGTTGAGCCGCGCTCGCACGCACGAGCAGGAAGCCATGACGGAGCTGTTCGACACGGCCATGACCAGCCTCCTCCACCTGCCGGAGGTGCTCGACCGCCTCGGCGCCGGGGACCGCCGCTCGGCGGGCGACCACGCCCACCACCATGGCGCGCATGGCCACGGGCATCGCATCAACGGAATTGGTGGTGGTGGTGGCGCGCCAGTGGACATCGTGGAGACCCCCGGCGAGTACGAGTTCGTGCTCGACGTCCCTGGCTTCTCCAAGTCCGACATCCAGGTACGTACAAATCTGAACCCTGATTCCTCGATTCGCGTCGAATCAGTGGGTTAGCTCGCGCGTGCTGAAATTGGGTGTATTTCAATCTCCGGGTGCGCAGGTGACGCTAGAGGAGGACAGGGTGCTGGTGATGAAGAGCAGCAACGGCAACGGCAACGGCAACGGCGCCGGGAAGCGGAAGCGGGAGGAGGAGGAAGGCGAGTGCAAGTACATCCGCCTCGAGCGCCGCGCGTCGCCGAGATCGTTCGCGCGCAAGTTCCGCCTGCCGGAGGACGCGGACAACGGCGGCATCTCCGCGCGCTGCGAGAACGGCGTGCTCACGGTCACCGTCAAGAAGCGGCCGCCGCCGGAGAAGAAGACCAAGTCCGTCCAGGTCACCATCGCCTGAACCATGAGGAAATTGTCCTAGTGTAGCGTTCAGTAGTGGCAGTGTGGCAAAGTGGAGGTAGTAGGAGCAGGAAGTAGCCGAATGGTGGAGTGAAATGTTCGTGCTCTGTTTGTGCTTCGAGATCCGAGTAGAAGTGGTCGCTATTCTTCTATGTATGAACGCTGCTGTGCAGTTGAACTATTACGGAAGTCACTGGTGTGTTTTGCGTAACTCGCTGGGATCGAGTAAATTCTGCCAAACTACGTAGTGATCTCGTTCATCAACAATTCCAAATTGATGATGCCTTAATGATTTCCAAAGAGTCGAGTTGCAAGTTTCTTGTTCTGTGAACATTGTGCATCCATGTGAAGGCCGCTAATGCCTTTTCTGAACCTTACAATGTGCTAACATTAAATTGGTTGAAGACAAGGGATTGCGTAAGATCTCTCAACGGTGAAAATTGCGTTCGTTTGGGGTTGGGGAATAAATCTCCGTCGTCCTTGAGAACAGGACGCAACGGTCGATCGATGCAGAGGGTGGATGAGATTGCGCGGAATGCTGAAACTGGTTGCGATCTGTGAATTCCATCAACCTGTGGATTGCTGGGAAGATGAATGGTGAATCCATGGCTGCGCTTGCTGAATTCCTCTCTTCTTACTGCGACCCGCGGGCGGGATCAACAGGCAGACGAACAGCTGCATGCATTTCTTTTCTTGAAACCTTTGCATAACTGCATTGCAAATGAGCGTCATCCATGAAGCGTCGAACTGAACATGCACCACAATACCGCATTGAGTTTCACATTAAGAGGATATCAACCTCTGTATGACAGAGAATTCAGGCATAGATTGAAACGTCGCTTAGTTCAAGCGTGGTAGGCTGGCAATGGTGTCGAGTAGCGGCAGTGGCGGCAGAATATCAATGGGGTGGAGGGAGGCGTGCGTGGAAAGACGTGCCTAGTTCCTCCTGTCCTCACCTCATAATATAAAAAGATTATATTATTTTATATAAAAGATAGTAGTTGAGAATAAATTATTTCTTTCGTTCGAAAATATAACAACTTCTAGCATTTAAAATTTATCCTAAAATATAACAAATTTTATATCTACATCCTCTTCTCAATCAATCACAAGCTTTCACCATAAAAGTTTTCTATCTACTTTCTTTTCTCAATAAATCACAATATTTTTTTATTTAATTCCAACAGCTTTTTTACTCGTGCCCAGTTCTAAAACTACTTATATTTTGTATTTTGAAACAGAGGAAGTAGTACAAAAGGTAAAAAATAAATTAGTATAAAAATTAGTAGGTATGAAATAACGTACTGTCTCGAGATTATAAAATATCTTATATTACCCTTATATTATGGGATGCAGAAAGTAAAATCTTTGAATCGATGGTTCTTCTGACAAAACCAAACCTGAATTTATAAGTTTCAGGCACTAAGGTTTAACCGTTTATCTTGGTAGGCGTAGAAGCAGAACAGACTGCATTGGCACCTCGTCTCCACTCCCAGTGAACGCGCCGAGCAGGGTAGAATTTAGGCAGCACCAGGATCACGGCCCTGTTATTTTTAGCTGCTTGAACGAATTATTCCGGTGAATTATTTGCTCTCTACCTCTAAAAATATGCTTCTAAAAAAATTTTTCTACTAATTATTTAGAGGGTGTTTGACTCAACTTCTCGTGGTGATTTATAAACCGCACGTAAAATAAAAAATATCATTAGCGTCTCATTAATTAAGTAGTAACTATTATAAACTTAAAAAAATTGATCTATGTCATTTTTTAGAGATACTTTCATATAAAATTTTTTTAAAAAATACACTATTTTATATTTTAGAAAACATGTTAATAGAAACCGAGCTGAAACCACAGACAAACAGCCTGTTAGACCCATTGTTCTAAGCTAGTATTTGTTAATTTTATTTTTAAAAATATTTAATGTATTTCTATAATAAAGTAGATAAAACACATCAATAATGCGGTCATTACTGCATTTCAAACAGGGCTACATGCGATCCACACAGATGAGGGATCTTTAAGACATTTCTATAGAGTAAAATACGCTTGTATGAAAATGTACACCACTAGTAACGGCCCAACTTGATTTTGGCTGTGCGATTCCGATTCAAAGGCAATCGTCGCTGTCGCGGGTAGGTACAAACGTAATAATGCATGACTCCGAGGTCTCTTCCGAAAAGTTAACGCGGCTACTTCTGCTATCCTCAATCTGAGCCGTCGTATTTCGATCGAACGGTAAACATTGCGTATTTGCGTTCGTGGGGGTCGGAGAGAACAGGATGCAACGGTCGACCGGAGCAGGGAGAGGGCTCCGGCGTTGAGGCCGCCGGAGATGACGGTGAAGGCGGATGAATTCGCGGCGGAACGCGATCATGAAACTGGTTGCGATCCGTGGATCTCATCGACCAGGAAGATAAATCCATGGCTGCGATCGCTGAATTCTCCATCTGAATTTCTTTCCCTTCCTTGTGGGACTCGCGGCTAGGATCAGCTGGAGGACGAACAGTTCGAACAACTGCATGCGACGCATGTATTGATGTATGTCTTGAAGCTTTTGCAGATGCACCTCCGTGTGCATGAGAATTCAGGAGTGAATTCACATATGCATGCATGTATGATGCAGACAAGAACGGTGTATTCTTTAAAAACAGGACCAGGAATCTGTGCTAGTTTGTGAAGTGTGACTACCAACAGCGACACTGATCAGAACAGGCCCACGCTACTGACTGTGCTAACTCTTCATGTAGATTCCTGCATGGGCCAGAAGAAACATTAACCTACATGCTACTCCTTCCATAAAAAATATAAACACTTATAGAGTTTTTCACGGTATTAAAAAAATATGTGAAATTAAATAAAAAATAGTTTATGACGGATTCATATGAGAAACAAGATGGAGAAATTAAATGAGATGTTACTGTGATTAGTCAAAATAAAAAAAATAGGTGAATAAGTATATATATATGGTTCTATGCTCTTATGAGCATGTACTCTGCTTGTATTTACCATCTATCTGTAGCCAGTCATCTATCGATGTTTTAGGTATATACCACTATTAAATAAAAAAAGGTATATACACTTTCTTTTATAGGAGTAGTATGTACTATTTTTTATTTACTAGCAGTACAGTATATTATTTTTTATTTAACTAGCAGTATATACATATTTTTATTTGGTAATGGTATATATCTTTTTTATTTGGTAGGGGTATATACTTTTTTTATTTGGTAGCGGTATATACTTTTTTTATTTGGTAGCAGTATATATATGTTTTGAGATAAATTTTAAACGCTAAAAGTTAGTCCCTTCGTCGTAAAATATAACAACTTATAGCATTTAAAATTTATCCTAAAATATAATAAATTCTACACCTACATTCTCTTTTTAACCAATCACAAGCTTCCACCATAGAATTTTTTCACCTAACCAATCACAATATTCCTCCATTTAATTTCAACAATTTTCTTAATACCAGTGCTCATACTAGTGGTCAGTTCTATAATCCTTTATATTTTAAAACGGAGGGAGTAATATATTTTAGGAGGAGTGAGCACTCTTCCTTCGATCGATCAGCCGGGCCAGAAGTGAACAAACGACGTCCATCTATCGTGATCGATCTTACTTGTAAATCACGTTGTGCCACTGCCCGTTTATTGGCTCATTTTGTCCCCTGCATCGCCATTAGGGAGCCAATAATTCTTCTTACGGGTGTGGCCGCGCGCTCTCGCCGTGCGTCGCCGTCGCGAATTGACGATGCGCACTGTGCTTAATCGTAACATGTCAAGAGCCCTCGTCCAGGGAAGCTAGGGATCGACACGGTGGCCTAGCTTCTTAACTGAATGCGTCCTGGCAAATTGAACCTTTGGAATCCGCTCCAAGATGAGTCACATCGGCGATCGTGACGGCGGCATGCTGCTGGAGTGCTGGGAGCGAAATGGTTTGGAGTGTGCTGCAAGGCCTCTACTTGATCAGGATGGGAATGATGTATAAGTGTAGCTTTTTTTTCAGCAAAACCCAACTCCCAGCACCTACCAAACACCCTAGGGTGTGTTCTTAAGTGCTTATTGGGTGGCTTAAATAAGTCGCACGTAAAACGAGAAACGTTATTAGCGCATGATTAATTAAGGATTTACTATTAAAAAGTTGAAAAATGGATCTATTTGCTTTTTTAGAGCTACTTTCATATAGAAAATTTTTACAAAAAACGCACCATTGATCGTTTTGGGAAGCGTGCGCGCGAAAAACGAGGCAATAAGCCAACTCACTTAAGCAGTTGGGAACAGGGCCTTAGGCCCTGTTCGCAGCTGCTTAAGTGAGTCAGTCGGTAAACCAGGGCGCGCAGAAGCAGAGAAACCAGGGAATAATTATTACCGATAGAAATTTTCCAGTCTTCGTTTGTAAATACTTGTCACCACTAACCGACCTGATTCAACTTAGACTACTAATAATTTTAAATGGTTATACTACGATGAAAAAAAGTAATATTTATATTTACAATGGAACATATACTTTAATAGTATGATAACTTTCAAAATATTTATATTTTTTTACAAAAATTTTAAGTGGTTAAAGTTTAAAATATAAACAATGTTCGATGATACCTAAAAACGGAGTGAGTACTTAACTTTCAGTCTTGGTGATTTGCACGCTGGTGGCGTGCATGACGTGATTTCAAGTCGGATGATTGGGGATCTACACACTGCATTATATGATACGCCGATCAAGACGAAGCGCCATGGATATGGCGCTGATTTTCAGTCGTGGCCACTCAGGCTATTATCAGTGAGGGTTTCATGAGGAGTTTCACGACAATAAATAACGTGCCACATCAGCAATTCTAGTGACATGGTAGGGTATTTATGATGAAAGAGATTAACAAAGTTTCATAGGGATGAAACTAGTCCAACCCATTTCCAAGATCTTGGAAACTATGTGAAACCCCCACTGAGACAACTTTTGTTTCATCATCGTTGGGATGAAACTTAAGGAGTATTCTCAATGGATGTTTCATGAGAGTTTCATGTAGTAATTAAACGCTATGGATATCTTTGGAAACGGTGAAATGAAACTCTCTATTGAGAGAGGTTGTTTCATTCATAGTTTCATCATATATGGTGGTATTGGAAATAGTGAAGTGAAACACACCACTGAGAATAGCCTCACGGCAAGTAGTTTAAATTTTTTCCACCGGTCAGACTTACGTGAATTTTTCAACAAGAAGTTTAACTCAAATTTTAAAAATTAGAGTAAAATTTCTACTAAAACTTTGAACTCAAATTCAAAAAAATCAACTCAAATTCTGAAACTTTCAACTCTAAATTTTGAAACTTTCAACTCAAATTTGAAACTTTCAATTCAAATTTCAGAACTTTTAACTCAACTATTTTTTTATTATTTTGTTATCAATCATGGGCCTTATATTTTTTCGTAGACTTTTTTCTTGATAGGCTCGACTTTTTATTTAATGGGCTGACAAATTAAAAAAACATGTGCCGGCTAGAAAAGAAAAATGATGTGGCGGCTTCTATCGGAGTCCGTGGCTTTCGGCGGCTCGAGAAAGAGCGCGCATACTAGAAACCCCCCTTAACTTCAGAGGTGTAAGTAGGCTAACCTGTAAACCAACTTAATTTGGTCACCCAACTCATCTGAATTCCGAAATGCTGGTGCATGGTTACTGCATGCATGGCAGTCTCTCACTCACCACTTGTAACACACTTTTCCTAATGGTTCGTCAGAAAATCGTCCACTCTCACAGATAAAGTGCAATCCGTTCGACGGCCGGGTCAGCTGTGAAATGAACGCATGCTTGATCGGTCGCTGCGCCACTGCATGCTTGCTGCAGCAGCTAGCTGATCTGACCTGCTCGCACTGCATCACATCACTGGACTGAACCGGCCGTCAGACTGTCAGTGACTCAGTGAGGTCAGCGTCAGTGACCAGTCTCTTGCATGCCGGCCGCGGCAGGCGACGTAACCGGCCGGCCCACCGGCGAAGAGGTCGCGCGAAGGGGCGGGCGAGGTGGCTAGCCGACGACGACAGCGACGCCGGCGAGCTGCGTACGGGCAAGGGAACGAGAGGGGCGCCGGGATCAAGATTGCAATTGACTGGAGGAAGAAAAGCTTGGCTTGGTCGGTTAACTTATTACTCTGAAAAGTCGTTGTTTGGAGTTTTTAGCAAGAGCTGTACTTACTTGATTTGGAGGGCTATGATCAAGCTAAAGCTAGCTGTTTTACGATAATGGGGGTTAATTCAATCCAATCTGAACATCAAGGGGAAATAAAGCTAGCTATCCGGAGTTCACTTCCACGTAAGAACAGATACGTGACGTCTCATATGTATAAGTTCATTCATATTCGACATATATAAGGCATTTTCTGTCCGTCCAATCTCGGGGACAAGACTAAAATTAAGAACCAGCACACATAAAAAAATCATGTGTTGTGTTCTTTAATTTCTCATTAAAAGTATTTTTTTCCCTAGATGCAATCTCACCTAAGTGTATGCATGTGACCTTAATGATTATGCAAAAAAATATAAAATTTTACAAGATAAATTCAATCTACAAATGAAAAAACAAAAACAACAAATTCTATTTACGCTATATAGGTACTATCACTACCAAAAATCTGAAATTTCGTGAGGGTTAAAATACCCTCACGAAAATCGGAATACCGTCACAAAAACATTTTCATGACGGTCCACCCTCACGAATCAGAAGTCAGGAAAATATCATTTTTGAGGCGTGCTCACCGTCACGAAAATAAATTTCCCAGGAGGTCACCCATCCTCTCGCGTGAGCACACTTGCACGCTTAACTCCAGAGTTTTAATGAGCGCCGGTGTTTTAGCGCTGGTATAATCACATCTGAAATGGTTACGTCGCCGGTGGGTCTATTCTTTCTTATCCAAGTAGAGAGGCGCCTGTACTATACCATTTTTGTGCCGGTTTTTGATGCACCGTCACTAAAACAACTACTTTTCGTGACGGTGTGTCAAAAACCGTCACGAAAATCATAATTTTCGTGGCGGTGTGTCAAAAACCGTCACGAAAACAACTACTTTTCGTGATGGTGTGTCAAAAACCGTCACGAAAATCATAATTTTCGTGGCGGTGTGTCAAAAACCACCACGAAAATTATGATTTTCGTGACGGTGCATCAAAAACCCTCACGAAAATTGAACACCGTTACAAAATCTCGATTTTCTGGTAGTGTATTCACTACTTGATTTTATTATTTTTAAATTTTCCATCAAGTTTAGCATTGCATGTGTTGTGTATAGTCTTAATTATATCATCCTAATCAATATTACCATTTTTTTAAAAATTTAACCGTACCTTGTCCTAACTTCTCCGTCATCAATTATCTGATCCCTCCTGATCGATGACACGAGAGCCTGACCTATTTATTTAGCAAACTATATATATGTTCAATACTGACGACGATGCTGGCTTTAAATTGCTGGGTGGATTGATGACCAGTGATGTTATCCTATGATCGTTGATCATCCTATCGACGGCTGAAGGTAATGGCATGCATGCATGGTAATCAATTAATCAACTCAGCTTCAATCTGGTCGTAATCCTTCACTATCTGACGGCGATACAAACATGCATTATATCAATCGATTGCCTCCTCTGCATGCAGCCTCCTGGTACTGGAGCAATCGAAGATGAGCAAGCTAGCTAGCTAGGGTGAATGCATTCTTCCCTCTCGCAGCGGTTTCTCTACAGGCCATGCATCGAGTCTCTTTGCCTTCTTTCTCATTTATTCATCGCACAAATGTCAGTCCTACCGATCGCCAATTCGCCATTGGTGTCGATCACCTGTGGATGTGCCGATCGTTGTCATCACCATGCAGATTAAATCGGCAAGTGTATAGCTCTATCTGGAATTCATGTGATAGCCACTGGGCATATATCCTATATCAGATTAATTAACGTTTATATGTTTACTGTTATCGTTGCGAATGAGGAAAGATTGACTTGACAAGAGCTCTCGCTAGTTGAAGTACATATATTTTAGAAAATTCCTTGTGTCATATAAGTTTTTGCTCAATCTCTTATGTGCTCCTAAATTTTGTCTCATCTTTTACATATCTCTGATATTTTTTTATTTTGACTCCTATACTAATCATGTTAGTTGACCGTTTGATTTTTTTTAAAATGATTATATTGCTCTTCACTCGTACTTATGTGCTATTTTATCGAGAAAAAACATAATTCTCGAAGTGAAATGTGATTCATTTATAAAAACCAAACAAGGCATAATTATTTATTTTCTATCGATATTTTTGGATCAGTTTCGAGAGCGTGCAACACCATATTAATGAAGAGCATTTATAAAAACCAAACAAGGCATAACTATTTATTTTCTGTCGATATTTTTGGATTAGTTTCAAGAGCGTGCAACACCATATTAATTTTCTTCATTGCATCCGCAGGACACGATGATGATGAAGTCATATGTGATAGCTCTCTCTAGATAATTATATTGTTGAAGCCGGCCGTTGAATGTTGCTAATTAACACAATTAAGCATCCTCCATTGTTGTTTATATTTCTTTTACTCTTTCAAATGAAAGAATATTGAGAAAGGAATTTTTTTGTGGTTCAAAAGCATCCACATGGAAACAGTACTACCTGTTATAGTCAGCAGTGCCAATTAATATCTAGAAATGTTTTCCATACGATCCGGCTTTCCATGTCTGATGCATATCTATACAGCTCCACAAGAATTATATAGCCAGCTTTAGCACTAATATATGCAATATAGAAACCCATCAGTAGTAGTATTGTTTCAATACTCATTATGCAATTGTCTTATGCAAATCAATATCTGACGTCATATATATCAACGTGGATGACTAGCTTGTGTGATACTTAATAATTTTCTTTTTTATCTACAAAGTAGAGCTGTTTTTCGTATATCATAGTTGATCCAACTTCTTCTCTCTCTTTTCCTTTTTTTTTTTTTTGCGAGATGGACTTGATCCAAACTTCAGCAAAAATCCAGTTAAGCTCCCGGCCACGTTTGATTGAAATGAAAACTTCTACATACGGATTTGAAAGCATGAATTGAATTGCCAGCTATCTCTCTTCCAATTTGAATTCATGCAAACTAAAACTTTTGCTAAAATGAACACATACATCTTGATTAATTATATCACATCCATATAACGTTGGCATTGATCGATTCTACTGCAAGGTGTGACGACGAACAGATCGATTATACGACATCCATGACGTGGACATCAACCCTCACGTGCTAATAATAGCCTGTATCTGCAGTACGCATGCGTACTTATGTTAGTGTGCTTAATTAATTAGGTGAGCCGTCTAGCTAGACTCTGGAATCGCCGGAACACACGCTGCGCCAAATATCTCTTTCGATCGATCGCCTCTGCACGCATGATACGTCACATCGATCGCATACGACATCAGCTGCACTGTTGTACGTGGACGGCGTTTCTGCATGCATCGTTTCATGCATCTTCCTTCGTTTGTGTTTTTATATCGCATGTGAATCATCAGTGCTGTATTATTTATATATCACTTTGTTTTCGCGTACTCGTACAAGCTAGACTCGATCAAACTGCAGTGAACCTCCCTTTGTCGTCTTCGACTCTCTATCGATCGTCGTCGTCGTCGCTATATATAGATAGCTCACCGTCGAAACCGACTGCTTAATTATTAATGCAATCGAAGACGAGCACACTAAGCTAATATACCGTGTAGGTAGCATGGTCACAGAGAGAGAGAACGACCCATGGATCCAGCTAAGCAATGCACAATGTATTAATTTATGGGGAGATTGCTTATTGGCATTTTCCGTAGGAGCACGTCTATGTCTTATATAGGAGTACTATATATATACATGGTTGCTTGCATCAAGCTTTTTTTTATATAAAAAGGAAGCAACCGTCACTACTACAGAACAGTACAATCGTACCACTCTATCAGTGTCGGTTAAGAAAAATCCAACATTAATAGAGGATTTCACGCGCACCCACCCATCCAACGTACTCTACGGGCAAGAACCGGCACCGATGACAGCACATTAGTGCCGGTTCATTAATAGAAGCGGTACTAATAGTATTAGTACCGATTCATTTAAAAATCTGACACTAATATTCCACATATCAGTGCCGGTTTTAAATGAACCGACACCAATGGGTATTGAGCCGAGTGATCGGATATTTTATCGATCAAGGTCGCAACTCCCTCAGAATCCCCGCTTCTCTCTCGCTCAGAATCCCTTAGAGGCTACGACTCTCAATCTCCCTCAGAAAAATTTATCTCTCCCTCTCTCTCGCGCGCTCTCTCCCAGACATCGCCGCTACTGCTGTGCCTCCTCTCTCCACGGTCCCCTCCTTTCTCCTCGACCGGCGAATGGCAGCCGCTTCCTCTCTCCCCCTGGCCAACGAGTGGTGGCCCTTCCTACCCTCCTCGTGGTAGTGGCCCCTTCCTCCCTCCCCCTCTTCTGGCGGTGTCGTGGCACCGGTGGGAGTGGGTGGCAGAGGACACGGCAGGGCAGCGGTACGCTGGGCTAGATTCGGCCACCATGAGCTCGGAGGTGGCAAGATCTGGCCGCTAGGAGCTCGGGGGCGGCCCCATCCCCATCTACCCATCGAGTGGTGGTGCCCTCCCCTCTCGCTGGTGAGCGACAAGCAGATCCACCAGCTAGGCAGGTGAGCTACTCCACCATGGAGAGGGTTGGCTACTGCACGGCGAGGCTAGGCTACTCCACGGCAATGATGACCTCCTCTACTAGCCTCTTCGTCTTCTCGGTAAGTTTACAGATTCGTGTGATGTGGCCATGCTGTTCTTGAGTGTAATTCGTGATGAAGTTGATTGTATGATGTATTGATTTGTGGATGAAATTGATTGTGTGATGTGTTGATTTGTGGATGTAATTGAAATATTGTCTCAAGCCCAGGAAAAAGTCGGCTCGAAGCATCGGCTTGAACCGGCTCAATTCTTTTTTTTGGTTTTTTTGGGAGACCTCATCTATCCCGGTTTTTCAACCGGAACTAATACCTTTGCACTATCAGTCATGCTTGTGTTGTGCTGGTTAGATAACTGGTACTGATAGCCATCTAAAACCAGCACTGATAGCTAATTTTGCAGTAGTGCATGCATGTTAGACTACCACGCTAACCTAAAACAAAAGAAGATTAATTTGAAATGTGTGTATGCAGGGATGAATCTAGACTAGGAAATCACCGGAGTCCCCTGTATTATACCATGGGTCATCATCGCATATAAATAGCACATGACAGTAATTTGTAGTGGAAATTATAGCATGCCAATGGTGTCCCGTGACCAGTGTACCACACTGGATTTGTCCATGTGTGTACAGTACTCCCTCCATCCATGTACGATCATCGTATTAGCATCTGGAACGCTTTCAAGTTTGATCGTCGTGTTTTGCCTCCTAGACATTTTTTCTCGGTAGGCATGGTGCCATCCCTTCATTTCTTGTGGGGAAGAATGAATACGTCGACTCACCGTGCAACATCTCGCGGTTCTCATGCAAATAAAATCCCTCACGTATGTGGAAATCGGACCAACGATATCTTTCCTAAGACGAGATTAGTACGGGAATTGAATTGACTATGGGGGGAGTTAAGCTTTCCTTGGTCTCAGTGAAAAAACTTATACGATGATGATACATGGACGAGTGAGTAATTTAATAGCTATAGTTATTCTAGTACTACTGCATATTTAGCTTGCTGTGATAACTTCATCAATCTCAAGATTTAAAATATTTTGGCTCAGTCTCTCTCGAAAATGCTCATAGAGTTAAGTGTTTGTATTTATGCGGTAAGAAAACTGTTGCCAGCACAACTAGTTGTGCGATTGAACTTGCTTATATAACCACCTGTGAAATGTCTTAGATTCTTGGCTTTAGATCCAGATACACCACACATACAATTGTATGTTGGCACCATAGTGTGTGTTGCTTCCTGTGTAGGGTGTGGCCACAAGAGAACGCTTCAAAGTTTTCAGCACGCGCCCCCTCGCATCGATCGACGGGCCCAATCATTGAGGCGCCCCGGCACGCACACAAATCCCGAGGCGATCCAACCAGATCCGTCCACGTCCACTGGTCAACCGCGCGGATGGACGGACCCTGGTCTCTTCCTCCCGCCGCGTTAACCCGCGCGGCTATGCATAGCGAGGAATCAGGCGCAAACCAACAACCACCGCTGCGATTCCGCGAACAAAATGCTTCTTCCATGGTAGGAAGCATTGTCTCGTGTCTCGGCTAACTCGCAAGTTGGTGCGTTTCTTTGTTCTAGACTAGATGACGTTGTCGAGATTTTGACAGTGTTTAGTTTATTGCTTTTTAGCATTACAGTTGGAAGAGCTTTGAATATAATTTATTGTTGTTGAAGAAGGGTTGTGTGTTCATCTGATACATGTGGAACAATCATGTTGCATGGTATTACATTTTCCCCAAATGGCCAAATAAATTTATTTTCTTCCATGATTCAGTTAAAACTCCATACATCTATACACATCTAATAGAAGTTACTTATCTTTGCTGGTGTACTAGTGTAGTGATTTAAGAGACGGTATATAATTCCTTTTGGATATTTACATTTGAAATGCTTCTATTTTTAACTTCGGTAGGGATTGAAGATCATGCTATTGGTACTCCTTAGTCAATCAAGGATTTGTTGGACAAACCGTTGTATTCTCGCTAGTGAAGAGCTATTCTCTTTACGTGGTGAATTGATGATTGAACATGATACAGATTAGTACTGTTTTATATCCATCTACATCTATATTTATTACAAATTCTTTACAAAATTTCACGGAAAAAAATGCTACAGGTAGTATATTTCCCACCACTGTTTTTCACGGCATAATACGGAGATGATACGGAGACAGATCAGCCTGTGCCTATCCTGTTACCGTCTCAACAAGGAAACGGACTCTAAAGCTAAATTTAAACGGAGAGCAAAAATTTCCCGTAACAACCTGTATCTCCTCCTCCTCTTCCGCCAACTCACGGATTTCTTCTCCTCTTCCTCCGCGAAGCGAATTCTCCTCCTCGTCGCCTCCTCCTCCTCCTCCTCCCCACGCTTCCCCAAATCGACCCCCTGTTCCAGAAGCTTGACGGCTCGCGATTCAAGCTCCGGGACCATCCACCCGCGGCCTCGCGGGGCGATTTCCGCGGCTTGGGCTCGCGGAGAAGGAAGCTGCTCTGATTTGCGGGGAATGCTATACCTCAAGCTACCGGCCGGGGATTTAGGGTTCCGGCCGGCGGCGGAGGGGCGGTGATCCGGTCTTGGCGGCGGTGGCGGCGTCGGGGCCTGGGGTGGTCCGAGCGGGTGATCCGGCCGGGCAGTCCATGGCTGTTGCGGCGGCTCCGGAGCAGGAGGCGGAGGCCAACTGCCTGCAGAGCTTCGAGCTCTACGAGAGCGAGTCGGTAAGGCTGGCATCCTGCCTGCATGTCCCAATGCGCCGGCGCTCGCCGTGCTATGCTGTTGTTGGTGTTGCGTGGTTGGGAAGGTTTCGGGCCTCCGGATTGTTTGATTGGAGAGGAGGCGAGACCTTCGGCTGTTAGTTCGAGCTGTTTGGTTAGGGAATCTCAATCTGTTTGGATGGTTCGGCAGGTGTCATTTCTCGTCGATTGGTGCCAAGTGTTTTTGGTGGCCAATTCATGTTGTAGCTTTGCTGCGGCTGTTGCTTATCGGCATCTCTGTGGCTGCTGTACTTAGATCGTAGCGTTTAATTTCTTCATTTGCGGATTAATTCGACATGATTGTTCTAATCTGTGTTCTGAGTGCAAGGTCGATTCTGAAAATTGTATGTGAAGAGTATTTCTACATTCTAATTGTTGTGAGATGAACAGGGAGAGCTGGCTAATTAGATGCTTCTAAAGTTCTAAGGAATTTGTGGATATTTTTGGTTTGATGTTTTAATTAGATATTTGGGGGAGTTTTTCTGTATAGTGATGCTTTTTTAGTGCTTGGTGCTTGCGGGTGTGGTTTCAGACTTTGGAGATAGCATATCTGAAACTTTGCTGATCCAGGAGGCAAATACATAGTGTTTGAAAAAAAAACACTGTTTCTGCATGCTTTACTTGTTTTGGAATTTTGTGACAATCTGACTGCTAGCAGTTCTGGTAGATTGTTGGCATTTGAAATTGGTGACAAAACGTATTAGCATAACTGGCAATCACGTTCTGAGGTGTCATATGTTCTTATTCTCAGTGTCTCCTTTTGAATATTTCACCAGTATACACACCAGTATACACAATCACTCTGAAGGTCACTATGTTTGCAGTTTAGGTGTTAGGTCCTCAAATAGTTCATGGATTGATGGATTAATTTCCTTGTTCAGTAACTTATGCTTCTGGTTACAATTCTTAACCAATTATATTTTGTTTTGCAGAGATTTTATATTTTTGGAACTAACACTGGCAGAACACATTGGAGATTACTGAAGATTGATAGATTGGAACCATCAGACCTTGACTTACATGAGTGTTCTACTGTGTATACAGAAAGAGAATACTGTGAACTGTTAAAAAATCTTGATGAAGAGCACAGGTTGACTGGTGGCGTAAAGTTTGTTACAAAATTTTATGGCATAATTGGTAGGTAGTCCTCCCCCTCTTCCTTCGTTTATAGCCTAGTGAAACTTAACTCTGTATGACAATGCATTTGATGATGAAATATCTTCCCAGGTTTCATAAAGTTTGTTGGACCATTTTACATGTTAATTATTACCGAGCAGAGAAAAATTGGGGCAATCTTTGATCATCCAGTATACCAGGTGACTCAGACTTCAATGGTCGAGTTAGCAAATTCTAAGATGCGATCCAGATTTCTAAATTCCAAGGATGAGAGCAGGTTTGTTGCGCCCTCTTTAGTATTCATGCACTGAAACTATTTTCTCTGTTACCTTGAAATTATTGAGATGGAAGAAAATTAAAGTTGGTGCAAATACAATTAGAAAAATCATTAATTGTTATATAGACCTGTCTTTACTCAATTTCCCAGCTGCAAGCCTTGAGTCTTTTCTTCTTTTCCGTGATTATGCACAAAAAACTTTATAATCAGTACACGGCGGATCTGTTTCATCAACCAGTTCCAAAGTTCACATTTCCATAGGAATTTCTTTGGTCCAATACACGATCCCACAAAAACACTCTGATAGTAATGCTGTTCCCAGTTTTTCATTTACTGTTAACTATTGCATTCCTTAAATTACAAGCTGATTGTTTATGAAATGCTGCAGATACAAGAAGATACTGAATACACTTGATCTTAGAAAGGACTTCTTTTTCAGTTACTCATATCATATAATGAGAAGTCTTCAAAAGAACTTGAGTGATCCACAGGAAGGCTGGAACGTATATGAATCAACTTTTGTGTGGAATGAATTTCTCACACGAGGGATACGCAATTTTCTCAGAAGTACTTTGTGGACCGTTGCATTGGTCTATGGATTTTTTAAGCAGGTATGTGTCTATGGAATTAGTTTTGTTAAAATTGTTATTATATCCATCTATAAATAGTTTTAATAGGAATGGCTGAATTATTCCACAAGAGGATTTATTAAAAAAAATACCTGAGACAGGATTTTTAAAAGCTCCCAGCCTACCAATATTTGGTAGGAGCCTTCTAAATAACTGTTTGCTATTGCGAAGCAAATTAATTCAGTCATCTTTTTTTTATTCATTCATTCTCCTCTGACCGAATGAAGTTGCTGAATGTTTCTCACTTTGTTCATATAATTTAATCTTGACCCAACCTTCTCCTCGTTAATTATATACAATTACCTAACATTATCCATCTGCTCGATACAATTTTTTGCCTTGATCATTAAAAATGTGGATATCGTGTCATTAGGATAAATTTTCAATATCTGGGAAGGACATCATGTTCACGCTCATTGCTAGACGCTCAAGGCATTTTGCTGGAACCAGGTTTGTACATGTTCTCATTAAACAATTGTTTTCCTTACTATTTTAACGGAATTTGGGGGTGAAATAGTTTATCTGGTGCTGAACAGATATTTAAAGAGAGGGGTGAATGAGAAAGGCAGAGTAGCAAATGATGTTGAGACTGAGCAAATTGTTTATGGAGCTGGGCCTAGGCCTACAGAAGTAAGTTCTGTTGTGCAGAACAGGGGTTCAATCCCGCTATTCTGGTCACAGGAGACATCAAAGATGAATATTAAACCTGATATTATACGTAAGCTCTTAAACCTGTCTTATGATACATATTATACCATGCACTGACTTCTGCAAATAAATTCTCATTTGGTCAGTGCATCAGAAGGGCGAGAATTATGAAGCTACCAGGCTCCATTTTGAGAATCTCAGGAGAAGATATGGAGATCCTATCATTATTTTAAACTTGATTAAGGTTAGTTTGACCTTATTATTCCAGAGTAGCAGCATCCTGTGTAACGTTTATATACCTGGACATGATTGATAATTTGGTATGCCTTCTTACAATTAATTTTGTTGTTTACATGGGAAGAAATGTGAGAGGCGAGAGTCAATACTTCGTCGTGAATTTGATAAGGCAATAAGGATAATAAACAAGAGCATACCAGAGGAGAATCATCTGAGATTCTTGCATTGGGATCTTCATGAAAACTCTCGAGGGTATTGATTGTTATATTTCTTCGTTTCCCATCTGTCAGTATTATATAGTGTGCAGTACTGAAGTAGCTTTGTTTCAGAAAACCTACAAATGTGCTTGATGTTCTTTTGAAAGTGGCATTTCGTGCTCTGAGGTTGACAGAGTTCTTCTATTGTCAACTTGTACCACCTACAGGGTCTGATACTGCTCACCATTGGCCTTCTCTATTGTAAGTTTTTTCTTTCCCAATATTAATTTGGCTGTTATGATTTCTGTTGATATGCCAAAGAATGGTTTAATGCTCCTATTTATGTGTTCCATCCTGTTTTCTTTAGGAGTGGTCTCGATCCATTTTTATGCGAAGAAAACAGCAATAGCGACAATACAGACTGTATGGAAATTGTTGGTGACATATCACAAGAAGACATCTCTGGCAGTTCTGATTCCTCTTGCAATGGAACGGCAGAAGATAAAGCTGAAAACAGCGAATTGCCCCCACTAAAACCACCGAAATTCCAAAAGGGTATCTTACGGACGAACTGTATAGACTGTTTGGATCGAACAAATGTTGCCCAGTATGCCTATGGTTTAGCTGCTCTTGGACATCAGTTGCACGTGCTTGGTTCTGTAGAATCCCCAGAACTTGGTTTAGATGACCCCTTGGCTCATCATTTGATGCACTTTTATGAGAGGATGGGTGACACCCTTGCTGTACAATACAGTGGTTCGGCTGCTCATAACAAGGTATTTAACAGGAAATCCATTTTTTATCTGAGAACTATTAAAGTATTGCAAGAAGCAGAATAAACTGCTGGTGCTTCCATGTGGTGATTATGGATTGATTTAGGAACAACGGTTCAGTTGGGTTATTTCACGGAGAAGTGATATATTCTTTGGTTGTGATGGTTGGAAGGGAATTACAGCATTTGATTTTAAGATTTAATAGCTTAAGTAGCATGTAAGCATACAAAAGTGCTTCCTTTTTCTATCTTTCAGACTTTCACTATGAATTATGTAATGCGCATAAAAGAACTTTCCATGCCTGATTTTTTTTATGAAATCAACATTTATATTGACAAGCCTTCTTAGCTTCAGTTGGAAAATGATACAGTAAGGCTCTTTCTCATTAAGGGGCATTGGTGGATTCTGCACTGCTGTTCTATTACCAAACTTCAAGTAGAGAATATAATTGCACTTTTGATTGGCATCACATCTTTTGTTTTCTCTATTTCATATGGTGATCTGTTTTTCATTTTAGCTGTTTGAGTTCAGCATTGGTCTAATTTCTCTGCTGTGATATTTTCTGAAGATATTCTCTGCAAAGAGAGGTCATCTGAAGCTTTTTATTCGGTCACAAGAGTTCTTCAGAACACTACAACGGCACTACAGCAATACCTGTATAGATGCTAACAAGCAAGCAGCCATAAACTTGTATGTTTTACAACCTGTGCCCACTAATCAGAAACACTTGGTCTGACCAAAATATCAACAGTGTTCATTGTTCTTTATATTTACTTATGACTTGTTTGTCCTTCGTGTATTTCAGATTTCTTGGATACTTCCAACCACAGCAAGGAAAACATGCACTCTGGGAGCTAGAGTCGTCTTCAGTGGATCATATTGGTGTACTTTCTGATGAGCACACACGGTAAGCTCAAGAAATATACTTGTATATGACTATGCAGTACATTAACATTAAATCTTCAGGTCTTACTAGTTTCTTGACGGTGTTGTAATATTGCTGATATTTCCTCGGATTCTTTTATAAATACTCCCCAAAATTCTTTGAAACATATGATTCACGTAGCTACCTGACACGATCCAGTAATGGATAATATGCTCAATGCTTATCAATGTACGCTATCCAAATAAATGGTTTACAATTTAAAATGTATGTGCGTCGAACATGCCCTATCTGCACACTCCTCCCTTTTGCATGTGAAATCATTGACAAGCAGAATTTCATGTTTTTTTTCATCTTAAAATTAAAAGGTACTAGTATTAAATGCCATTGAAAAACTTGAAATTGTCATTTGTGCTACCTGATACGTCACTGCTACTCTATACTGCATCACTTACTAAAGATGCTCTTATATGGACTAAAATCTCCTGGTGATATGCTGTTATGGAACACAACTTTTGGTAAAAACATCCTTGGGTGTTTAATATCATGGTACAGGAGTCATGGTATGCAGTAGTGAAAACATAATTAGGAGTTGCATATTATGCTATTTTACTATTCCAAAACGTTGTAACTATAGCAGCATGCTTATTCCTGTTTAATTTTAAACGAGACCGTTTAGCCATTTATATTACTTTTTGTAGCTTGCCCGCTTGTTACATTTGTAGAAAAAAAAATAATCCTTATTGAAATGCGCACTTTGTAAAACAGTACGGGCTTCCTACCATTGACTGTTTATTTTTTTTAATTCCACAGTACAATGAAAAGAGTGAAATCAGATGGCAGCATTCTTCGTGAAAGCAACACATCCATATCTGGATGTAGTGGTTGCCATAACGAAGACAAGGAACTGTTGAATGCAGCACTGCCTGACGTTAAAAGTGGGTCACAATTTCCAATAATGGAATCCGATTCAGTGCATGACAATGAAATTTCATTGACCTGTGAAAGTGAGGTATCAAACTTAAGGTTGGTTTCTATTTGTTCAGGGTTTTGACCTTCACTCTTATACAAATAATTTACTAGAAAATCATGAAAAAATATGGTGTTTTAAATAATGGACTTCTACCATTTGTATTTGAAATCTTCATTCATCTCTCTAAATTCGCTACAGGTATACTCCCACGGTATCTCAGGTATATCATGTTCCAGGCGTTGAAATTGATTGTTGCATTAATTCTGGTGATTCAAACTTTCTGGATCTTGAATGGCTTTCAACTTCAGGCAACTCAAGCGATGAAAGGTGTTTACTTTTGCATTGCTGTTGTATTTTTTTAGCTGTTTTCAACTGACAGAATATCTTCACAGTAACGGTCAGTTTGTGTTGCACATACTTTTCTTTAGGAAAAAGTGAAGGATAATTATTAGTTGATTATCCTGTAAATTTCTTACCCTCCATGCTTAATTCCATATCAATCTAAATTCTAGAATTATTTTGCTCTTGCAGCATTTCCATGTAATTAAACACAAATCTGTAGTATCCTGTGGTATCACTTGATATAATTATATGTATTGAGAAGTAAAAATGGAAATATTATGTTGCCATACTTTTTAAATCCAGTTAACAAGCGTCTTCTGAGCTTCCAGCATGTTCACTGATACTGCTTTGAAGACATCAACAGAAACATTTTTTTTTCTCACCGAATGCTGATGGATTGTGGTTGAACAGGTCTATTACAATTAGTACTCCAGATGTGAACCTTTCAGCAGAGAATGTTATTAGTGGCATAAATTCTGAGACCATGGTGAGCATACGTTCTCAACAGTTGGATTCCGCTAAACATTTTTCTTTGATTTTGTTGAAATTTGTTCAGACCAATTCTGGACACTAATAATGCGCGAATATATAGTGGTAGGGTAGACTACTAATCATGTATGCGAATATGCAGTATCATTGTGCTAATAACTTAACCAGCTGCCAAATTTAAAACTTTTCAGGAAAACCAAGGTGCTGATATCCATGCTCAGAATTTACCTGAGCATTTCGTGCAGTGGGTTAACCACGGAGACACTTTTTGGTATTAAGATTACCCGACGCTGTGTCATGTATGCCTCGGCTACTTGGAAGACCAAACTTCTCTTTTCCAAGTGGTCATGAGACGGGAATTGGGGATTTGAGTAGGGAATTAGGAGTGAAAAGAGATAGATGGCACAGCAAACTTCAAGACATTCACCTTGTGATATATGCCCACATCATCCCAGAGCCTCTTAGGAAAGTATGCCATTCTGTTTATTTGTTCCCATGTTTCTTGTAGGGGCAAGTAGATAGGCGTTTTTCTTAATTTTTGAAAAGATAGTAGAGGTAGATATGTTTCATTTGGATATTATAAGTTTTATTCTTTCGAAAACCGTATCATTGTTCGTGGGAACATTCCGTTTCATGTGTAAATGTTATTTTATGCATGACGTGTTTGGGGTTGTTGAGGTCACAAGGTGGACGATAAAGCGTCGTCCACCATGTGGCTTGGTTCGTTGATTATCCTCCGCGCTTGTCGTCAGAATATATATATTCTGATATTTGAAATGGTACGCCGCTCAAATGCGTGTGCCATCGCCTCGTCGGCATCCATTGTAAATTTTTAGTTTCTCGAAGTTTTCGCGTTCATGTGAGATCTGAAGGTTACATACTTGTGAATGTTTAGCTTCTCAGTTTTTCGTGGTCATGTGCGGTCCGAACGGATAGGTAAAAAAAATTTAGTTTATAGTTTTCGCAGTCATGTGAGAACTGAATGGCTACATACATACTTTGAATGCTGTACATGCAAGGCTGTAACCAAGTCCTCTCTTTCTGGAAAGTAATGTAGTTCTTATTATACTCTTCATTTTATAATAACATAAGAGTTGAGTACTATGTGGTGGTGGTTGTACCTTTCATCGTATTGAATCCAACTCTCCTTGAAGTATCGGAGGGAAGGGTACCTAAATGACTGCCCAAATTCCCAACTACCAGTACTAAGGTAATACAAAACGATCTCCAGTTAAGAACCGACCTAACATTGAAACTTGTTATAGGAGTGAATCATCCACTAATGGAGCTATCAAATTTTCAAGATCCTGTCCCAACGGCAGCCGATTAACCTGCCGCACCCAGTGGTAGATGCTAACCTCAGTTTTCTAGAGCATGTTAGTTGAGATAAGTGCTTCAAAAGAGGCATGTCAAAGTTGGTGCAGCTGAAGGAACATGCGTTGCACAAGCTGTATCTCAGATGTTCCTAAACTTGCCCAAGGGTTTTACAAATTTCAGGTAATCAAGTAGTAGAGCTGTCTTGCTCTGTTCCGCACAATGGCCTGGCCACTGGGAGACAGAAACGACGGTTGTGTTTGGCTTGTTATGCCTTGTGATTGAACAAAAGTGGCCACCACGTTGATATTCTTGTCTTTAGTGAAAGCCATGTGATTTATCAGGAGAGCAATGATGTGAATGAAGGAAAAGGGCATGATCCAACAGTAACAAATCTAAATCAAGATTGCGATGCGCAACCATGTCGGCATCAAATCAGGTCCAACCCTGACAAGAGATCACAACTCGCAAAGACTAGTGACATTGACCGTGATCCAACTGTGATGCAAGGATATTTGACTTGGACCAAAAACATCTATTGAAATATCTATTGAAATTCCGCCCGTCTTCTGAAATATCTAACAGTCACCAAGCTCGGAGGTCTTCGCTGTGAATTGGTCAGTCTTAACAAAAATATCTCAAGAAGAAAACGCAACAACATGTGCCAAAAATCCCTCTTGTTAGCACATAGCATATACCTTGTCTTGAGAGGCACAAAGCATATACCTGGTGGTCATACTGCCTTTTCACATCAACATGAAAAGAGGAAATGAAGAATGCATCGTTTCAGAAATCCTGACTCTGGATGGCACGCGCCCAGTGGCAAGAGCAACAACTAACCCTGCAAAGGCTGCAATGTCCAGAGATATCAAATACTACTAGATAGTTAATACACTAGTTAATTTCGGATTTAACAAATGAATTATGTACAGCCATACGATATGGTAGTTAGTTGATGCCAACTAGTAACAACAAATGAATTATGTACAGCAATACGATATGGTAGTTAGTTGATGCTAACTAACATAACACAACACAGGAAAGACCAAAAGAACAGTCAACAACATAGATTAAGACATACTGGCCATGGATTCATGATGTTCATAGCCATATACAGGTAGCAACGACAGAAAGCTAGACCGAAAAAAGCAGTACTTAAGTTTCATAATGACTGTCATACACAGACAGTCGAACAGGGAACAGGTCCAATCACCAAAGAGTTTCAGGATGCAACCTTTTGCATCTAAGCTAAAACATAATGATATGCTACCCCAAAGGTGCCATGCGGGTGCCTCCCAATCTCCAATAGTATTTATTCCTGAAATATACGAGCAAAATTAGAGCAATGTAAATCCCGTGCGTATTCGGAGGGGAAATAAATCAAATTGACAATCCTTACCTTTTTTTTCCCTATGTACATGCTCCGACTAGCAGACTTTGAATTCCTCAATAGAAATCGCTAATGGGCATGTCATCAAAGCTCCAGAGGTCCATGTTACTAACAACATCCTGTGATCCATCCAGGTTGAGAAGGCTATCAATTGAGTCACCCGCACCATCATCCAGAAGAAACCTCATGTAGGGTTCTAAATCAGGCAGACCATCGGTAAGATCAACAGTGCTGTTCTCCATAATGGGAGGGACCACTGAGTTATGGGTATTGCTCTTAATGAATGCAGATTCATCGACTTCGGCTATGGTGGAAATGGGAGCAATTGATGTAATATCTGGTGTCTTGGTATCATTCTCCCATCCCAAGTCTGAGCAGCCAAATGAGTTGCTTCCCTGGTCAGAGTTCATTATTGGATCTTCAACAGGAGCAGCAGAGTTCATTGCAGGAACAAACAGCATGTTATCAGGCTGAACAAATGGCTTGTTTGAAGTGAAGTCAGCAGGCGGGTAGACAACTGCATTTGTGTTGGCAAGATTGTTGAATACTGGTTTGACAGTAGGCTTCTGTTCCACACTTGACTTGGGTGCTTTAGCAGTGTTGGAGCCAGCATGGCGCTTCTGAGCAGTCGTTGGAGCCTCTGGAAAATTCACCTTAGCTTTCTTGCCACGAATCCTGCGTGCTTCAGCATCATAAGCTCTAGCAGCTTCTTCAGCACTGTTGAAAGTGCCAAGCCAGACACGAACACCCTTGTGAGGATCTCTGATTTCAGCAGCCCACTTGCCCCAAGGGCGCTGGCGGATGCCCCTGAATTGGTTCTTTCTCTTCCTTTTAGCCGACTTTGCAGCAGGACCATCAAATCCAGCAGTGGTGATGGTACTCAAGTTATCTGCAATGGATGGTCAATGTCAATGGCAAGAAATGTCTACATAGACGAACTTCTCTTACTGATGCTATTTTCTTTTGGTCATAAACATGAAGTTGGAACGTGCAACCATGTGTATAAACATTCACATTTTGGTGAAAGCACATGTCAGATCGTAAAGTTAAAATTCAGGGTTCTGAAAAGAAAAACAATACTCATGCCATGCAATATTAATCTAAAATCTTCTTTGTGGACTAACATCAATGCATCACAACAACCTTAGTTGTAAAGAAGGAACATGAAAGACGAGTTGCTAGACTCCGACAAAGATCTGTGGTTAACTTTCGTGGTTTACAAGATACAACCGATTTAGACAAATACTCAAGAGGTACCATCCCCAGTCCCCACAAATAAAATGAACTAGTATGAACTATGAACTAAGCAAAAGAGAACAACAAACACTCTTAAAACGATTTGATGTTATTGACTTCAAGATAGAACCCAAAAACAGGCACCTGGACGACTAAACAGCCAGGAGTATATGCTAAGACATGTAGGACTAAACAGTCAACATCATAAAAATCCTGTAATTAATTAATGGTTGAATTAAGTTTGGAACAATCTTCGCACAATCGTACAACCATATCATGCGTACACGGGTCATCCATCTAACAACTAATAATCCAAAAAGGGGAGACCTCAAAAGGGAACGAAGAATAATTGCCCCTTTTACTGCAATTTCAACTCCTAGGAACAGAAATTAATCATATGGACTGCAGAATTTGTGTGTGTGTGTGTGTGTGTGTGGGGGGGGGGGGGGGGATCGAACAGTGTAAGAGCCGAAATGGCCTCTCTAAAATCCTTGCAAACAGAATCAGGACATGAGTTCATCATTTTATATTCCTAGCATAACAAAGAAGAAAAGCCCTAATCTTTATCATAAATCAGACATGGAGGCACACCATTCCACCATGAATTCCCGGTCAAACAGGAATATCACTCCAAATCCGACCTCTCAGCATCAACCCCAAAATTTATCCCTTTTTTCCTCCCAATCCAGCCACCGAGCGTTCTCAATCCCCCCAAAATTTCCCAATCGGTTAGAAAATTGACAGCCTCCTACAGCAATCAAGCGCTAAAGATTAAATAACTACATAAATCAAAGCCACTCCCAGCGACGCCCATACCTCTGGAGAAGGCCCTCTTGACAACAGGCGGCTTGATCTCGACCACGTCGTCATCCTCCTCCTCCTCCCCGAGCTCCAAATCCGAGTCCCCAGAGTCAACCTCGAACTCCTCGAAGTCTGCCTCGAAGTCCTCGTCGTCCTCCTCCACGAACCCCCCGAAGTGGCGCCTCCCGCCGCCGCCCCACCTGGGCTTCTTCTTCTCGAGCCACAGCAACGCCTCCGTCACCCGGCGCGACCCCGCCGGGTGGCCCTTCAGGTTGGTGAGGATGGCGCCGCCGCACATGGCTCGTCGCCGCCGGGGATCTTCGCCGCCGCGCGCAGTAGTAGTGGTGGATTGCTTGCGAAAGAGGGCGAAATGGTAAGCGAGTTCTCTCTGTTTTTCTCTCTCCTTTTTTTTTCTCTCGGCTCGACAAAATATTGGAGAGAGGCGTGGGTGCGTGGGCTCCGTCCTTTTATACATGGAGAGGTGGAGGGACACGTGGTGGGGCCCACATGGCAGCGAGTGGACGCGTGCCGCGGAAGGCACTCGGGTAGCAACGGGGCAGGTACGAACGATTTGTGCTGCCTTTGAAGATTTTCAGTTTACTCCCTCAATGAATGGCATTTTGTGAATTTACCCCTTAAAAAATTTTGGGGATTAGCTATAACTATTGAATGCATCACGCTGCCAGTGTAAGGTGGCATTGATTGCTACCGAGAAAGTGAGAATGAGTGCAATAATTAGCGTAATCATGAATAAACCGATACGAGTAGTAATAACCCCGCTATTATTCACTGTTAATCATTTATGAAAATCATTTCGCATAATCTTTTATTAATATTGGTTCCCAAACTTTTTGTTAACTAATTAAGGTTCAGAGAATCTCATCTGTAATAATGCACCTAAGTTTCAATCAAAATACCAGGAATTAGCCGGGGTTAAAGTTCAAATTAACCACCAACCCCGTCCTCATGTGGTCCACTACACGACACTGTTCCAGTGTTCCTCCCTAGAACAAGTCATGCTACATGCAGTGCACTCAGGAAGCATTCGCTTATGAGTTTTCTAGTCGCTTATAAATTAAACATAAAACGAGAAAGATTATTAATATATAATTAATTAAATATTAATTATTATAAAATTAAAAAAAATATTTGTTTTTTAGATATTTTTATATAAAAATTTTTAAAAAAACACACCACAATTTAAGAAACATACTTATAAAAAACGAGTGAATAAGTCATTCTATAAACAGTTTTGAATACTGCCTTAAAATTAGCAGTAACTGATGCGTTTTTTAGGTGACCAGATGATGAACTGTGCCTAGTATCCTCCAAGTCACAACCACCTGATTCTTTTTCTTCTCTCTCGCTGCCGCTGCGTGCATGATATTGCCACCCTGTTGATAGCCATCGTGTTGCGTTACTGCCTTGGTCTCTTGGGCTCTTTTTTTGTCTCCAGCCGCGATTTCTCCGCAAACTTCGGCTTTCTTTCTCTTCTCGCTTTCGCCGCTCAAAGCTAGGAAGGCGTGTGGCCCGTGCTAATCTCGGCTGCTGATTAACGAGCGGACACAAAACGGTGACCTGGAAGATGCTAATGCTAATCACCCTATCTTACTTTTGTTCCCTTGTGTATTAGTTTTACTACTACTAGCTCCATGATGTGTAGCATGAACAACGTGTTACTACTCTTTTTTTACTTCCTGGAAAGTGACAGCTGCTCCCAGAGCTTCTGCTATTAGGCACAGTTTGATTCCTCTTGTGACTTAAGTTTTTTTTCGTAAGTATGTTTTTCGAGCTCTAGTGTATCTTTTAAATATATTATATATAATTTTTTAAAAAAATTTAAAAAAATTATTTTTTAAGTTTATAATAATTAATAGTCAATTAATCATATATAAATAATTTATTTCGTTTTATGTATAGCTGATAAACTACAAGCTAATTTAAATGGTGGCTTAGTGTGGCTTTGCGACAAGGTTTGTTGCCAAGATTTTTCTCTGAACAATTAGGTGGGGTAATTAAATAACCAGTGCTTAGTGTAGAATTGTGACTTACTTGTTACTTATCTCTTGTATATTGTTTTCGGTTCATTAGTGTCTTGCCTAATTAGTTATGACCCATGACGGGGCAAGACACAAGTCGTTTTCTTTTAATAAGTAGGCCAAACAGGAGGCCAGGAGGGGAAACACGTTTGTTTACAAATCTAGTTTGTCAATGTCTCGTCGTCTGACTCTGTCGAACGTGGAAATGTGCCTGATTTTCAGACATCGGGTAGAGCCCCTTTTTGTTCTCCAGGAAAGCATCAAACAACTTCTGGAGCCAGCATGTTCAGTTCTTCGCATATTCATAAACATGACTTCATGAGCCTTTTCCTCCTTCCTTCTGGTTAATTAGCATCACACAACAGCCAGAGCACAAAAACGAGTGCGGTAAATGAGCTGTTTTGGCCGACGGCCTACTTCTGAACAATGACCAGGAAAATAATCAAAACTTGTGTAGGAACCGTTCTTAAAAACTCCTTGGCTTATACTTTCTCCTCGTTTACTGTAAGCATATTTTTTAAATCGCTAAACAGTATATTTTTTTTAAAAAAATTCTATATACAAATTTATCTAAAAATCAAATAAATTCTTTGATAAACTGTTTCATTTTACGTGTTAGAATAAGCTGAGCTTGATAAGCACATTCGAACCAACCCTAATTTGTTCGGATCAGCTTCTTGCTTCTGCTTATTCCCTCGTTTTCCGTAAGCACGTTTTATAAACTGTTAAACGATGCGTTTTTTTTAAAAAATTATATAAAAGTATCTCTAAAAAATCAAATAGATCCATTTTAAAGTTTTTAATAGTTAATATTTAATTAATCACACACTAATAATATTTCTCGTTTCAAAAGCTGTCTCGAACGGTACTTATATGTGTGGCTTATAAGCCACACGCAAAACAAGAAACGTTATTAGTATATAATTATTTAAGTATTAACTATTACAAACTTAAAAAATAAATCTATTTGATTTCTTACCGATACTTTATATTGAAAGTTTTAAAAAAACGAAACTATTTTATATTTTAAAAAACGTACTAATGAAAAAAGTAAAAAAACCATAAGCCAAAAGTCTTTTTAAACACCCCCTTAGCTTGGCCTTTTGGCTGGTGTTTGGCAGGAGGTAGAAGCTGGCTGGCTGGCGGCGTCGACATCTCAGGGCCCTCCATTTTTGACAGAAGAGTGGCGAAAGAACCTAGCGAGATCACTGGTAGCAAAGGGCTCATATTTATTTGACAACTTGCAGAGTTGGCGACTTGCAGCGATGCGTTAGATTTCTTTGTCGCACCTTTCAAAGTGGGCACAGCTTTGTAGTACTACAGCTTACACTCATCATTTTTTCTTTTTAGTAAATTACAGTCTACTAGGCTACTTTTTATTGTTATAGTGTTATTTTAGATCACCCTTAAACCTATTTTTTTACTTTAGACTAGGTATTTTTATTATTTGTACAGTTTAAATTACCGAACTCTTATTTCTTACACTGTTTAGCATCCCTCCAACAAAAATATGATATATGTATAGATGGGGGAGTTCGTCGGTGTGCCAAAGCCGATGCATCTAAGGTCGTTGATATGTACCGAAAAGTTATTTGGAATGAGCTAAAGTGTAATAGTAGAAAAATAATTGGTTTAAAGTAAAAAATTGATTGACGATTTAAAGTAAAACTTTGACAATAAAAAATAACTTAAATTGTAATTCACCTTTCTTTTTCTTTTTATCTCCTGCTACTGATACTGCGATGTACTAGTACAGTTTGCTAGCGTATATACAGCATCGTCTACTGTGCGCTAGCTCCTGTAAATCTACTGTGTATATATACTTACACAAAGAGACGTATACTTACATTACCACTCCCTCCGTTCCGATATAATTGTCACCGCTGTTACAACTATAACCACCACTAGCAATAATTAAATGATTAGATTATGACGAGTAAAAGTTTAATACTTATGTTTATGTGTAGTCATGTGTAATACACTTCGATTATGACAGCTATTTAAATATTTAGATCTTTTTAAAAGATGGATGATTAAAGTTTAAATATAAATAAAATTTAGTGGCAAGTGTAAGGGATAGTTTGAAGGCGTGGAAAGAGGAAAGAGGAAGAAGATGACGTAAAATAAGATGAGTCATTAGCGCATAATTAATTGAGTATTAATTATTTTAAACTTAAAAAATAGACTAATATAATTTTTATAACAACTTTTATATAATTTTTTTAAAAAAAACATATTATTTAGCAGTTTAAAAAATATGTTTATGGGAAAGGACTCGTGCAGAACTCTCGAGCAGAGCCTAAAAGAACAAAACTCTCGAGCAGAGCCTAAAAGAACAAAGAGAGTACATGGCTAGCTACACCTACCCGCATGGTTGGCTGCCCGTAATGCTGCAAATTAACGAAAAATCACTTAAGGCTTGTTCGGTTTAAAGAAATTTTAAAGAAAAAGTACATAGATATACAATCCTTTGGGACGAATATACTAGCATTCGATTTAAAGGAACCCATCAAAGAAATTAAGAACTATAGTAAAATTTCTATCCTCCACTTTTGGGAGGCAAAACATATGAGAGAGACTCTGCTTGAATCCAGTTTTTTCAATGGTTTGGCTAACTCACGCAACAACTATATCGAAGTTTTTTATATTTTTCGATTTTTTATTTTACACATATATTTTTATCATATACATGCGTTTCTTCTGTTACTATGATTTGAAAATCTATAAACCGAACTAGCCCCAGTACATTCGTCGACGCTGGATGTGTAATGACGGCAGCAGCGACCATGCATGCCGAATGCTAGACAAATCTGACACGGAATAGACCATGAGAACGAGGCTTCGCGTGGAATCCTGGAGAAGCAAGCACGCACGCACGCATTCCACGCTGCGTCGTCGTCGTGGCCGCCGCGCGGAGAAAAGGCTTCAGCGCGGGCGCCGAGCGCTCGCTGCTTGTAGATTTTAGATTTTTATTTGCATGTGTTTTATGAAAAAAATTCATATAAAAGTTTCTCATCTTATTTTTTTAAAATACTCTTTCTATCTTAAAATAAAAAAAACTTAGTATTAGACGTGATATATTATATAGCTATGAATTTAAACAGCGTCCTGTCTAAATTCGTAGTAGTAGGATATATCACATCTAATACTAATACTAAGTTCTTATATTATGAGACGGAGAGAGAGTAGATTTTTATTTCTGTAGTAGATAATTCAATCCTTTATACCTCAAATAGTTATAACGAAATCAAATAATTTAGAAAATTTAAAAACCTAACCGCTTAAGAACCATGTGGGACCTACCCATTGGGCAGGGTGGGTCGGCCCTAGGTACTATCCATGTCGTCTCACACTCCCAACCCCCTTTAGTACTGATCTGTCCATACTAGCTACCACCTACCAGAATATAAGCAGCCTATTAATGTGCGTAATAAAATAAAGATCTGATATTGTGGTACATTAAGAATGTGGTTTTTAAGGACTTAATTTTGATAAAATTAAATAGAGGTTTCAAGTCATATACAATCAAAGAATAGATTTGCCTAAACTTTCTAGAGGATCTAGATATGATTTTTATTAGTGGTATATTTTCTCATATAGTAACCAATTTTTAAAGACCATTGATTAGTTAACCATTGCTCATGTTTAGGAGTGGAAAAGGAGCTCATTTAGCTGGTTTTGTGGCTCGGTTCAAAATTGCTCTAATTGATCTAATTTTTCTTTTTTTCCTCATAGACTAGCCATGTTGATTATTTAATTTTGAGCGGAAGTTGTCTTCATCCTATCCTAGGTCGGATTGCCTTGTTAGCTCATTAACAAAAATAGTCTCAAATAATAGAGAAAAATAAAATAATTCATAAAAAATTTTAAAGGAAGCTTGATAAAACGTTGGTCAAGCTTTTTTCCACCCTTGCACATGTTTTATAAATTAACCTATTTTTATAAATTAATGGTTTACCTTTATCTGTTAAAAAGTATATGTGATAGTATTGTTTTATTTTCTAATGAGAGATACTATTTTGAATGTTCATTTTGAATGTTTTTCTGTGCCTTATGCGTTATCGATTGTACTCTATTTTTATGCAATTTCAATATCGAACATCTTCACCCTATCTGTTTTAGAGTTACATCCACCACCGTTAAGAACACAGCCTACGTGCCTAGCTACGACGGCTTGGACGCGGTCGGTCTCGCATGGATATCTCCCTTTTCGTTTCGAGCAAGATGGGCGACCTGCCGGGTGCCGGCCGGTGATCGACGTAGGTTATCAGTATTACTAGTACTGTTTGGATTTGTCTTCGTCCAGTCCGGGGGCTGCTATGCAAAGCTTAGATTAGACCGCCTCGAAATTAGTTCCATTGGATTACTATGTACTCCTGTTTCAACAACACCGTGTTCCTCGTTATCCAAAGAACAACAAAACTGAGAGACCCTTCACAATTCGGTGACATGGGCTGGCCTCGCACGAGCTATCGTCTCAACTGGAAGAGTGGTCTGATATTAAAATATAAATTTTAAAGAATTATAAATTTAATGACTAAACTATAAATTAGCTACAACTTTAACGATCCATTTTAGATAGCTATAGCAATAACGATTAAAATTATCATAAAATTATAACTTTGTTTGAACTTGTTACTGATAAACCGTGCCTAAATATCATACACATCATGCTTGGTGAGGACGGACGATAAGCCACGTCACCGACTGCAACGTAGCTATGCCACATTAACTGACATGTTAAAGCAGTAGGTGGGTGGGGGACTTGGTTTGACTGCACCAGGCCAAAGTGGTCTGGCACACCAGCCCAACCTCAGCTTGGTTGAGGTTCAAAGCGGGAAGGGCAACACATTTTCCCTGCCTTGCTCTTCTCTGCACAACGAAGCAAGGACCAAGTTTGCCTCCTTCATCAGCAATTATCGTCACCTCCTCCCTTGCTTCGTTGTGCGGAGCATATCAGGGAAAATGTCTCTCGTTTGCTGTCCAACCTCCATTGAGTCGGGCCAGTGCGCTTAACACTTTGGCCTAGTGTAGTCCGACCGTGTCGTTTCCTGCCTGCGCCGACGTGACATGGCTACAATGTAGACAACGATGTGTCATGATGTCATGGCTCACTGTTCCACACCTGCTAAATATAATATGTATGACATGTGGGCCCGGTTTATGATTAACGAGGGATTTGAATATAATTTAGTTTTGTAATAATTTTAATCACTATTGTTGTAACTATTTAAAATGGATCGCTAAAGTTGTAGCTAGCTCATAGTTTAGTTATTGAATTGCAGTTATCATGAGTTCAATAGGATTGTCTCGCCAAAATAATTCAATAGGATTGGACGACCAACTTTCACCTCGCAAAGAAATAATGACTACTGTATATATATACTCCATAATCTGAAATCTGACAATACATACTGCCAAAATATAAACTGTGATTAGCGCGTGTTATGTAAGGCTGATTTGGTTTGTGACGATGCTAAATTTTGATAAGTTTTGGTATGGTCAATTTTGTTAAAAATAAAGTTGTGTTTGGATTGAAACCAAAATAGACTAAGTTAGCTATTGAAAAAGCCTATTTTTCTAAGCTTATCAAAATTTAGCTTTAATCTAAATAGATACTAAACACTATTAAAAATATCAAATATTAGTAAGACTAATTTTAGCCACAAACCAAACTGGCGTAGATGTGCCAAAAGACTTGGACGAACGATCCAATCAGAGATCAGAGGGCTTCGACTATGGGCCCAAAATATAGAAGGCCCAAATTAGTTTGGAGCCCATGTTGTGATTTTCACGAAGGCCCACACAAAAACACAGCCCAACAAGACGGCGCGGTGCGGTGCCTTCCCGAATATTTTGGCGGGAGAATTAGCTTCCATTTTGCGCCCACCCAAAAACCCCAAAATCCGCACGAGAAAAAGAGGGGAAACCAGGCTGGAGCTGGAGCCCTAGCGGCGGCGGCGGGCGGCGGTGATGGGGCGCGGCGGCGGGGGACGGTGGAAGAAGGAGGAGGAGGAGGAGCTGAAGGCGGCGAAGCGGGGGCACCGGGAGGCGGTGGCGGAGGGGAACCGGGAGGAGGAGGCGCGGTGGGCGAACGTCATCGGCGACATCCACAAGCGCCGGGGAGAGTACGTGGAGGCGCTCCGGTGGCTGCGGATCGACTACGAGGTCTCCGTCAAGTACCTCCCCCAGCGCCACCTCCTCCCCTCCTGCCAGTCGCTCGGCGAGGTCCACCTCCGCCTCGGCAACTTCTCGGAGGCCCTCACCTACCAGGTTACCACGATCCCCCACCACGCGACCCTTCCATTTCGCATCACACACATATGATCGGATCATATTTTCTGATGCCTGACTGTTTAGAGGCAGGTGTAGTAGGTTATTTTGTAGAATTTCCGCATTGAGTTTTGGAATGTTTTGTTCCGTCGGCAAACAAATTGTTGCTAGTACCAATCTGCGCTATGGTTTGGCCTATTTGATAGGGTATCTGCAATGATACTCTTTTTTTTGTGTGTGCGTTAGTGCCAAGCTAGGCCATAGAAACCACTGTGTCAGAGTGAATTTTGCTCATCTCAACGTGCACTATGCTTTGGGCCATTTGGTGTTGCATCTTTACATGAATGATTTAGTCAACTATTTGAATGTTTAGTTGAATATCATATTAAGCTGCATATAATATGATCTTATGCTTTATGGCAAACTTAGGTGGAGTTTTGCTTGTTGCAATGTACACAAATGGTTGGATCATTTGCTGGACTATGCAACCATTTTATATTGTTATGGTCTTATGGATTTGGGTATGACTAGTGTTGAGCTGTAAAAAAATTCTGCCGCTTATTTGTGTGGTATTACCAAAAATGAAAAATCTGGAACTTGCACTCACTGTCTGCCTTCTGGTTAGTTGGTGATCTTCATGAATCTGGCTCAAGTTGGCCTATGGGTTTAGTCCCATATGGTTGGTTTAGTTGCATCAAAGTTGCATGTAAACCTTTGAGGAGCCAACCATGTGAATCAGGTTAACTCTTTTAGGTGAAATGGGAAGGGAAGGCCTAATTGTTAGTATGCGCTGTGTGTACCCCGGCCTGTTACAGACTTACCAGTACTCCTGTACAAATCTGACCATTCGGAGTAATTTGCTCACTCAACTCATGGGATAAGTGCTGATCTCCTGTTTCATTTTTTTGGTTATTTGTCTAACACTCATCATAATTTTCTTGTTAACCCAAACAGCTGTTTGTTCTTTCTACTATGTGAAGTCATATTTTTTTCATTTATGTTTTGATGCTTCACAGAAGAAGCACTTACAGCTTGCCAAGGAGGCTGATGATCTTGTTGAGCAGCAGAGAGCTAGCACCCAGCTTGGGAGAACTTACTATGAAATCCTTCTAAGATCTGAAAATGATCACAGTGCCATGCGGAATGCCAAGAAGTATTTCAAATCATCCATGAAGCTGGCAAGGGTTCTAAAGGAGAATTCCTCGTCTGAGAAGTCCCTCTTCCTAAAGGAGCTTATTGATGCGTACAATAATATGGGCATGCTTGAACTGGAACTTGATAACTATGAAGAAGCTGAGAAATTACTTATTCAGGGCCTAAAGATATGTGAGGATGAAGAGGTACACCAATATGACGATGCTCGCAGTAGGCTCCACCATAATCTAGGTAATGTTTATATTGAACTACGCAATTGGAATAGAGCCAAGGGTCATATTGAGAAGGATATAGAGATATGTAGAAAAATACGCCATACTCAAGGTGAGGCAAAGGGATTTATAAATCTGGGGGAGGTGCATTCTCGTGTTCAAAAGTATGAAGATGCAAAGCTTTGTTACAATAAAGCTCTTCAAATAACAAAGTGCTTGGAAGATGAGGATGCACTAATGGACCAGATCCATCAGAATATTGAAACTGTTACGAAAGCAGCCAAAGTACTTGAGGAAATGAAGACAGATGAGCAGAAGCTGAAAAAGCTTGTCAGAGATACTTCTAATGCTCACGGAACATCTAAGGAGAGGAAGCTCCTCCTTGAGCAGTATGCTTGGCTGGATAATCTTATGGAAAAGGCAAGGATGATAGCTGCATGGCCAAAAGTAAGTGAGGGGTGACTAACTATGCAATCTTTAGCCACAAACATTAACTTTAAAGTTGCATCTATTTTCTGTTTATGATCTTATTCTATTACTGTTTATTTAGAAAAAAGAACCTGATTGCATTATTCCCTTAGTTAATGCATAAGGTTGATTTCCTCAATCTTTTATTATGGAGGATTGTTGTCTGGATTAGGGATAATGTCTTGTTGCTTGCCTGATGGAAGTATTTATGTTTTATTTGAAGCTTCTTGTTGGAATAAAACTTATGCACTTACTATGTGTGTTCATTGCTTGCATTATTGAACTTCAATTGTGCTGAATTTGTCTTCCACTCACTCCTTTGCCCATATGAACATGTGCTGAACTACATGTAGGCTTTTGCCTGCATTTGCATTGTACTGAGTATTAACATGAAACGACCCACTATTATTTATTTATATTCCACTGTAGAACATAAATACACCGTTGTAATTAACATGACTGTCTGGTGAGTTTCACTACATAATTGCTTACAAGTCTTACAGACATTTCAATATCTTTGCCATCTTGATTCTTGCATGGCTTGTCAGTCAACTGAGATTGACCATAAACTTAATTAGCTATAACATCCTAAGTGGGTCCAGCTGAGGAAGTACGTAAGAAAAGTAGCTCACTTTTGAAGGGGTTTTAGTTATGTTTAATGTCAGGATGTCAGCGAAAGGAAAATGCTCTAGTAAATTATCTTTATTTGGTCAGAGTTGTTGATGACAAGAATCAATATTGAATGATTAATGTAAAACTTATATACAGTATAGGCAATGATCTCTAGTTTCCAGTGACACCAACGGTTTGAAATTGGTCATCATTATGAGAGCTATATAAAACTCCATAATGCAGAGTTTTGTTTGGTGTGTTAGGTTTTGGAAAATGAGTTGATCACTTAATATACTTCTTGAGTTTCGGGATTGAGATTATATAAAAAAACACGAATATGAAATTATCAGTATGTAAAAAGGATCAGGTCGAATATGCATAAGCACAGCCCCGATGATGTGGATAAGGCACTGAGTTGTGATTAAAGAAGCACACATGTCTCATTCTCATGCAATCTATTTGTTTTCCAGCTCAAGGAATTCTCGAAAGGGCAGAAGAGGGTAGCAAATGAACTCCATGACAAGGAAAAACAGAGCAACTCTCTTTTGGTCATAGGGGAATCTTACCAAAAGCTTAGAAACTTCAGCAAAGCTCGTAAATGGTGCATGAAAAGCTGGAACATGTATCGATCAATTGGAAACTTGGAGGTGAGATTACATGTCCTTAAATTTATGGCCATGCTGCCATGTGGCATGCTTGCTACCTAGTAATAATACTACCTTCCTCCTTTCGCTCCTTTACATGGAGCTTCCAGTTTCGAATCTTTCTCACCTTGGATATGTGCAATTTTAGGGTCAAGCATTAGCAAAAGTGAACATTGGGAATGTTCTCGATTCTTGTGGTGACTGGGCTGGTGCATTGCAGGCTTACGAAGAAGCATACAGGCAATGTCTCTATGCCTTGCTCTTTTAATGCCATACCAATGTTGCAGTGTTGTGTGATTGTGTCATAATATTGTCCTTTGTCTCTGTTCTTGTGATCTATCTGGTAATATTTCCAGACTTCTAGTGAGTGTATATAACTGATTACAGCCATTGGGGCGTTTTGATTCCACCTTTGGATTCTGATGCTTTCTTTTCAATGGTATTTAGAATTGCTGTGGAAGGTGACCTGTCAAACGTGCAACTAGATGCCCTTGAAAACATGCATTACAGTCACATGGTCAGATTTGATAATATTGAAGAAGCGAAGTAAGCCACTGAGCACATATGCTGCACAAAGAAAGTACTTATTCAAACCTGTTTTAAAATATATTCTTTAACTTCAGGAAACTGCAGCAAGAAATAGACAACCTGAAGAGAATATTGGATCAACATGAAGCAAGGGATACAGTTAGTGACTATTGCTCAGAAACTGAAAGTGAAGATGGCAATGTATCTGATAATATGCTTGATACAGAGGACAATGATGGGAATATTGCAAATAATATTTCTGAGGAATTTGATGATGATGTTGTTCTTGCCTCACTTGTTCATAAAAGTAGGCCATCTAAGACCAAAGTGTCTAAGATGCATAGTATTCCCAAGAATGTTGATGGTTTATTTGGCATGGATGAGAGCACTAAAGAAGTTTTAAATAAATCATGTAGCAACCATTCTGGTAGAAAGCGTGTCCGTGTGGTCATATCTGATGATGAAGCTGAAGAGAGTCCTGAAATTGACCAGTCAAAAAGAACACTTACTGGTCGAGCAGATAGTCTGTCTACCTCAGGTACATTCCTCTTGACTTATGAGCACACCATACTTTCAGTAGTTGTCATTAGAGTCTAAACTATTTTTCTTCTAATTTTGCGATACCTTTTTTCTATGTCCAACAGAGCGAATAGCAAATGCAACAAACAGCAACAGAAATCAGGTTCTACAAAACTTAATCCCTTAAAACTTTGTTATTGGTAGGAATTTAAGATATGCATTGTTTTCATGGCATCAATTTTTTCTCATTGGTTCCATGAGATGTTGGCGAGAACTTAACTAGCCAGTTGTTTTTGTTGCAAAACACTGCAAACTGATAATCAGTGCTCATCTGCAGCATACCTCTCATCCCATTGAGACCAGAGAAGTAGACAGTGTCTGCACTCCCTGCCCTCCTGAGGAAAGTATATGTTCATTCAAATCAGGTAGTCCCATTTGTCATGGTAATGATGGCCCAGATTTAGGAGCTTCTAGCATAGGAAAGTTGTCTGTGTCCAAACCAGCAATGAGCGGTTCCAAGGTTGGTACACCTGCATCAAACAGTCAGCCCCAAGGTCAAAGTGCTGTTGGCCTTCAATCCTCTGATGCTGATCATGTAAGTTTTTCTATGAAACCTGTCTTTCCATGTTCACTGAAAAGCATGTACCAATTGTTCTTTCCCATTGCTTTTGTTCCTATTAAAACAATCCTTTAGACTTTCTCAACTGTAAACTTTACAATTTCATGAAGATGACAAAATGCATTAGAAGAGATTAATACGTTAAACTGAACGTTTGCTGTTCTGATATCTAACATTAATTTTGGGAAAGTATATATATAGTTGTACTTTTCGTTTTGGTTGCGACATGGACCAGAGGTTTAGACCAAATAAACCTTAGGATAAGCAACTATGTGTAGCTCACTAGCAAAAACCAGTAAAAAACAGCTGTTGGTGGATCGTTGACATGTGGATCTACCTTCAAAGCATACTGTGGCTACTACCCTTTATGTGTATCACTTTTCTACCATTTTGGATGGACCCCACATGTCAAAACTTCTAGAATTTTTTTTTTGGAGTGAGCATACAATGTTCATATTTGAGCCAACCTAGGATTAATGATTTGTGCACCTAAATGTTTCCTTTCTCTCAATATTGAAGTTATGTTTTAAATGATTTATCGATGGTTTTAGTTACGTTGTCACTGATTAATGATTACAACAGCTGCTCCAGTGATTAAAATATGATTGATCCTTAATGTGCAGAAATTCTGGGTGTTCAAAATTGGTGAACATTTGGTTTACTTGGATGCAAATGCATGTACATGTGATGGTGCCTTTAGCATTGAGTCTCTTAAAGTTGAAGTGGCATGCGTGTACTATCTTCAGATTCCTGACGAGAAGAGGTCCAAAGGTGTGCCCATGTTTCCTTAATTTCAGTAAATTACATGGTGTGTCCATTTAATAACTGTGAACTACCTTTTATCATGAGAATTGGGATCAGATTCGCAATTCAGTGACTTTGCTGTCACTGTTCTCATCAGTAAAACAAAACGTAGTTTCTGCATTTTTATTTAAATTGGGGTAGGAGGAGGGTTGTAAACTTATGAAGCTATTTCCATGTCATTATAATAACTCTACAGTCTTAATTGTTGGAAGAATGTAGAATGCCATTATGTGTTATTGCCTTTTTCCATTAGCTCTTATGTAGTTATGTTTATGGGGTTTACTCCACGATTACTTCAGCTATGTCTACAAATCATGCTGCCTAATGTGGTGCAGGAGACACAGTTGAGCTGGCTTAGTTCCAACGTTACTTGCAGTTTCATATTATTGGGGAACAACTTTTTTTTTTCCTTTTCTGTTGGAACTTACATTTATCTTGCTTTGCTAGGTTTATTGCCTATTATTGGCGAACTCAAGTATTGTGGGAAGGTACTAGATGATGCAGACCCACGAGATTACATCGATCAACTTACCTCTGAACAGAAGTGTATTGATGTTGTTATTGATGGTATGGTTTCCCTGTACTCATATGTGTTCTTAGAACTGCTATTATTGTATCAATGCTAGGACATATGATAATCACTTCGATTTTTCCTTCTTTGTTGATGACATGTAATATGCTGTTATTCATTGAAGGACACCAAGTCATTGATTGAACTGAGTACAATACGGCATATCAGTGTAGTTTGTTCTTCATGCTACTGCCTACTACAGTGGGTTTCTTTTTTTAGGGAATATGTGAAAGATTTGCATATCATCGCCTTAAGGAGAAAAGTTACTACAATGGAATCCAGATGTGGTGACTGCCCAATAAACAGAATAGCATAAATCTCTGGCAAAGTACTGTTTATCTGAACTTCAGAATCCTCCCTATCATTACCTACAATGATGATTAGTAATAAAAAAGGGATAAATCATGCTGGTTTCCTATACTAATTAAATATAATAGCTAATTTTAGCATCAAATCTTCTCCAAAACAAGCTCCTCATATGAACTCACTAATTGAGGCTTTCAGCTTCACTGCTCAAAAACAATTATTGGAGTTGTTACCGCTGTTTGTTTTGCATTATATTTGTGTGTTTTCAATGCTGAAGGTGTATGTGTGTTTATCGTATGATGATACCACTCTAGGTCTGTATATTGACTAAACTCCAGACATAGGCGCTTGGTTTCATGGATAAATTTTCTGTTGCATTCCAATGCGTCACACTGAAATGCATTGTCCATATTTCATATAGTTATACCTCATCTGATATATCATGTTTATAATGAAGATTGGGTGCCAAAGCGATTGATGAAATTGTATGTTGATTTCTGCACAAAGTTATCAGAAGCGCCAAACAAGAAGCTCTTGAAGAAATTATATAATCTTGAAGTAAGTTAGATTTGTATCATTCATATTTGGCTGACAATGTTATAAACTGTCTTATTAACTTTGCAGAGTCAGGTGTTCATGCCTTTCTATTTTTTGACAGGTCTCTGAAGACGAAGTTATTGTGTCTGATTGTGGACTCCAAGACCTGTCGATCACACCTTTTCTTGATTCTCTAAGATTACACAAGACAATAGCTGTGTTGGATCTTTCCCACAATATGCTAGGTATTCTTTTCCAGTATCTCCCTTTCTTCTCCTAGTTTGTCTTATTTAATCTATGCACAAAGGATTTCGCGGCATCACAGAAAGCCAATTCAAGCTTAATGTGTGTCTACCGTATTAATCCCTCTACATTCTTACAATGACCCACAAACTGCAGGAAATCAAACAATTGAGAGGCTTCAACAAATATTTTCTTCATCAAGCCAAACATATGGTGGCTTGACACTGGATTTACATTGTAATCGATTCGGTCCAACTGCTTTATTTCAGGTCTTTCTACTATCCCATAAACCTGTTTATCAAACTGAAACCACAAGTTACTTCTGCTTTTGATAGCTGCGAGTATGACATCCTGCATGCAAATTTTGCACGTTAAAATGAACCGGATCCTCCTTTTACAATAAAAGAAAAACTTGACTCTTGAGGATATTGTTATAAAAGTTAGCTGATATAGCGAAACGACGACTAACCTCCCCGGTCTCTTCAACATAGGAACACACGATATTTGTTAACGAAGTTCAGCCGAAGCCTAATCTCCGGGGCTCTCATTCATGGGCGCTCCTCCCCAATCAACATAGCACACCTAGCCGCTACAAGTTCATGACCTCACTGCCATCCTCTGAATGTGCGCCTGCGCTATATTGTTGTCACCATGGTTACATTGTGACGCCCCCCTCTGTATTTAAAGGGTTGTCGGGTTACAGAGTCCAACACTAACTCCACCCCCTAGGGCCTAATATAACTCTAAGTCCAATTGTAATCTACTAGGACTAGTATATTTGACACCTATTCTAACAGAGATATGTCCCACAAGGCTTTTAACAAGGCCGAGAAGCTGGCTGCCCAGGACTCTTTCACGTACAACTATGAAAGCAGTTATCCCAGCAAGGACCTTTTTTTTGGGTGAGATTTGATATCCATCAATCTCAATGATATTGTTAAAACTAACTGAGACCATTTGGATGATTCTAATTCCATAGACTGATGAACCTGGAGGTTGACCCCTTAAACAGAACAAGCTATTATATTGATATCCAAGTGGATATCAGAAAGATAACCTGTGAATCTGACTTGTTTTCTATCACTGCATATCACAAACGATGGCAAACATACCAAAATAAGTGTCGTGCTTTCAGGCACATGCTTATTTAGGGACAGAATTCTGAAGTCATTTTTGCTCCTTATTTACTGATACAGATATGCGAGTGCACTGTTATGACTGATCGATTGGAAGTACTTAATCTGTCTGAGAATCGCCTCACAGATGCATGCGGTTCTTACCTTTTCACAATCTTAGAAAAGTGCACAGGTAGGTACTGTTTTTGGCACCTCCTGTGTTTTTGCCAGCCTTCTTTTTCTTTGATGGGATCAATCTCTAATTTCCTCTTATAGAATGTGTGTTCTGTTTAAATATTGTAACAGCACTGTACAGCTTGAATGTCGAGCATTGTTCTATCACATCAAGAACAGTTCAGAAGATGGCAGATGCACTTCATGAAGGGTCTGTCCTTTCACATCTCTCCTTAGGTACTTTTGTTACTCCTGCTCTGCATAATTGAAAACTATCAGCTATTTTCATTTACAAACATTCTTATGTTTCAATTTTTCATACTTCTGACAGGAAAAAACAATCCAATTTCTGGAAATACAATGCTTAATCTTCTCTCCAAACTTGCCTCTCTGAAAAGGTTCACAAACATTGTTCAATTACTCTTGATACTTATGAGGCATAGATGTGTAGTGAAATAACGGATGAGCCATATATGTCATCACTGCAGGTTTTTAGAATTAAGCCTGACTGGTATAAAACTGACTAAGTTAATGATTGATAAGCTGTGTCAACTTGCACAATCCTCTTGCTTATCAGGATTTCTGTTAGGTGGAACTTCCATTGGATCAGTGAGTCTGCCTCTCACACATGGTTAGTATTTTCAGATTATACACAGAAACATTCTTCATCTATGAAGCAATTTTTTTGTAGGGAGGGGCAACTAAGCTTACTGAGGCACTCTCTTGTGCATCACAAGAATTGCTGAAATTGGATTTGTCCAACTGTGGGCTTACAATTCCTGATTTCTCGCAACTCTGTACAAATCTTTCTCAAATTAATATTGTTGACTTGAACCTTGGAGGAAATTCTTTTACCCTAGAGGTTTCCTTCCTATTCTCAAATGCCTTGATGTAATTATACACATTCTGGTAACCTTGATCGGTTCACTTACGCCGTACGGTGCAGGGATGTCATGCTATTGGGGCATTGCTTGCGAATTCCCAATGCAGTCTCAGATCTCTCACACTTGATAGATGCAATCTTGGCCTTGCTGGCATCGTGTGCATTATCCAAGCACTAGCAGGTGAGGAACAATTATTATATAAAAAACGAACAGTATGGAACCTTATGCATCGACCTCAGCAGTCTTGTGCTACTTTCAGGAAATGGCCAATTGGAGGAACTACGCATGGCCGAGAACACAAACTTGGCACTAGAGAGAACATTGCACTATGACGAGGACGTGCAGGATGTATCACCAGGTACTGGCCAAAAACAATGTAGCAACGCTGAAGCAAACAATGATGTAGCCCTGGAAAGCGTAGACCTTGAGAAGATGGAGGTGCCGGATAGCGAAGACGAAGAAGCAGTCCATGAGGACTCCCGTGCAGCACCCGGCCCTGATGGGAGCTGTGCAAGTTCATGCCAGAGAAACTCCTCTTCTGGCTGTCATGCCATCCAAGAACTCGCAGATGCCATCATCTCTGCAAAGCAACTGAAAGTGCTCGATCTGAGCCGTAACGGGTTGTCAGAAGAGGCTACCCAGTCGCTGTATTCTGCCTGGGCTTCTGGCCCGAGAGGTGATGGAATGGCTAGGAAACATGTAGCCAAGGAAGTGGTGCATTTTTCAGTTGAGGGGATGATGTGCTGCGGCCTGAAACCCTGCTGCAGAAGAGACCTGCAAATGTAAACGTGCATGACCTCCCCAAACACCAGGTTAGAGTTGCTCCCTGGAAATATTATTACTGCCACAATAATTACTAGGGCTCGTCAGTGTAATCCTGCGGCTCTGTCCAAACATTGATGAATTAGCAGGAACTGTTTCACCAGAGGTGTAATTATGCCGATTTTCGGGTGTAAATAAAATTAGGAGGTCCTCCTACCTGCTTATTATTATCTGTCACTACTGTTTACAGCCATATATGCACTTACTTTCTCCGTTTCATATTATAAGATGTTTTAATTTTTTTAAAAGTCAAATTTGTTTAAGTTTGATTAAATTTATAGATAAATGCAGCAATATTTTCAGCACAAAATAAATATACTATCAAAATATATCCAATTTTGGTTTTAATGAAACTAGTTTGACGTTGTAGATGCAGCTATGTTTTGCTATAAACTTGGTCAAACCTAAAAAGGTTTGACTTTAAAAAAGTTAAAATATCTTTAATATGTAATGGAGCGAGTATTTATAAATAAAATATACATAGTAATGTTAGTGTTTCAATAATCACATGAGGACATCCAACTGCATTAGGGCGTAAAACGACAAGATGGATGCCCAGTCGCACGCTATTGGTAATCAAAATAAATCTATCTGTTGTGTACCACATCACCTGATAAGGCTCTGTCGGTTCTCCAAATTGGAGAATGGTATTATTAACAACTATGAGGATAATGTCCATGATGGGACAGCTGGCCCCACAGCCCAAAAGGATACAAGATAAGCCGGGACATTACTTTCTAACAAAAATACACTGCTAAATGAACACTATAAGTTTTGTTCTAAATTGTTAACACCATAATATGTCAGGTCAATCTTTGAAACCCACTTTTTGCTATTCTTAGTTTTTCACTAGCAAATGAACCATGTTAGCATATTACAAAATGTCCACTAGACAGGATTCGCAATGCGATAAAGTGACCACAAATCTTCAATATGTTGAGCATCACTTGTGGATATAGCAACATTGTGTATAAAAATTGCCATATTGCTCATCATCAACAAACAGACCAATAGAAACCCCCAATAATACACTAGCCACCACCAGGTCAAGATGCAATGGATCCATCATTGAAAAGCTTGCCCTCTATCATATGCAACTAGTTCACCATCTTTTCTCCCAAAACCAGCAAGACCATGAACCAAATGGCGGTCAGGAGCTCTTGCCATCACCCTTCTTCCTCCATTGCCACCCCAAGATTTGGCACAAGGAAGGCAGCCATGATCAGGTTCATCAGAGCTCCAGTTCACAGCTTTAGCTGCAGCAATGCACATCTCTCCCAACCTGCAGCACCTGTCAAGATGGTAAGTACACACACCTAGCTGATGCATCTGTTGTTGCTGAATGCCTCATGGTTCTCACACAAGAATCTTCTGTGATTGTTCAGGTGTTTGAAGACCAGGTGAGAGGTGTGGTATGTTACAGAGATGACAAGGGGGAGGTGATCTGTGAAGGGTACGACGAAGGGCCAAGGCTTGGCATGCGGCTGCCGGAGAAGGCCTGCTTCCCCTGGTACTAGCAAACTCTTGCTTCACTTCCATTTATTTCAGAAAAGATTTGTAATTTGGTAGTATTCTAGAATTTCTGATCAAACTTACTGTTGTGCTGTGAATTGTGTGGTGCAGGCCTGTGGGGGTTCAGGTCACCGATTTCATCGAATTGTCGACACTCAGAGTTTTCGAAGACGTCGATTTTCTGCAGCCCAAGAAGGAACAGAAGAGGAAGTTCTGAACAGATTTCTGAAATTCAGACATGTAAGACCTAAGAATAGCTACAAGAATAAGCTGAAACTCTCTTTATTTTCATTTACACTCATTGTCATTTCTTGCTGATAAATGAGGTGAAATATTGATCATCTCAAGTATCAACTGGATCCGTCTATATTCCTTCACTACAACAATAGAACACGGAGTCCCTGTGATAGATTCAATTTGGTGTAGAATCCTGTATACATAAAGAAGCATTCCTAAATTCCAGTTGGCCTCATCTAGAAACATTGTAATCTGGGACATGTGTAACATCAAGTAGAACACATGTAAATACCATAGCAAACAAATTACCAGTTAACAACGTCCAGTTTATTGTCAAGGCAAGTTCATATCACCCACTAATCCTCACCATTTAGCTCAAGTTAATAAATCAGCTCACACAGAGAGCAGAACACAACACCATGTCCATTTTTTTCACCACATCGCCTACAGCCCTGAAGTGTAGGTCACTCCGGTGCCAGGCAGCCACGCATTCCCCACAATAAAGTTTGCCACGGTGAACCTCGTGGCGTCCGACGTGGACATCGACGTGTGCACGCCACTCCACGTCACCCGCCGACGTGTCCCTGCCCCGGGACCCGTGTTGCCGTACTCCCCGTAGTAGAGCGTGCTGAGCCCAAACTGTCCCGACCACTCGAGCCACCCAGCCGGCGCGATTGAACGGTCCAGGAATGTCTCCATCACCACCGTCCGCGAGTACCTCCGCCACGGACGGCCCAGATACACCGGCGTGCCGCCAAGGTCCGGCGCGGCGGCGACCCGGCACCGGTGGATGGAGATGCCGGTGTTCTGGTTCGGGTCGGACCGGCCCTGGGCCGTGACCGTGTCCTGCTGTCCTGGGCTGGGCCGCCGGGGCCGGATGTCGCAGCCCTGGATGACCGCCGCCGCGTTGCCGAAGATGAAGTCCACCGTGCCGGAGATGTCGTCGGCGGCGTAGAACTGCCGGTTGGAGTGCACGTAGAGCGTGTCCTGGTACGCCTCGATGCCGCACTGGTAGACGACGGAGAGGTCGCCGCCGACGCGCAGCGCCACTGCCTGGCCCTTCCCCGGCCCGGCGCTGTTCACGATCGTCAGGCCCTTGGCTATGAACCCCGACCCCATTGCAGCTACATGTGCATAATCAATTAATCACCATAATTATTAATTCACGTTAGTTAATTCACTATCATATATTTCTAGTCAACAAGGAAACATTTCTAGTTGAACGGAGCCAGGGAGGGGCGAGCACCCTCAAGCTCTGTAAAATTGCATTTACTGTAGCTTTTGTAAAATTTCAAAAAGTTAGTACTGTTGATTCCATCCGATAAATAAATTTTAGTGTTTTTGGCTCTGTTTCTGTGCACAATGGATCATGGGAGTATAGTGTTCAGCGCAACACCGGCAAAAAAAAGGAAAGAAGAAAAAGGTGATGGCAAGTGCAACACCGCTATCGTTAGCATTTGGACGGCTCAGGATTAATTTCCCACGGTGTGCAAGTGCAGCTACTGCGTGTAGACGAGACGAGATAGCGATAATTAAAGGCTATAAAAAGTGCGCGCATCTAACAACCAGATCCAGCTATTAACCGTCCCCTCTCCTGTCATGCATGCATGGGCATCTCTGCATGGAAGATATCTGGACACCACGTACGTACGTACGTGCTCCATGTCGTCCATGGTGCGTCGTGTCAGCTTGTATGTGTACATGTGAGTGGAAACGTACGCACCGACGGTGGCGGAGGCGTAGGTGGTGTAGCCGCCGGCGACGCTCTTGTGGCTGGAGATGACCGTCTTCCCCTTGCCGTCGCCCAGCAGCATCACGTTCTTCTGCTTGCTCGAGATGCTCACGCTCTCCTCGTACCGCCCGGCCTTCACGTAGATCACCTTTCGACCTGCGCCGCCGCCGGTCGCCGTAGGGTGCACCGGCGCGGTCACGGCGGCGATGGCGTCGTTGATGCGCTTGTGCGTCCCGCTGCCGTCCAGGGCCACCACGGCGTCCGGGGTGATGATGCTCGGCGGGGACGACAGGAGGTGCCGATCGTGTTTGGAGACCCAGGATGGGAATGCAGCACGGTTGGGCGGCGCCGGCGTCGGCGAGGAGGATGGTGGCAGGGTCGCGCTCCCGCCCTTGAGCTTGGCGTGGAGAGCCAACGCCGTGCCGATGAACTGCTCGAGCGCGCCGACCCGCGCGCGCACGGCGTCGCGCGCCGCGGGGTCCGGCACCGCGGCGAGGCTATCTCCGCACGTGCCCTGGTTCGTCAGCGCGGCGCTGAGCCACGTCGTCACGCCGGCCGCGTCTGCGGAGCCGGCGGCGAGCGCGTCGTGGAGCTGGTCGAGGCTGATGTCGAGCAGCTCGGCGCAGTCATCCATCCCGTTCGGCGGCACGCGCGGCGGCGACGACGACGAGAGGTTGCGCGCCAGAGCGCGCGCCGACTCGGCCCGGGTCATGGCGAACTGCACGGACGCCGCGAACGGGTCCTTGGCCGCACCCCGCGCCGCCGTCGACGAGAGCGCCGTCTCGCACGCGCTCGGGTACGGCGTCGCCATGCAGATGGCCGTGACGTTCACGCCCGACGGCGCCGCCACTGAGGCGTCAATCCTCGGGACGACGGCCACATTGTCCTTCGCCGCCGTGTCGCCTTGGTTGGCAATGACAACCACCGGCGACGCTAGAGCTAGCACCATTGCAATGGCACTGCACCATGCAACGGCGGCCACTCTCCTCCTACCATGCGTTTCCATGCCCTTAGCTTGATGTGTGTGTAGATGCATGGGTGCAACGTACAAGAACATCACCAAGATTTTTATAGAGTATCAGTACTGTGGCCTTGCTAGTGACGTCAATAATGCATTGTAAACCAAGCTATTTACAAATTTTTAAATAATGAGTAAAGTAACAGTCAAGTACTCCCTCTGTTTTTTTTATTTGACGTTGGTTAGTTCAAAATTGAATTAACCAACTAACCAATGTCATGTCAAAGAAAATGGAGGGAGTACTTAAAGTTTCTGGTGTAGAACTTGATTAAAATTTGTACATGCCAGAATTTCACAAGCTTGACAAAAGCTTCACTGATAAGTGATACTTAGTCATGTTTTTTCAGATGTAATTAGTGAGTGCTAATCCTCCTATCGATATACGGAGTAGAACATTGCATGGTTGAGCTGTGGGCAATGCAATGCAAGGTCAGCTTTGCAAGGAGGCATCTGGCTGTGCAGAGCACATGGATAGTTGGAGAGACAAGCATGGAGCAAAGAAATGGTCCTGGACTCCTGGTTAATGGATAAAGGAGTAAATGTTCTCACAAAAACAGTACACACTAACAAGGGAAAAAAGTGAAAGGTTAATAAGGGAGAAAAAAAGCAGATAAAGATTTGTTTCTGTCCTCTTGTCCTTACTGACATTCCATTCCTGGAAACTTTTGTTCTGTTAGTGTGTGAGGATTTGTTAGTCTGAAGATCTGGTTTAGCACATGATTCTGATATTTTTAATGTGATTTGAGCTCTAATCAGATGACTTTATTGACTGATCTTGATTTGTGATCTTGGTCCTAATCTGATTATGACTTGATTAACTGACTGAGTTATGAGTAAACGAATCAAGTTATTTGAGCTTTTCTTCAATCAATTCTAGTATAATATCTGCATGTCACATGAACATTTGTCAATATTAACTACAGGTAAACAGAAGAGATGCCCAGATAGTCATAGAGGTAGCAGCCTCATCATGGCTCTCTACCTTTGCTTCTGATTAGAAATAAAGATCACCATGAGCTGAAGAGCATTCAGATGCAAGATACCAGTGCGATGAGCACTGATGCTTACCTAAGAGTAGATGCTTTGTGCGAACTTCTGCCAAGCATGCTGTCTGCATCGTTGCTTTTCCTACAAATGCTTTGAACAGTCACTGGCACAGAGCTCATTCCGGCTGTGCTGGGCCAGGGCATAAAGGACAGCTCAACTCCCTCCCATTGCTCATAGCCAAGGCAGGTACAGGTGGTATCAGGTTCAATCAGTGTGTCTTCCAGTTCTGAAATGAACTCTATCAGACAAGCCAGCACATAGCATAGGTTCTCTACCTGTAAGGACGTTCAGATTGGCACTAAAACCATAGACACTGCAATATGGTTATGTGGGACACAATGTAAGCTGTACACGTCGTTGTTCATTTGGCAATAGTTCTCTGAGCATTTGAATTACAAACAGTAAATATTCTACAAGTTACAAAAATCTGAATCCTATTGTGGGATCATATGCTGTCCTAGAGTAACATTTCAGTGAGCAGGATTTTCATCACTGGAACATTATCTCCATTCTACTCAACTGTTTCATCTCCAGCTTAAAAATGATCTACAAGTCTCCAGCTTTCACCTCCCATTTGGCACACAAACAAAGCTCAAAGGCTGTCACCAAGTATGTCTGCTATGTTTGTTAATCCCTTCGAGCTGTTGCTTAGGCCAGCACTCCAATTATCCCTGTCGGTGTGAAGCAAATGTTCCATCAGAGCCAAAGCCTTTTCATCTTGCACTTGAATATGCCTGCATGGTTAGCGAATTTCAATTTTCAAATGCACGCAACCAGGCTGCTATTGACGCTGGAGATTCAATTTTATATCCTACTCTGCCCTTATTATTAGTTTTGTAGCAAAGATTGCTTACTGTTACTTACACATTCCTGACTACAACTCGTTATCCTTTCATTATTTACCTCCCTGCTACAGTGTCTCTGCTTCTAGCTTATCCAATACACATTCCTTACAACTCGCTATCCTTCATTATTTACCTCCCTGCTATAGTGCCTCTGCTTCTAGCTTATCCAAGTAGCAGGAAACACTTGGAATATCTTGTAGCTATTAATGCTGAGCGAAATATACAAGATCAGATGCCTGTTGCTCATCACTAATTGCAGTGGCGGAGGCAGGAATTTTACAATGGGTGTACAAAGTTGATTAAGAAATCAATACTAATATAAGAGTGTAGATTTATGTAGAAAAACTAAAACAAAAATACTTGATATGTGCTTTAAATAGGCTAAAAACTAGTGATTTGGTGGAAAGACAACTATTTAGACCCAAATATCGTATAAATAACTAATACAAATCTATATATTGAATATTTTGCACAAAAATTTGGGTGTACATATGTACACCCATGTCCCTATATTGTCTCCACACCTGACTAATCAGGCATGAATAATATCAGTTTCAGTAAGTATTCTTTACTCCCTTGCCATCTATTTTAGTTGTCAGGGCTCTAATAGATAGTCTTTGACATGTAAACAAACAGAAAATTAGAACTCACTTGTGTTCACATGCTGTCAGGAGCATACCATGAAAGATTTTTGGGGTTATCGTCCACCAAATCTGGAACAAAAATGGCCAATTTTTGTTATCTCGTTAATGCTCACGAGCTGTCAATATGCTGCAGCTTTATTCAAATGAAGGCAAAAGGAAGAAATTATACTCACTAGAGCATGACTGTTCGTCTATATAGCACCTCATCATCGCTTTCCTCATTATCGTCATCCGACACTAACTGGCTGCCTGGCATCTGAAGCTTCCCACCCATTGTAAAGGAAGGTCCTGGTGCATCACCTTCAATAAAATCTCCTCTCATCCTTTCCTCAAACCTCTGATCACTGCAGTTTAGGAACCAATCCAAGCTGCATCTAACACCCTTAGTTGCAACTCTCATGTACCTAGGCTTGATCCTTGACTCCAGACTGTAAGTAAAATACTCCGGGTAATCTAACAATTCACTTATTGGACGCTTCATCTCGCTCTTGAAGAAGTAAAAACTATTCTTCATGAGCTCAATCCGAAGCAACAAAATCTGAGGGCACCGGACCACCATCCTCGCAACATCCTCATTAGTAATCCCTCGCCCACGGAGAAACTCCACCGGCTTCAGTATAACATTCTGATGCAAACTTACAAGCTGCGGCAATTTCTCAATAGCGCTGGCAAACCCATCAGGGTCGATTTGGAGCTTCAAGTTGAAGAAGTACTGCTGGGCCGCTAACTTCGCTTTCAGCGGCAGTCCAAGAATAGGCGGATACTGCGCAATCACCAGCAGCAACATCTCCTTTCGAATGCCAAAGCTGAGCAATGCCTCCACATTTGGTTTGACCGTCTCCTCAAGATCATAGCCGAGAATGTATGGCCGCTTCTCAAGAATCCTCGCTAGGATACGCATTGGCAGCCCAAGGGAAGTGATATACTCGCACAAAGGCTTGATGGTGGTGCCCACACGCATGCCGAGGAAGAAAGGGAAGTGTGTCACCATTGGGCCGATGTCGCGCGGCGCCACACCGACGATGCCAACGAGGTACGCAACGGAGGTGCTGATGGTGCCATCCGACTTGAGGCCGAGGATGTCAGGGTATCGCTCGAGGACGCGGGGGAGGTCCTGGCGGTCGACGTCGAGGCCGCGGAGGGACTTGACGACGGGGGCGAGGTCGACGGCGACGGAGGCGTGAAGGCACGCGGGGTAGGCGCAGACGAAGGCGGCGAGGCGCGCGCGCGTGACCCCGAGCTTCTCGAGGTAGGAGAGGACGGGGATGACGTTCTTGCGGAGGGAGCAGGCGAGGAGGAGCGGGTAGGCGGAGAGGTCGTCGGTGGAGAGGCCGAGGCGGAGGAGGAAGTCGAGCCGCTCCTGGAGCACCTCGAGAGAGGAGGGGAGCTCGACGGCCTCGAGCTCGCCCGCCGGGTCGGACACGCCGGCGGAGCGGAGGAAGTCGAGCGCTAGCACGCGGGATACGAGGCGCTCCTTCCGCCCCTGGATCACGCCCCACGTCACCGACGGCATCTCGTACTCCGGCGGCGGCGCGGCCGGCTTCGAGGAGAGCTGCGCGAGGGGGAGAAGGAGATGCCCATCGGCCGCGGCAGGGCCGAGTCTCCGGACTGCGCGTACGAGGGGGAGCATGGCTGCGCCGCGCCGGGGAGCGGCGGCGGCGGCAGAGGAGCTGGAGTGGAGGGGGGATTGTGTGGGGTTTGCGGCTTCGGCGTGTGGTGATTTGCATAAATTGGATACAAATTAGGGGGGTAGGGTGCATAAATGGTATCTTTGCTAGCGGGGATAGGGGCTTGAGTGAATAAATTTTGATTCCATTGGTATTTTGGTACCAGGATCGCTAGTTCGCTACGAATGGCAGCGATCCGAAACAGGGAGCTATTCGCATAAATCCAGGAATTTTTTATTTTTATATTTTTTTAATAAAATATTTACAAAAATATAATTCCATTTCAAAAATTTACAAAAATATACCCCCAACGCCTTTTGAGAGGACGTTTTTTTTATTAAATCGCCCTCCCAGAGAGCGATTTGATGACGTGGCTGACGGCCGTTAGCTGGACGACCGATGGCCGTCAACACTTTTGCAGACGGCCCCCTGGCTGTCCAAAAATCGTCCTCCTAGATGGCGGCAAAGGGGCCGCATGTAAAAGTGTTTTTAGTTATTTTGGTGTCTAGTGTTTACCTGATGGAGAGATCGCATCGCTCACCTCGCGGCGGAGCTCGGCGACGCAAAGACGACGGAGCTTGTCCATCCACCCGTCCACGGCGGAGGCGTCCGGGCCCTCCGCTGTCTCGTCCTCCTCATCCTCCTCCCCTGCCGCCACGCCGTCGCCGCTGACGGAGAACTGGCGGTGGAGCTGGCGGAACCGAAGGCGGCAGCTCGTGGGCGTGAGGCCTGGGCGCGCAGCGAGGGGGCTCCGCGTCTGCACCTCCATGGCCACCGAGTCCCAGCTCCCCGTGCCATGCCTGCTCACGGCGCAGGCCAGGAGCAGCTCTTCCAATGTCCCCTAGATCTCACCTCCCGCCGCCGTCTCCGCCGGTGATACGTCGGGACCGTTCGATCTATCGGTGGCGACGGCATGGTGGCGGGGGAGGAGGATGAGGAGGACGAGGCGGCCTCCGTCACGGACGGGTGGATGGACAAGCTCCGCCACCTCCGCGTCGCCGAGCTCCGCCACGAGGTTGAGCAATGCGATCTCTCTATCGGGTAAACACTACACACCAAAATAACTAAAAACACTTTTGTAGGTGGCCCCCTTGCCACCTTTTGGGAGGGCAATTTTTGGACGGCCAGGAGGCCGTCCAGCCAACGGCCATTAGCCATGTCATCAAATCGCCCTCTAGGAGGGCGATTTAATAAAAAAAACGCCCTCCCAGAGGGCGTTGGGGTATATTTTTGTAAATTTTTGAAATGGAAGTATATTTTTGTAAATATTTTATTAAAAAAATATAAAAATAAAAAATTCTAAATCCAGTGCACGGAATTGGGCCGCGGGGATTTTGCCGGGCCGGAGCAAGCGGTCGGCCATCCCAATGGGCTGATTTTCTACTTACAGGCCGTAGACAGTGGTTTGGAAGAATGAGGATGTTACAGGGCTTTTCCGGGCTTGCAGTGTGCTGGGCCGATTTCGCGGGCTGGAGTGGGAGGTGCTCCAAGGATTTTTTTTTATTTTTATATTTTTTAAAAAATATATTTACAAAAGTATATTTTAGTTTTTAAAATTTACAAATCTATACCCAGTTTTTTTGAAAAAACATCCTCCTAGAGAGCGTTTCTGATGACCTGGCAGACGGTCGTCGGCCGTCGTTGTTAGACGGCTGTCGAGCGGTTTATCATTTTACAGGCGGCACCCTGACGCTGCCGCTTTTGTAGGGGCCCCTTGCCGCCCTCTCAGAGAACGGTTTTTGTCCGGCCAGGGGGCCTCCTGCAAAAAGGCTGACTTGCGGAGCTGCTCCTATCGCAGGCGGCCCCTTGGCCGGGTAAAAACACCAACTGAGAGGGCGGTAAGGGGGCCGCCTGTAAAATGGCGGCTCCCCGGCATCGTCTTTTTTGCAGGGGGCTTCCTAATCGCCCTCTTAAAGAGCGGCAAGGGTGCTGCCTGTAAAAGACAGATACCCGACAGCGATGGTCGATGGCGGTCTACCACGTCATAAAAAAACGTCCTCTTAAAAGGATGTTGGGGTATAGATTTATAAATTTTGAAAACTAAAATATACTTTTGTAAATATTTTTAAAAAAATAAAAAAATGTGCTCCCACTGAGAAATAGGTTCTAATATCTCAAGTGGAGAGTGCCCCGTTTATCCAAATAGTTATAAAATTATTAACATGTGATATATCACTTCACAAACATATAGGTTTAAATTCTCCTCTATAAATTATAAAAAAACAAATTACACTCTAACTAATATGCACATATTCATAGCCATATTTTGTAGAAGTTAAATATAAACTTATATGTTTATGGACTGATATATTACTAATATATCTTATTAAATACCATAAAAAATTTTATAACTATTTAGATGACATATTAGCAACAACAAGACATCCCTCGAAGAATTAAAAAAGTTTTCCCCTGACACTGTCACTTTCGGTATAGCAGAGTAGCAGCAATTCAGCAAGCTCGCTGTAACTTATAACGTCGGATCGCCAGGTGTATGGGCTGAGCAGCAGCGTAGGAATTCATCTGTTAATCTTGTGAGAATTTGGCACGGAAGAGATGCTTCGGTTAATTGGTACAACATGATAAATGATCGATCATATCTTAATCCTGAATTAACGGGCTAGCTCCGTGGCTGCTGGACCGCCGGCTTCGTTGCGTACGTGACGTGCCGTGCCACGGTGCGTGTCTCATGTGAGTGAGTAATTGCCTCACCGGTCACTGCCTAGTCACCGGCTCACCGCATCCGTGTTCTGTGTGCGCTCTCCCTCCAACTCGTGCCTCTCGCTGCGGTCGTGTGGGGGCAAAAAAACACAAGCGGTTTTGGCTGCGGTGTCCGTTCGATTTTCGGTCGTTTTTGCTCGCTTTTTTGTACGCTGCTGATATGTTGTTGTCACGAGCTCCATCGGTCGGTACCTAACGCAAAACACACTCTCGGCGTCCGCCTTTTCTTTTTAACTTCTCTTTCATTCCCGTACAGCTAAGGAGGAGATAAGCCGCAAATCCACCAAGCAAAAGCGTTTATGTTCTGATATGCTTTTGAGTTATGTCTCAGTTTCTGTTAGCACGTTTTTTAAAACGTAAAATAATATATTTTTTAAAATTTTTTATATAAAAATATCTTAAAAAACCAAATAGATTTATTTTTTAAATTATATTTTTTATTTTATATATAGCTTATAAATCACGTGCATAAACGGTATCGAAAGGTATCTGAGTGGTCAGATTGCGTGCGATGTCGTCCGACCCGATCTAGCTGGAGTGGCCATTGGCAGCGGAGGTGCAGCCAGTCACGGCTCTCCCGTCTTTGTACTTCTTGCAAATCCAACACGCAACACATTGCTTGGACTAACTGTATAATACTCCTGGATATGTGCATGCATGCTGCTTCCGAACGTGACTTAATTGGTATCTGATTAATTAATTAGTTAGCTGGCTATGTTTATCCCCTACGTCCTCTCCACGTCGGTGAGAAAGTGAACTGATCGATCGAGACTCGAGAGCTAAACGTTTTCTGTTCTGAAGACTGGTGCGTATCTGAGCTACGGATCAGCACCAGAACGACCATGCATGTGAAACTCCAAGGTGACAAAATGTGCAAGTCATTTCCTGACCTGTGCAACAGTCCATGGAGCTAGCTAGCTCGTCATCTTGATCTTGTACCTCCAGTCTCCCTGTTCATCTCCTTCTTTTGTGCTTTACGTGAGACATCTCCTCCTTTTGTGCTTTACGTGAGACAGAAAAGCTTCAAATTAAGGGAGAGACAATCGTTCCTAATCGTTTGGTTGTTGGCTTATCAGCTGCTACCAAAATTTAAATTTTAGAATTTAATTTTAAAGTTAATTTTAAGGTTTTTTATTATAGATTATTTTACCGCACTGGTTTTGAAATCAGAAAAAACATATACATAGTTTTACCCATAAATTATTGGTTACTTGGTTTAAAATTTTTACGATGGAGGGATAGAGCCCTTCTTGCCACGTCGTTGTTTGGCAATATGTAAACTTGTTTTTAAAGATTGCTGTGAAGCACCGATCACGACAGACAGATGGGCACAACTCAAGCGTGACACTGCACACGTAGCACGGGCAATCGTGACACTACTGTCTGTATATGCATGTTCGTCTCATCTAAGGCTCAATGAAAACCACCAAATTTTACATATTTCAATTTTGCACACACCAAACATGCTCCATAGCTAGTGAGAGTCACGTCTAGAGAGAGTGTAAGAGAGAAATCGTTGTCCATAACAGAGTAGGGTTTGCATCTATTGGGGGTTATCGTTACCGGCTGATACGCCGACAACTGGATGGTTATTGCGATAGCCTCTCAAGTTTTCGTTGACTTTTACTAAAATTTTTTGACTTTCACCGATGCGCTACCTGTCAATAAGTATATTTATCACAATAATTGGTTATCGACGATAAGTGAAACCTTGTACCAGACTCGCTAGCCAATTGACCATGCAGTAACACTTATCAAATAAATGCTTGTTTTTCAAAAAATTCACATAGGTTTGAACTGATTCATCAAAATTCCTCCATCCAAACGAGCATTAATTTTGTAGTAAAAATCAGTCAACACATTACTTACAAACTTTTCACAAAATTTTTCATTGTTTAACCCTTTTTGAAGACTAATTTCGAAAATGGATCGAGACAAAAACTTATTTCAAAAATAAACCGGGACCTCGGCGCCACACCCAATAGCGTTGAGAACCTACAGGTCAGCGCCAGACCTCCCTGCCACCGTGGCTGGTGAGGGGAGGTGGCGATTCGACGTGGCGAGGCTGGCGTTGAGCCTCCTACTCAGCGCCAAAGGGACTGGCGCTGAGCTAGGGGACTTAAGCGCTCGGCCCGGCCTGAACTGCCCCCTCCCCTCCTCCTTCCTTCTTTCTTCTTCCTCCCAGCGGCGCTGCGCGCGGTTTCTCTCTCTGTCCCTCCTCAAATTCCCTCAAATCCTCGCTAAATTGAAGCTTTTTGCAGGGGATTTCACAGGGACAAGCTCTTGCAAGGTATCCTCCCCCAAATCCTATGTTTTCCGCCGTTAAATCTTCATTATTTTGGTGGATTTAGCTCAAACCCTAGTTTGTATACTTGTGCCAAAATATTGTAATGTAGTTGGTGGAATGTATTTACCTATTGATATGGGGGAATGTAGCTTGAATATGGTTTGAATATAGTTGGATGTTGCAATGTCCCCCAAATTTTTGGGTGTATCTCAAACCCTAGTTTTTTTTAGTTTTTTTTACCTAGTTTTGGGTACCATTGGGGGAATGTATTTCCATAGCTTGATATTTTTGGGTGTATGTACCTAGTTTTTTTAATTACTCAAGTATAACATATGTATATTAGGTTATAGCAATATGGTGTGTTTTGAGTACCATGTCCTATTTTTAAATACTTTATATTTATTTTCAATTATGTGGTGAACGTACTAACGGGTTGTGTCTTAATTTTTTTTTGTCGTACCCTATAGATGGATAGAGTGGTCCGTGTGCATTATGATAGTAGTGTGACTGAGCTAAGTAACGGTGGTAACCATTTTGAGGGGATGACTATTAAGCCATTGGTATTTCTCGCTAGACCTACCTTTGAAGAGCTTATGTCCCGTATAAAGAAGGTGTTGGGATGGAGAGACCAGTCATTAGCTCTTCAAGATAGATACGATGTCCGAGCCGGGCCTATGTCACATAAGCACATGTTAGAGTTGAACGGGGAGATGGAATGGACAATATATGTTGAGATGGTGATAGGGTCACAATTCAAGTCGCTAGAAGTAGTCACGTGGAAAGTACATAAGATGGAGTACAAGGAGCCCCTAGACCTAAACCAATCTTCGACTGTGGTTTCCCCTCTCTTATATCATGAACTGATGAACGTACCGGTTGAGGATGAAAGCGAGATGAAGAGTTTGTCCGTAAGGCCGATGGCAACCGAGGCAATTTTTCCAAATAGTCAATCTAGGGGTGGTCCTACAGTGAATGCGGTGGATGAGGAGAATGAGGCGAAGCGGGATAACGACTGGATTAAGCACATTGAACAAGAAACTGAGCAAGAACCTTTGACAGATAGTCAGGTAGGTCCGGCATACGACACTTACTGCACATAGAGTGAGTGTAACGAGGCGATGAAAAATCATGGGTTACCTCCCTCTTTGCTGGACGAACCATCCATTGATGAATCACACTATGAGGATAAATATGCCTTGGACTCAGAGGATGATCGTCCTGTTGAAGCGATGACACAGGAAGAAAGAATGGTGTTTGAGAAAGTTGTTGGTCGCAATCCGGCAATAGTACAGTTTGAGGATCTTACCAATACGGACAAAGCAATTGCTGATGGTGAGCCAGAGTACGATGGTTGTATTGATGCAATGGGGGAAGAGCCGAGAAAGGGGTTAGAATTCCGCTCTATGGATGAGTTGAAGATATGGCTGCAACAGTCCTCCCTCCGTGTGCATTGTCCTTTCTGGGTGAAGAACTCCAATGCTGTAGTGAGGTACACAGTAGCTTGTATGGACGAATCATGTAAATGGGAGGTTCGCGCATGGAAGACCGCTGGTGATAGGTGGAAAATCTCCGGATTGGGCGAAGAGCACACGTGTTGTAGCACTGAGGCATGTGGAAAGCACCTACAGCTCACATCGAGGTTCATTGGTAACAGGTTGCAGCCCTTTTTTCGGGCTGAGCCTACTATTTCTGTCGACACTATAGTTGAGGCCGTGCAGTTTATGTTCCGGTACCGTCCATCATATGGAAAAGCATGGCGAGCTGACGGTGACGCTCGAGGACATCGCCATGATTCTGGGACTCCCTATACGGGGGCAACCAGTGACGGGTGACATTAGGTCAGCCGGGTGGCGGGCTATGCTTGAGGACATGCTCGGTGTCCCATCGCCCACACCACCGCCGGGGCAGAGGCAGACCAAGATGTCCGGCGTACCTCTACAGTGGCTGAGGCAGACGTTTAGCGACCCGGATGAGCCACTTGACGAGGACGCCGACGAGGTGACCGTCGATCGCCACTATAGGGCGTATGTGCTCCATATGTTCGGTACGGTCCTATTCCCTGACTCCGGTGGCGACATGGCATCGTGGATGTGGCTACCGTTGCTAGCGGATTGGGATGATGCGGGGAAGTTCAGCTAGGGATCTGCTACTCTAGCATGGTTGTACCGTCAGCTCTGTGATGCTTGCCTGAGGACAAGTAGAGGATCAAATCTTAGTGGCTGTGTGTACTTACTACAGGTTAGCTTGGTGTGCCTATGTTGTTTGCTTTATTTTCTCCATATGTCGTACTTACAAGATTTTTGTGTTCAACAGATCTGGATGTGGATGAGATTGCCCATGGGTCGACCTTCGTACCGCAGCCATCCGGAATGGCTGTACGAGGAGGAGTTGAGGCAGCCCATAGTAGCCTTCTTGTGGGAGCAAGTGCCACAGCCGTGCACCAGCCGGAACACCGTTGCCTACTACCATTACACTAACGAGCTCGACTGCCTCCATCACAGCCAGGTTGGCACTTCACTATTTCCTGTATTGATCGAAGGCCCATTTGTGTCATACTTATATATATGCACCTTTATCATCAAACTTTCAGGTCGAATGGAGCCTTACAGTTCGCAAGAAATCAAGGATCTTAACATCAACAGCATGTGCCACATAGAGTTCAACCTGAACCAAATGAGGTGTCCGCTCATCTGCTTCTATGTCGTCGAGTTCCAAATGTCTTACAGGGTGATGAGACAGTTTGGCAGACGTCAGATATGCCCTCCGGACAATTTCCCTACTATTGTCGACCTATACAAGTAAGCTTCTAGTGAACTCTGAAGTTCCTATTTACTAATTTTTACCCCTGGTAACTAAATCTTTTCTTTTGAAGGATGGACCGCCACAAGAACAAGAAGGTCACCGATTGGGTCTCCTTCCACTGGCAGTGCATTGAGGGTTGGCTCAGGTTCGAGTAGAACCGTCTTCGAGAAGGGACAATGTACAATAGAAGAGCCTTCGAGGAGTACTTGGAGTGGCTGGATCGGACATACCGCCTCTTCCTCCATCCAACATGGAGCGCAACTGACATAGCTAAAGGGGCTTCCGACGAGGAGGTGGACAACGAGTATGACACTCGTACACGGCTGGGATCGGTCGTCGAGTACGGTCCTATACGTGACAGAGTGGTACGTTACAATCTCCAGCCCCTTTGACTTCCACATGCATTAGTTGTGTAACAAACGGTCTTACTTACTTGCAGACGCGTGAACTTATTCGATCCGTGAATGATGCGGGGGTTGCACTAGGCATGCCTCCGGGTTCCGATCATGAAGCATCCACGCTTCGGGCTGCTCTACAGGTCTCTTGCATGATGTCTAGGTTGTAATCTTCGTAAGATTTTCTCGGAATGTGCATTGATGAGTTGTTTCCAATGAAGACTCTACGCACACGTTGTCGTAGATTGGCAGCACGTCTTGGTTGCACAGCGCCTGATGCGGTCGAGCCACAACGACATGACTCGTATGCAAGGGGGGAATCTTCAAGGGCACAACAAGAATCATCAGAAAGCAACGATGACGAAGAACAGCAAGAAGAAGAAAGCGGCGGCACCGAGGAAGACGACAACAATGACGAGCCGCAGCAGCAGGAGGAGATCTGACCATCCCAGCTGCCGGATGCATCGGAGTCGTCGCAGCCAGACCCAGCACGCCAGGCTAGGCCACGGAGGAAGATTCACGAGGTCACCAAGTACACTCCGGAGCTTCGTCGTCAGCGAAAGAAGTGAGGAAGACATTTGCTTTCCGTAGGAATGTAAATAGGACTCTTTAGAAAACTATAGCTTTCGGGATGCATGTTCTTTGTTCTGTGTTCTCAGAAATTATGTACACTATGTTAATATGTTATGTGTTTTGCCTGTACTGTGTTCTCAGAAGTGAGTTCTGCATAAAACTGTTCTGAGCTGTGAATGTACTGTGTTTAGAAGTGGTTTGGATGGGGCTTAATGGTTTCGATGAGACTGTACTGTGTTCTGCATAAAATTGTGATGGTTGATGTCGATGTTTTGTATCGGCAATAATAATATGGGGTTACTCGTGAGACCGAAACTTGATGGATTGCAAAGGAACATGAAACGATTTATCCTGGTTCAAGCCCTCAATGTGAGGTAATACCCTACTTCCAGCTGTTGTGTATTGCCTTTAAGGTTTCTTTGGTGAGATTCTGTCTTCTCTCTGGCGAGAGCGTTCTGCCCCAGGAGGCTCCTTGCCTCTCCTTATATACTGAGGAGGCAAGGTTATAAGGTAGGAATCCTAGTCGGATTTGACCAAGGGATTTTCTTTTAGGAATACAACGTACCTGACTAGGACTATATTCCTTTTCTTATCATACAAGGTAATATGTACCGAGTCCTGTTGCATCCCTAATTACAGGATCGGGCATATCCTCTGTTCGAGTGGCCAGAAAGCTTTCCATGAGGTACTCGGGGCCTATGGCCTCCACAGTAGCCCTTGAGACCTTCATAGTTGAGTCACAGCTGGTACCGAGTGCTCATCCTCCTTGGAGAATATTTTCCGAGTGCCTTGCTCCCAAGTACCTATTGTCCGAGTACCTCTTCTCCAAGTCCTGCTTTATATCAGCTGGCAACGAGGCTATGAAGGGCTTCATAGAAAAATATAAATAGTGTGCGCCGAATAGGCGCACCTATTAGGTGTAGCCCTTGACTTTGTGCTTAATTGTGAAATAATTAAACATAAAGTTAAAGATCTTTAACCTTTAAGTCTTTTCCGAGTGCTATATTTCTCAGAAATTGGACTCTTCAGTGTCATATCAGCTGGAAATATTTTTTGTTCAAGGCAATCTGGCTAAGTATGTAAGTCGAGTACCACTTCATGGATTTTAACCCAATATGTGATAAGGTGTTCTTAAGAGATACCTGCATCCCTAATTTCAATGGAGACCAGCTATTGATCTTTATAAGGATATATCCTCCATACCTATCAAATAGTCAAATAATCCAGATATCTGAACACATGTGTCCAGCAATTAGGCTTAACATGAAGCATATCTAATTATATTGATCGGTTTCTATAAAATAGCATATGTACTGTGATTTTAACACAGTCAGCGATAGGCCCAATAGGACATGCTACTTAGAAACTCATATCTTATGGCCCATTATCAAGCAAGTCGGCCCAAGCCAACTAACTCGGCAGATGCCTTATAAGGTAGCGGGAAAGAGAAAAGATTTCCCTTTCTCCCCCAATCCGTCAAATCGCTTCAGCTTCCGAAACCACGCCCAAACTTCGTGCTCTCTGCTCCGCTAGGGTTCGCAGTAGCTCATGCTCCAAGCTTGAGATTCGCTAAGAACTGCCTCCCAGCGTCGATTCCCAGCAGCCAAAATCTCCTCCGCCCAGCTCCTCTCCTTCAGCAATGCCGAGAGCCCCCTTTGACATCCCAGACATGTCATCCGGAACCTGGCCGGTGTCGGACTGCAACTCCACGAAGCTGACGATTCTAGAAAACAGGAAGATTCTGCAGCCCAAGGAGATAATCAACTAGCGTCCCACTGCTGGTGAGTCAGTTCCCGCTCTAGGCCCGGGCGAGACCATGGTCTTTACTTCTTTTTTCGATTGCGGTCTTTCTCTTCCATCTTCTAATTTCCTACGCCGTCTTCTTGATTTCTATCAAATCGAGCTCATCAACCTCAATCACAATTCCATCCTTCAAATATCCATCTTTGTAACCCTCTGTGAGGCCTTCCTGGGGATCTGCCCCCATTTCAATCTTTTCTGATACCTTTTCCACATCAAGCCTCAGCCCTCAAAATCCAAAATTCAGACGATAGGGGGAGCAGGCCTCCAGCTTCGTAATGAGATGAAGAGGGCCTATCTCCATGTCCCCCTGAAGACTTCTCTCAAGGGGTGGCATCGGGAGTGGTTCCATTGCTCCAATCTGGAGCCTTCCCTGCCCCCTTTTATCGGAAATCCATCATCTGTTCTGGAGAGCTGGACCTCTGTGCCGTCTCGGGATGAAATGGGCCAGGTATACATGCTGCTGGAGAAGATCGACATGTTGAAGGGCACGGGGCTGACTAGTCCCTGGGTGGCCAGAGCATTCTTGAATCGACGAACTCAGCCCCTGAAGGCCAGAAGCCACCTCGGGTTCGACTACAAAGGGAAGAACGATCCAACCCGAGAGTACCCCGACTTCGTTGACAAGAATAAAGTAACTGATACTCTGCTCGGTTTTTTCATCAATGGAGTCGTGGAGACCAAGGACAAAGAAAGAGCCCCCAAGCCATACTGCGAGGGCAGGCCTCGGCCAAAGGTAATACATGATGCAGTTTCTATCTTGATATCCATGCATGGAGCGTGATCTGAATGTTATCTAGCCATGCAATGTAATAATTGTAGGAATACGAAAAATTTAACTCTGACCCCCAGGACCAGTCGGCCAGTGGGGCCAGAAAGCACTTGGCCAGCCCCTCGACAACTCAACCCAGCCCCAAGAGGGCTGGGAAGAGACCAGCACTAGACTAGGCCAAGATAAAGGATATGCCGAGTAAGGCATCTAGCGGTTTGATGATCAAAGACTCTAGCAGCACCGCCCCCAGGTTCCCAGCCCTAGGACCACACCGCTGAGTGCCGCCACCTCCTAGTCGGCTGCGTCAAGCACAGCGCCGACTGGGCCAAGTCCTCCACCGCCGACTGCCACGCCCAAGAGCTTGATAGCCGGTAGCTCTCCGTCGCCGAGCAGGCTGTCAAGCCCGTCGCCGACTACCTCCGTCCCCAGCACACAGGAGTGGAGGTTTAAAACTTCCAAGAGGTACAAAAAATCTTCAGTCTTCAAGAAAACTTGAATAATCTTGCAATATCTTGACTGCTGTTTAATTTTTGTAGAAAGCTGAGCGACGCTAACCCCAAGGGGACAGCGCCTCTAACCCCTATTGCAACCCTGTCCAGACTGAGCCCGAGCCAGTCATACCGTAGGCTGAACCGAGCCACAAGCGTCGCCCAGTCAGGACATCGAGGTCGAAACTCCTGTCCCTGAGCTTGCCCATGAGCCCGCGTCGCCAATCGATCCGAGGCCCAGGACTCCATTGCCTCCACTATCATCATCTGCTGACGAAGACAATCTCCCTAGGCTCGAGGCTCCCTTACCAAACATCCCCCGGACGTTCCATTGGGTTACTCCAGAGGGGGAAGCAGAGAGCTTCGAGCACGACAAGTAGGCGGCCCAAAGAGAAAGAGTTAACTTAATCTACGCCACTATTGCCGCATCAAAGGGGATTCAGGTACGTGGTCAATCTTGCTATGTTTGCTGATTGGTGGTTCTTCAAGACTTTGCACTCTTATTGTGTGTTTTGCTTGACTTGAATACTCCCTAAGCAGAAAGTGGTCGATCGGTCGGAGAAGATGGGCCGAGTTCTGTCTGAGCTCGCCCCTCGGCTTACTTAGCTCCGCCAGCTCTAGATTACCAAGGACGACCTGGAGAAATCCAGCAAGGAGAGGGAGGAGTGGCTAAAGGGATCGGTGGACAAGCTCAGGGACGAGAACTGGGCTCAAGCAGGGACTATTAGAAGTAAGCTTCCCTCTCGCCTGAGTGACCTTGGACAAGACTTTCTGTGTTGTTAATCCTTGACTCTATTTTGCTGTAACTCTCTAGATAAATCTCAACAACCAGTCCCTGGAAATTGAACGCCTGAAAAAGGAGTTGAAGAAGCTCGAAAAGGTGAAGTCCAAGGTGGACACCGACTATGCGAGTAAGTCACATGTCTGCCGGTGAACTCGGTCCAACTAGATGCTCTGATTTGCTGATGTTCTTGTCTCTGTGTGAGCAGCCTTCAAAGCCAACTCGCAGATCTAGTTTGGTGCCTTCGTGGAGGAGATCAAGGTGATAAAGGAATCACGACAAGTCATTGTTGACTCTGCGAGGACTTTATTGGATATCATGCATCCGAACCTAGCCGGGTCCAGCTTCAGCTCGATTGCTCAGGTGGCACAACATCTCGAGGAAGCTCCAGGGATCCTGAAGAAGTACTCGGACTAGAGCGTTGCCGTTGGCATTGTCCAGGCTCTAGCTATGACCAAGTCTCTCTACCCTCGGGTAGATATTGGGGCAATTAGTGAAGGCTTTGCTGAAGGCATTACCCCGGAGGAGGGTTTGGAGCTGATCAGCCAAGTGAGGGCAACTGCCGAATCAATTGCTAAAGATCTGATAATGTAAACAAAAACATTCATGTAGTCGGTGTTCATCGGGAATAATATGTAAATATTGTAAATGTTTTTGTTACTTGCTGTTAAATCTTGCCGAGTACTTGTTTCCTCCGAGCCGTCATTAGTTTTACCCGACTAGACAGTTTACACCGAGTGGTTTGAGATCAACTTAAAGGAAAACGTTCACCTCATAAGATTATACTCGGGAAAACTTATCATAATCGTCGTAGAACTTCATGACTTAGATAAAACAAGAACGGACTTTATTAATAACAACAGGCATATATGATCATGTAGCCCCCGACTCACTACTCGGTTGGAACAAGCGACGTAGTGAGTCAAAGTAACAATCTTTATATGTATAAAAGGAGTACAAAACTCAGGTATGGAAAGGACGTAGCTGTTCTATGTTCCATGAGTTGTTGATTAGGACACCGTCTTCTGTCTTCAGTTGGTAGGTGCCCGGACGTGTTACCTCAGCGATAATGAACGGGCTCTCCCATAAGGGAGATAATTTATGCCTGTCTTTGGTGGTTTGAATTTTTCTCAAAATGAGATCTCCTACCGAAAAGGTGCGGCTACGAACATTCCAACTGTGATAACGACGCAGGCCCTAAAGATATCTTGCTGACTGGATAGTTGCGATGTCCCTTGCTTCCTTCAACTGATCTAGTTCGACCAGTCGGTCTTCAGTTGATTTTGCTTCTGAGTGAGCCCGAACTCGCGGTGAGCTGAACTCTGACTCGGTTGGTAACACAGCCTCAGCACCAAGGACTACGAAGAAAGGGGATTGCCCTGTTGCCCGACTAACCGTGGTTCTTAAAGACCAGAGAACAGATAAAAGCTCTTGCACCCATCGCCCTGTATATGGTTGTAGTCGGTCGAACACCCTAGTCTTGATACCTTGTAAGACCATGCCATTGGCACGCTTGACCTGCCCATTGCTTCGTGGGTGTGCCACAGAAACATAACAGATCTTGATGTCGAAGTCGTCATAGAAATCTTGAAAAACGCTGTCAGTGAACTGAGTGCCGTTGTCCGTTATGTGCGGTTGGAAACTCCAAATCAATATATAATATTCATGATGAAGTCTTTTGCCCTTGCCGCTGTTATGATAGCAATGGGTTTTGCTTCGATCCACTTTGTGAATTTTTCCACTGTGACGAACAAGTGTGTGAACCCTCCTAGCGCTTTTTTGAACGGCCTAACCATGTCAAGCCCCAAACTGCAAAGGACCAAAAGATTGAAATTGTTTGTAGTTTCTGAGCTAGAAGATGTGTTTGCCGGGCAAAGAACTGACATCCCTCGCATGTCCGAACTATGTCTTTTGCGTCTGTAATCACAGTCGGCCAGAAGAACCCTTGTCTGTAAGCCTTTTCGACTAACGTCTTTGATGCAACATGGTTGTCACAGATGCCCGAATGGATGGACTGCAGAATTTGCTTGCCCTCCTTAGGTGTGACGCAGCTCATGAGGACTCCGGATGCACTTCGACGATAGAGATCTTCTCCGACTACCAGGAAACATTTGCTTCAACGTTTGATCTGCTCGGCTTCACTGCGATTATCTGGGAGCTCGTCTTCCAGGAGGAACCTGATGATTGGAGTCTGCCAATCTTGAGAGATAATTAGTACTTTATTTGTTGCCGGGGTAGGTTCAGCCCCCGAGTGCTCAAGTATTGGTTTCTTCTTGATTGATGGTTCCAATAATTGCTCGACAAAAACTCCAGTTAGAACCACTTCTCGTTTGGATCCCATGTTAGCTAACTCATTGCAACTTCGTTATACTGGTGCAGCACATGTGTAATCTCCAGCCCATCAAACTTGTTTTCCAGCTTTCGTACCTCTTGACAGTATGCCGCCATGTTGTCATTCAGACATGTCTCTTTCATGACCTGGTTCACCACGAGTTGAGAATCCCCGCGCAGTACTGGTCGGCGAATGCCAAGTGATATGGTGATGCGGAGCCCGTGGATGAGTGCCTCGTACTCGGCGACGTTGTGGGACGCTGGAAAGTGTATATGAAGGCCGTATTTCAACTTTTCTCCTGTGGGTGACGTCAGGACGATGCCAGCCCCTACTCCGGCGATCCGTAAAGAACCGTTGAAGTACACCGTCCAGTATTCTAACTTCTCTGTTGTCGTAACCGACTGAACTTCTGTCCACTCGGGCCACGAAGTCGGCGAGCGCTTGTGACTTGATTGCTGTCCGAGATTGAAAGGAGATGTCAAACGCCATCAGCTCGAGCGCCCATTTAGCGATTCTACCGGTGGCCTCGTGATTATGTAGGACATGCCCGAGTGGATACGATATGACGATGGTGACTTGATGCGACTAAAAATAGTGCACCAACTTCCGGACAATTATGAGTAGGCCATATAACAGCTTCTGGACTTGAGAATATCTTATTTTAGATTCGCCTAAGACTTCGCTGACAAAGCAGACTGGCTTCTGTGCTTTTTGTATATGCCCTGGCTCTGCCCACTCGACGACCAATACCATGCTGACTACCTGAGTGGTTGCTGCCAGATACAACATAAGTGGTTCCTAGGGCATAGGTGATACCAACACAGGTGGTGATGTGAGGAACTTCTTGAAGTCTTCAAAGGCTTGCTAGGCTTCTGGCGTCCATTGAAAATTATCGACTTTCTTTAATAATTTGAAAAATGGCATGTCCCGTTCACCAAGTCGGGAAACGAATCGGCTGAGTGCCGCCATGCCGCCAGTCAGCTTCTGTACGTCCTTCTAGCTAGTCGGGGATGCCATGTTCATGATAGCGTCAATTTTCTCTGGATTAGCCTTGATGCCTCGGTGGGATACGATGAAGCTGAGTAACTTTCCCGAAGGTACTCTGAAGACGCACTTTTTCGGGTTCAACTTCATCTTGAATCTCCGAAGGCTTTGAAAAGATTTTTCTAAGTCGGCGATGAGATCTTTCTCGACTTTTGTTTTGATTACCACGTCATCGACATACGCCTTCACATTGTGCCTGAGTTGAGTGTGAAGACATCGCTGGATAGCACGTTGATATGTTGCACCAGCGTTTTTCAACCCGAACGGCATAGTGACGTAGCAGTATACCCGAATGGCATGATAAAAGAAGTCTTCAGGCAGTCCTCCTCCTTTAGGCTGATTTGATGATATCCCGAGTAACAGCCGAGAAAACTGAGCAACTCACACCCCGCAGTGGAGTTGACCACCTGATCCATTCTAGGTAGACCAAATGGATCCTTGGGGCACGCCTTGTTTAGGTTGGTGTAGTCGATTACCGTTCTTCTTTCGGACTAGAACTGGGTTTACCAGCCAATCCGGGTGACAGACCTCTTTGATGAACCCGGTTGCAAAGAGTTTAGTTATCTCCTCCCAAATAGCATCTTTGCGGTCTTGTGCGAAGCGCCGCAGTCATTGTTTGACTGGTTTGGCATCCGGCTTGACGTTAAGGGAATGCTCGATCACCTCCCTTAGTACACCAGGCATGTCAGAAGGTTTCCAAGCAAATATATCCATGTTCGCCTGGAGGAAGGTGACGAGCGCGTCTTTCTATTTGGGGTCGAGTCATGTCCCGACAAGTGCAATCTTGGTGGGGTCGGAAGGGTCCAGGGGGATCTTCTTTGTCTTTGAATCCGCCAAAATTCCCGACTTGGCTGCTTTCTTCGCCGAAACTTGATCGTCCTCTTTTGCGGGTGTTGTAGCTAGTTGCCTCTTGAGACTAAGCCAACTCGTAGCTCTCCTTGTCACAGGTGAATGCTTGCTTAACATCGCTATGCAAGGAAAGTACTCCGGCTGGTCCTAGCATCTTGGGCACCATGTATGTATAGTAGGGGACTACCATGAACTTGGCTAGTGCAGGCTGGTCGAGTATGGCGTGATACTCGGTCTCGAAGTTGGTAACCTCAAAGCAAATATTCTCGGTGCGGAAATTATCCCGCGTGCCAAAAGTAACTGGCAGAGTAATCTGTCCGAGTGGAGTGGAAGAGAGGCCGGGGATTACCTTGTGGAAGGGAGCAGTACTCGGCCGTAGCTCGGATCGAGGGATCTTCATCTCGTCAAGCATTTTGGCGAATAATATGTTGAGAGCACTTCCTCCATCGATGAGAATCTTCTTCAACTTGATACTCCTGATGACCGGGTCTAGAACGAGTGGGTAACGCCCTGGATGCGTGACTCGGTCGGGATGATCTGCAGTCAAATGTGATTGCCATCTCTGACCAGTGCAGGTATTAGGAGGCATCTGTCGAGACCGAGTTGACTTCTTGGGCTGTTAACTTTTGTTTTCTCTTAGACTCGTATGCAGATGGCCCTCCAAAGATGTGATTGAGCTCAGCCTGGGGATCTTGGTAGTCACCGGCTACGCCCTAATCTGACTTATCCTTGTCTTTGTTGTCACCAGACATGGATGTTTGCTCGGAAGCGAACTTCTTGAGCATGAAATAATTTTTAGCCGCGTGCCTCCCCTTTAGGTGGAAAGGGCATGGCCCGTTCATAACCTTCTGGTACTCGTCCGTCCTCGAGGATTTCGGTCGGCTGTGTTCAACGGCTGCCACGACATTGTCCGACTTGCTCTTGCGATTGCCGGACTTAATTGGGGCCGCGTCATCTGTGTCCTTCTCCTTCTGTTGGGGCTCCTTCTTGTCCTCTAGGGCCTAAGCAACACCGTTGGCCGAGTCGGCATATTTGTTGGCCATATCGAATAGAGCTTTGACAGAGCTTGGCGGCTTCTGAGTGAACTTAGCAATGAACGGAGTGTCCTTGACCCCTTCGCGAAAGGCAGCGATGACAATCTCGTCTTTAATCTTGGGAATTGAGTTCCTCTTCTCGAAAAACCTCTTAATGAAGTCGCGGAGGGACTTGTTCTTCCTCTAGTGGCATTAATATAAATCGTACTAAGAAGATGGTTTCTCATATGTTCCTTGGAAATTTGTGATGAAACGCTTACGGAGTTCTCCCTAGGAGCCAATCGACTGCTTGGGAAGCCCTGTCAGCCATGTCTTCGTCGAGTCGGCCAAGGCGACTAGGAGGTAGTTAGCCATGGCTTCTGATCGCCTCCGGCTGCGTGAATAGCCAAAGTGTAGACTGTGAGCCCGGACTCCGGGTTGGTCTTCCCATCGTACTTTTCAATTCCGGTCGGCTTGAAGCCAGATGACCAGTTGACCTGCTGTAGCTCGTGGGTGAACGCTGGTACTCCTTTGTCTAAGTGAGGGCTCCGACTCTGACTACGGCGATGAAATCACTCGTGGTGGAGGCCGAAACGCTCGTGCTCATCTTCCAGTCGGCAGCGCTCGTCTTCCTCGCTCTCTCGGCGTCGGGCATTGATGTCTTGGCGGAGATCATGTTGTAGTCATTCTCGGGTATCCTGGTTGTCACGGCAGTCGTTATGATGGTGCCACTGTCGGTCATTCTTCTGATTGCCGAGTGACGTGTGGTGTGACCCCGAGTGAGGCTGGCTAGAGCCAGCTGCACGGCGCCGTGTTGAGGCAGATGAGATCGCCGTGTCTGAAGCCGTCTTGTTTGACAGTATTAGGGTGTCTCCAGATTGTTGTCACTGCTGATAGGCCGCAGCGGTGATCATTGCTTTGATCCTTGCGATGGTCAGGGTGGCCTGGTGGTCGAGCCCGAACTGCAAGGTGTCGAGTAATGTGGCAGCGGCCACGATATTCTATTGTGAGGTTACGAAGACGTCATGGTCGTCGACTCGAGTTTGGAGGATCTCCTGTTGAGCAGTCCGCCCAGCCTTGCGCAGGTTGTTGTTACGAGCGTCGCACTCGGCTTGCTAGCGTCGTGCATCTTCCTCCTATTGTTCACGCAGTCAGCGAGCCCTCTCCTCTTGTTGATCGCATAGTCGGCGTGCATTTTGAGTGGGAGTTGACTCCTTGGACGCCATGAAGACTTCGCGTGGCAGAGAAAAGCTTACCGAGCTACTGTCTAACTGCGAGTCGGAGTCGGAGTAGTTTAGGGGGGTAATCATAAGTCCAACCTCCCTGGATCCGACCTCGAGCGGCTCTGGGCCGTATCCGAGTTGAACCTTGGGGTATTGGATCTGCCGCGTCGGAGTGAGATTGAAATTGTCCGCGGCATTGTTGAGTCCAAACGGGAATTTGACGATCTTCTCCTTTCTTAGTTCGATCTCGGCTGGCTCAAGGCCGAGTCCGAGTCGAACACCGAAAGAAAGAGTTGTCCCAAGACTTACACATCTTGGGGATTGCCGCAGCATGTCGTCGAAGATTGCTGCAGCGTTGAGTAGGCCGACTGGCGCGGAGTCGGCTTGGTTCCAGGTTGATCGGGTTGAGTCCAAGTCGATCAGGGTAAGATCGCTGAATTTGTTAGTGACGAAGTCGAGACTCCCGAAGCTGATTGTTTGCCCAGGGAAGAACTTGACGCCGTTGACTCCGGTGGTTGGATCCATCAGGCTTGTTGAAGATGATCTCGCCGAAGCCCCTACATGACGTGCTAACTGTCAATGTTTTGTATCGGCAATAATAATATGTGGCTACTCATGAGACCAAAACTTAATGGATTGCAAAGGAACACGAAATGATTTATCCTAGTTTAGGCCCTCAAGGTGAGGTAATACCCTACTTCTAGCTGTTTTGTATTACCTTTGAGGTTTCTCTGGTGAGATTCTGTCTTCTCTCTGGCGAGAGCGTTCTGCCCTAGGGGGCTCCTTGCCTCTCCTTATATACTGAGGAGGCAAGGTTACAAGGTAGGAATCCCAGTTGGATTTGACTAAGGGATTTCCTTCTAGGAATACAACGTACCCAATTAAGACTATATCCATTTCCTCATCATACAAGATAATATGTACCGAGTCCTGTTGTATCCTTAATTACAGGATCGGGCCTATCCTCTGTCCGAGTGGCCAGAAAACTTCCCATGAGGTATCCAGGGCCCATGGCCTCCACAGGCTGTGAACTGAGTTCCTGCGGCTGAACTGGCCTGTTCGCTTTGTTACTGTAGTCAGAAAACTGCCTGTAAAGCTGTTTTATGTGTTTTTTGTACAAGTCCTAAGTTAGCGCCATAACAGCTGGCATTGAGGTTCCACATCTCAATGCCATAACAGCTGGCGTTAAGACAGCTAGGGTTAGCGCCGGCGCTGACCCTAGCAACCCAACCCTCTGGGAGGCCACCCTGCTGGCCTCCTACCTAGAGCGCTGAGATGGCCCAGGTCAATCCTAGTTGAATTGACGTTGACCTAGGCCGCCCATGCACCTGGGAGGCGGCCTCCAACCTGGAGCGCTGAGTCTACCGGGGTCAGCGCCAGGCCCTTTGGCGCTGACCCTAGGCACCAGACTACTGGGAGGCTGCCCTGCTGGTCTCCCACCTGGAGCGCTGAGACAACCTAGGTAAGCGCCAGGTGAATTGGCGCTGACCTAGGCCACCCGACCCTAGGAGGCCACCCGACCCTAGGAGGCCGCCCTGCCGGCCTCCCACCTGGGACGATGAGGTGCCCAGGGTCAGCGCCAAACATATTGGTGCTGACCCTGGTCACCGGACCACTGGGAGGCCGGGTTAGCGCCAACCGAATTGGCGCTCATCCTAGGAACCAAGACATTAGGAGGTACACAAATCAATAATTTGATAAACATAACCAAAATGTAATAACGATAAATACTTACGACAGAGGCACTTAGTCCTCACATTGAAGAAAATAGCAGCGGAACGGCAACTAGCGTAGCTTCAGCACCAAGCCACAGGCAGCTCAACTGGGGTATAAGCCAAACACCAAACTTCTCCTCCTCGCAAAGCTTCACTATGATGATTGCAATATTGCAAGACTAAGCACCACCAACCGTACTCAACAAGCCACACTAAGAAATGCAATGTAATGCAACAGGAATCTAAAGGAAAGGTATAGTATGGCTTATTTGCCTAAAATAGCAATTAAAACATTTGCATTTATAAACATTGGAAAACAGTATAGTTTAATTATTATCAACATTTAACCAATCTCTGAACAGCGCTCCAATGCAGTTCAAACCCAAAACCATAACCCTCCAAACTGGAGCTATCAAGTTTCCACCATTTATCATCAGCATTAAGCAGTGTGGGACTAATCACAGAAAACATTGCTAGGCCCGTCCATTAACCACGGGCACGGTTATTCGAATAGTTTTACTCTGGCTAGAGGTGTACCAATTTACCCACAAGACACAACTCCATAACACATCACTGTGTGCCTTAATACCACCATGATACCTCGAAAAGGAGTTGTGACAGGACTCTTCATGTAACCCACACAACAAGAGTGCCACCCGTTGAACCACCAGTTTCCGGCAGGAGCTGATCAGGCTCCTAACAGGGAAACGATCTAATGCCCAAGACATGGACTTATTGATGCAGCCATGGTGGTCTTATTGACACAACCACAACACACCGTGGGACCTCCGGTTGAACGAACTATACTTTGGTTCCTGCCATTACCCATTCTGGCTTGTGGTTAGTACGGGTATTGCTTCGCAACAAGTAATCCGCAAACCAGCCCTTAGATGTCATGAGCACCGCTAGCAACATTCACAACCTTGGTGCTCACAACCCACCATCAGTCAAGTTTTAGTTGGCACAATTAATTAACCAGCCACGACTCACTATCGTGAATATATAGCCATTTAACATTAAAGGGTCATTGATGATTGAATTATTTCCCCACATAAAATGATGCTAAAGTTTCTATGCAGTGCTAAGCAGATCCTAAATAATCCAGCTAGACCATTAAATAGTTATCTAGTTAGTCAGTATTATTCACCCAAGATATCAAGGTATAGATAACAAAAACAAAATGGCCATAAATATCAAGGAATGTTGGTTATTAAATAATTCCCTGTAATAATGCCATTCCAAAACATTTTATGCAATAACTTTAAAATAAAATAATTTTCACAAATGGGATCAACATGCTCAAGGGAATTGTTGTATGACTTGCCTTACAATAGAAAACGTCTTCCGCAAATCTTCCGAACTCTTCCGAAACCTTCGCTATCCTCCAAAATAGCGATTATACGTGACTACACGTAAAATGAGAAAAAACCCTAAGAAACTCTAAATAAACATTATATAAAAAGTACATAAACAGGTAGATCATGATTTTATATGAATTTAGGAAAAAGAACGGGTCGAATCGGAGTCCGGACGGAAAAGATATGGCCTCCGGAATATTGAATTCAGAGAGAATCCGAAAAGAATTGAAAAAGAATATTCCCTGGAATATTCTCTCGGAAAAGAATTATTTTTTGGAGGATAAATGAGTGGGACCCGCTGGTCAATGTCTGGGTTTATGATGGACTGAGTCCATGGAACAGGGAGAAAAAGGCTGGTGGACCCCTGATGAGGTGGGCTGCCACGTGGACAGAGAGGACGAGTTGGCGGCCAAGGTGGCAGCTGAGTTGGAAAGGGTTGGGGTTGTCGTGGCACTGGATCTGGGTTAGGGAAAACCCGACGATTCAGATTAGATCGACGACGATCGGACGGTTAGGGTTTACTCTAGAATTTTGATGTAGATCTAATGGTTCGGATCGGATCTCGCGATTTGAATGGCTGGGATTGGATCTGGAATTTATCCACCGGGCCCCACGCGTCGGTCTGAGGAACTCCTGTGGGGACCACTTGTCATCCATAAAGAAGAAAAGATGCCAGATGGGCCCACTGGCAGTGGCACATGGCAGGGAGGACGCTTGCCCCCGACGCCGGCGCGATGATCTCGTGACGCTGTGGCACAGAAGCGTTTTGGCGCGGGAACCGGGGCATCGATGCTCACCAGTAGGAGGATGAGGATGCAGGGGCATTGGCCGTGCGACGACGGCTGCAGCAGCTTAGCGCGCAGGGCGGCGGCGCGCTCGGGAGCAACAGAGGGGTGGCGCGCTGGGCAGCAGGAGGAGGCAACGCGGCTTCTGGATGGGCGGCGGCACGACGCACAGGGGCACGAGCAGGCCGGGGTTGCAGTGGCTTGCGCAGCAGAAGGAGGCGGCGGCACAGGAGCAAGCGGCGGCAACTGCTCTTGGGCGGGGCGGCGTTGGAGACAAGGGCGGCGGCGGTTAGGGCTGGCGGCTAGGGCTCGCGCGCCAGAAGCTTGGATATATATAGGGCAGCGGCCCCAGGAGACTGGCATCGGCACGAGCGCGGGAGGCGGCGGCCGTTGCGCGTGAGGCAGCGGCATCGCGAAGGATAGGCGCAGGCGGCGGTGCGGCAGGGGTGTGGGCCAGGCGCAGGAGGCAGCGCTGGGCCGAGGCCAGCGGCAACGGCGGTGTGGGCCAAGGGGCCGAGGAGGAGGCATGGCGGCCTGGGAGAGCTTGAGCCGACTAGATGCAGGCGAGGGAGGGATTCTAGGGGAAGAAGATGAACAGTAAGGAGGAAAAAGAAAGAAAGAAAGAAAGAAAGAAAAACAAAAGGAAAGATGAGGAAAAAGATAGGGAAGGAAATAAAGGGGTTTTCCGATAAATTCCAATTTGCAAAAATTGTAATTTAGGGATTTTTTAGAGAATTGGATAAATATTTTGGGAATTAGAAGCCACGGATATATTCGAGATTCTAGAATTTTATGGATATCGAGAGAGATATATATATATTTTGGAACTCGGGAATATTGGAAAATTTGAGAATATTTTTGTGGAGGTCCAAATTGGAGCGAGAACTCGGAATATTGAGGATTTGGATTTTATGGAGACCAAGGATATTTAAATCAAAAGGAAGGATGGATATTTAATAAAAAGGGAATGAATAGATTCGAGACGCTCGGATTTGGAACTTTGGGGAATTTTCCGGAGTCGGACTTTTCAGAGAATTAGGGATTCGGAGACAACAACCCGAGTCCGGCAAAACGGATAAGATGAAAGGGGTCTGGGCAAAGAACGACCCGAGATTGGGGAAAAGAGTTTATTTAAATAATTGCTAAACTGATATTTGTAATATTCAAATTAATTCTAGAGCTCCGAAAAATCCGAGAAAATTTCAGAGAGTGTAATTACACACAAATAAGTTATTAAAAAATAATTTCAACCATGATTTATTAAAGAAATTTTTATTTCTCATCTTACTTTATTTAACCGATTTGCTTTACAAGTTAATATAAATTCTGGAAAATCAACATTTAATTAATTATTTAATTTTTGAAAAATCGGGCTGTGACAGAGGCGGCCTCCAACCTGGAGCGCTGAGTCTACCAGGGTTAGCGCTAGGCCCTTTGGCGCTAGTCCTAGGCACCAGACCACTAGGAGGCCACCCTGCCGGCCTCCTACCTAGAGCGCTGAGATGGCCTAGGTAAGCGCCAGGTGAATTGGCACTGACCTAGGCCACCTGACCCTAGGAGGCCTCCCACCTAGGACGCTGAGGTGCCCAAGGCTGACCTTAGGCACCAGACCACTAGGAGGCCGGGTCAGCGCCAGCGAATTGGTGTTGACCCTGGGGACATCGGGGCGCTGATGTCCCCAGGGTCGGCGCTAATTTGCTAGCACTGACCTTGGGGACCAGGGCACTAAGCCAAGACCTCCTTCAGCTGAAATCCAACAAAATACAATTTCTCACAACTCACAAATAAACAATAATCCACGAAAGTACTAAAAATACTTCGGTGCACTTCAGCTTTTTTTTCCCTCCTCAATATTCCACCTAATATTTCTAAACAATAGTAAACAACATTATTTGCATTGTACGACATGAGCTAAACAAACTGTATTAATTTCCAAACAAACGACATGACCCTGTAGCTTCAGTTTTACATGCCATAAGGAATAGATAAACGAACGCCACGACATATATTGATCTGAACATTGCACGACACATTACTTGTCTAAAAATAGGCATGGTACATTGAATTTTTACATGCCTTTAGGGAAATGCAAATTTGCCTCCATTGAGCACCACCACCCTACTGGGTGCAGCGAGGATACTTCCCCTTTCTCGCAGCCTCCGGCTCGACTTTCTTCGCACGTTGTGCCCTCTGCTGCTTCCTCCCCCTCTCGGCCTCACACTCTTCTTTCTCCTCCCTCCTCTTTTGCTCTTCCTCGGCCCTGCATTCAGCCTCGTAGCGTCGTTCAAAATCCTCTCTTGCCCACTGCTGATACATCCGAAGATACTATGCGTCGTTAGGGCTGAAAACGGTCGAAAATGATCGAAAAACCCTTAAATCATTTCCATTTCCATATTTTGTACTCGAAATCAGAATCGGAAATGGTAATGTCGGAAATAGAAACGTCTTCGGAAAATTCGGAAACATCGGAAACGGAGTTGCTCGGTCGGAAATTCATCGATATTGATCGGACATCCATGAATTCGGATCGGAAATAACTTTACCTCACATGTGATGTTTAGAGTAACTCACATAATCACTAAATATAATAATAGCGATGTCACATAATAATCACCTATCACAAAAAGCAATGCCAATAATTGTCCAACATGACAACATACAAAAGCGATGACATTGTGACAATGTCCAAGACCAATATACCAACACAAATGACAAATGAACATAATAGTAAATACGGTAAATTTCAGAAATAAATACGGTAAATTTCTGAATAAATACGGTAAACTTCGGAAACGATCGGTAAACTACTGAAACCATTTCCAATACTGTTTCCGAGACCCCGATACCATTTTCCGGATCATTTCTGACTAGTACCGAAAAAACGGAAAACAGTCAGTAAAATCTGAAAAACAGCGTCAGTCGGCTCAGAAAGTTTACCAACCGTTTTCAGCCCTATGCGTCGTCAGGATGGACTTCTATATCTATCTACTCCACAAAGTCACATAGAGGGGGTGGTGGCTTAGGTACCTACACGTATGAGAAAAAAGTTAGTGCCTAGGGATGAAATAATTCAACTTGGACACAAAAGACTTTTACCTCCACCGGCTTCTTCGACTTTCCTTTCTTCCTTTGAGGCTTGGGCTTTTCCGGGGAGTATGCATAGTTACGGCACATTCAATACCTTTGACGATACGTGAAATCCACCTCGCTAATCGCCATCTTGCACTCATCGCCACACCAACACATAGGACGAGAGACGTCCGCCGGAGGTTGTCGACGAGAGGTATAACCACTTGCATCCATCCTTCCAAACACAATACAGGGGAAATATAAAACGTATGCCAACTAACAAATCAATAATACAAAAATGCATTCACAAATAACCAATTTATAATAAAAGGTCATAATACCCCTCCTATACAATATCCCATAAATCAAATAGAACAATTTAACAATATTATTTTCAAATATTTCACCATCTCCTATTTTCAATTAGGATTGTCTATCCATATAGTATATACTTACATAGGGTCATTTCATTGGAGGATTAGGGTTGATTTTTCCTCTATATCAATCAATAACCCAACCCCTACACCTAATCAATAATTAAAAAAAAGGTATACACGCAATAATCCCCACCACAAATTTGTCAAAACAAACAAATTTGATTACATCTATCCACCCAAAATACCCCTCCTAGGGTTTGCTCTAACCCTAACAAAATCTTGATAAAAACAACAAATGGATAGAGAAATCGGAGGAGATTACCTTGTACTTCGTAACACACGAATAATCCCATCCAAAAACCGTCGATTTGGGCAAGATTTGGAGTGATTTTGAGAGGAGAGGAAAGAGAAGTTGTGAGGGCAACTGTTCTGTGCGAGCTGACTGGAAGAAATAAGGTATAGGCACAGAGAGACCGGGGGAGGAAGGGATTAGGACACCTAGCTCGGCGTCAGTCCCTTTGGCACTGAGATAGGTGGCTCAGCGCCAGCTGGATTGGTGCTGAGTATAACCACGTCGGCTGGCCACGTCCCCTCACTAGCTACGGTGGCAGGGATAGGCTGGCGCTGAGCCGTAGAAGTTTAGCGCCATCGGGGTTGGCGCTGAGCTCATGGTTCATATTTGGAAATAGTTTTTGCCACGATCTATTTTTGAAATTAATAAAAAAAAGTTAAACAGTAAAAATTTCGAAACTTTTCAACTGAAAATTTGGCTGGCTCACTAGATAAGTCCATTAGCTTGGCAAGGGGAAGGGGACAAACTTGCCACCTGTTCTACGCCCATAAAAGTGCACTCGACTTGAGCCTGCAGCGTCATTAGCCGACTTTTTGGGTTGCCGTCCTGTCCCGCGACGCCGTCTTCTCCCTCTCGTCTCGTCGGCGTCGCCATCCGCTGCCCGTCGCACGGTGGCAGCCGCCGTGTCCAAATCGCGCAGTTCTTCTTCCGCCACCTATTTCATTACCGCTGCTCGAGAAACCATCCGCCCGTCCCCCCGCCGCCCCGCGCCACCTCCTCGCTCCCCGGAACCGAAAGCTGGAGTGCACTCGTTCCTCCCTCTGGCAGCGCCTCCACTCCGCCCCGCCGCGTACTACAGCTTCGTCGTCGACTCCATTCCGCGACGATCCGAGGTACGCGACGGCTCCGTCACCAACCTAGCCGAGTTTTCTTTCTCCCTTTGTGTGTGTGTGTTTTGGGATTCGCGGCGCGGCGAGGAGATTTTCAGTGGGTAGGAGACGATCGAGATGACGTAAGCCGTGGGAATCGCGGGCTAGTGCGGCCGGATTGCGGCCGCTGGGGAGGCGGTGGCGGTGGTGCGGACGAGTCTCGCGCTTCACGCCGCCGTCCATGTGCATTTGCCCGCGGCTTGACACCTGGCGGCGCTCACGAGTTACGGGTCAGTTCGCTTTGAATCTGTAAATAAAAGGCTTGAACAAGTGTGAGGCCAGTATAGCAGCAGCCTATGGCTCCCCTGCTCCAACGTACAGAGTATGGGCGCGAGGGAGGTGGCTGCATGCCTGCACTGCAGTGCCGAGTTGGGCCCTTGTCCCCGGGGTCCGGAGATTCGATGCAGAATCAATTGTTCGGTTTTTTCAATCATGTTGGAAAGATAGTACTAGTACGAGTATTGTTTTCCTCAATGAGTCATTGATTTGGACGTCAGATTCCTTGGTTGTCATCATCAGAGTGGAGTCGTGGACCATGGTCCATGGACCATTGGATGTTGGCATAGTGTGAGGCTGTGAGCCTCCACCTATAGACAAGGAGATGTTTAGTTCCTCTTTCTTGTTACACTGTTGCCTTTTTAAATTATTTGGCACATGACAACATGAGTGTTCATAACAATGTAACAGTTCTGAGAGCTCATCTACTTGACACTTCTCTTTATTTTAAGAAACAAATTGGAACCATTTTATTCATATATAGATGAATTTTGACCAAATTTTAAATTAAATGCTTGGAAAATAAATCATTTGAGCAATATAATGCGGTCATAATGACTACTCTGGTGTGCGCAGTCTTTGATACAAATCATGTTCGTATAAAAGAAAATTGTAACTATAATCATTTGTTGGAAATCTCCATACCTGATTTGCATGCATTTCATTCTCAGGAATTGTAAATAGAGGTTCTTCACCGTGGCACCTTAACTGGGCTTCGCTATGGGTTCTGCAAGAAGTGAAGTACGTTGCTTGATCCTACTAGACATCAAACCGTGCAGTTTTTTATTCATTCACATTTTAATTGTATTTATTTTTCACCTGCAGAAAAATGACACATTACTAGGCAATGGAGTTGTTGGAATTCTTGCTGAGACTGTTAATATGTGGGAGAGGAGGGCGCCATTAACCCCATCCCATTGTGCTCGTCTTCTGCTTGGAGGAGGCAAGAGCAGAACTGGAGTAAATCGTATTATCGTGCAACCAAGTACAAAGAGGATCCATCATGATTCTCAGTATGAGGATGCTGGGTGTGAGATTTCAGATAATCTGTCAGAGTGTGGTCTTATTATAGGAATCAAACAACCAAAGGTTATACTGCCGTTGACGATACTCTGGTCGACTGTGCTTTGTAGTCAGTATCAATATCGTGGTTATGAATTTATCTGATTTTTGTTCCTTTATGCAGCTGGAGATGATTCTTCCAGATAGAGCATATGGATTCTTTTCACATACCCATAAGGCTCAGAAAGAAAATATGCCATTATTAGATAAGGTAGCTACCATATGATTATATCTATGTTTTCAGTTAACGGGCACAAGCATTTTTGTAGAGGTACTAAATTTGTAAGTTGTATTCTCAGATCCTTGAAGAAAGAGTATCCTTGTTTGATTATGAGCTAATTGCTGGAGATGATGGGAAAAGGTTGCTAGCATTTGGGAAATTTGCTGGGAGAGCTGGACTGATAGACTTTTTACACGGTCTCGGACAGCGTAAGAATGCTCGCCTTAATTTCTCAGTTCATGTACTGACATGGTATTATATTCTTGTGCGACCCAAATTTGCTATCTTCACTTACTATCTTAGGTAGTAGTTTTTTATCATAAGTTTCATTTGGTCTTCACAAGTAGTTGTTTATGCATAAGCAGATTGCTAAAGGTTGTGTTTGGTGTTGTGAATTTTTCAAGCTGCTCATTTTTTCCCCTTAAATTTCAGGGTATTTGAGCCTTGGATACTCGACTCCATTTCTCTCTCTGGGGCAATCTCATATGTATCCTTCACTTGCTGCAGCCAAGGCTGCAGTAATTGCCATTGGTGAAGAGATAACAACATTTGGACTTCCATCTGGAATTTGCCCAATAGTATTTGTATTCACTGGAACTGGAAATGGTAATTGACTGTTTCTCTGTGTTACTTTCAGATAATAGAACTCATCATATAAGCTCCCTTGGGAATATGCGTTGTTTGGGGCTCTTGTGGTGCTTTGAAGGGTCAAAAGTTCTGAATTATTGTCTCTTTCGTAATCTTACATACTTTCAGGGGAAAATAGCATCTCTTTGATGATGCTTTTGGTGTTGTAGATCTGCATTTGGTTTGATTATAACAATTGTACCCCTCACATATATAATTCCATGCACAACAGTTTCTCAGGGTGCGCAAGAGATATTCAAGCTATTGCCCCATAGCTTTGTTGATGTTGAGAAGCTTCCAGAGCTTTCCGCGGTATTAATCTTTTCTATCAGAAGTTTTAAAGTTAACTACTACCACCGCCCCAAAATATAACAACTTCTGGCTATCTATCTGGTCAAGTGCCCAAAAGTTGCTATATTTTGGGACAGAGGTAGTATTTATTCAACATATTTTTTGTAAGTTTCTCTTTTTACCTGTTTGAAATGAATGTAATATCTGCCAGCACCTTTCTGTATGCAGAATGATAGTATACATCTAATTCTATGTTCTCTAGTATACATCTAGTTTCACTCCGTTAAAAATCATATTGAATGATAGCCTGATAGGATGTTTGAGGTATTTGATTTTATTTGTTAAGACAAGCATAGTTTCTCATGATACCTCGTTATGCTTTATTGTTTTTTATTTTCAGGCTAGAAATCTGTCTCAACATCCACAATCAAGCAAGAGAGTATTCCAACTGTATGGTTGTGTTGTTTCTTCTAAACACATGGTCACTCCCAAGGATCCCACCAGATGTTTCAACAAAGTAATGCACAATTCTTTTATTTTAGGAACATAAGATGAATTATACTAGTTTGTACTACAAAGTACTCAGATAAGAACAGCATTAACATAATATGTATTTGTACTAGCTACACAATAAAACTTTTTATGTCCTAATGTAATCCCTTTGTCTCACAGTACTGGGCATTATTTCTTAATGCCATAAATTCGGTTCTAGCACTGTTTGCATGCTGCGCTATTCATTTTTCATTGCATTGATTAAAACTATTCTTTTCTTAATAATATTAATTTCAAATGTTACTCATAAATTTTTCATCCTCATTAAATATCTCATTAGCCTTACCTTACTTTCCAACTGCATTTCTGTAATCCCCAAATGATGTCATTTGCAGGCTGACTATTATGCTCACCCAGAACACTACAAGCCTGTTTTCCATGAAAGGATTGCTCCATATGCATCTGTCATTGGTATGATCTATGGCTGATTGCTTCCATTTGACAATATTCTGTTGTGTCTACTGTCCATGTATACTATGTGTGAAACTAGACTTAAATAGATATGGTTTTTATATAATCTGACACATCTCAAACATATATTTGTCTCCATGCAGACAATTTTGCATCTTGAAGGAACAACTATAGCGTTGGACAACCAGTTTCTAACTCTTATTTTGTATACAGCATATAACACTTAAATAGTAAAACTAAAACCAACATTGGCCTTGTTAAAATTTCTAATCTAATGAAGCAGTATTTGCAATATGTACAGCCTAGACTTTACAATGAATTACAGCAGCAGTTGATAAAAATCAGATACTTGTGCAAGAATTTGCAAGGTTTAGCCATGTAGACAATATATGCTAATATTTATATCTGGGTTTTTACAGTGAACTGCATGTACTGGGAGAGGAGGTTTCCACGATTACTGAGCATCGACCAGTTCCAACAACTGATGAAGAATGGTTGCCCTTTGGTTGGTATTTCTGATATAACTTGTGATATTGGAGGTTCTATAGAATTTGTGAACAAGAGTACTTCAATTGAGAGGCCTTTCTTCCGGTAACATACCCACTTTCTGCTTTGTATAATTTGCAGTTCCATAACAAGTGCTCACAGTATCCTAAGCTGTGTTGATGTTACCTACATGTTTTCATTGTAATATGTGTGAATATTCATTGTGGATGCACAACTTGTTTGTCATCCTCTGATCATTTGCCTAGTGATTTTAGATCAGTAGAACTATATATAGTAAATGCTGAAGTGCCCTAAAGATACTTGATGGCTGTCTTTTTTATAGTTCTAATTCTCTGCTTCTTTTCAGTAGTTATGGCTTTTGACAAATTACTGATACCATGTCTAGGTATGATCCTTCTACTAATTCGTGCCATGATGATATGGAAGGCAATGGCGTGATCTGCTTAGCTGTTGACATTCTCCCTACAGAATTTTCCAAAGAGGTGGGTTCTTTTAGAATAAGGATATCTTTGTTTAAGCATCAACTTCAACGTTGTCTGTTATCCCTCTGAACATCCTGTAGGCCTCCCAACATTTTGGAGACATATTATCCAAATTTGTTGCTAGCTTGGTCTCAGCTAAGGGACTGTTGGAGCTTCCTTCACACTTGAGAAAAGCTTGCATTGCACATGCTGGCAGACTCACTTCTCTCTATGAATATATTCCTCGGATGAGAAAAACTATGATGTAAGCTTCAAAATCCAAATCTTTGTTCTCCTCCTTATCGTCAGTACAGTACTGCTCTTAGATAATTTTGTTTTTTGTTCCCTGATAGTCAGAAGGACAGAATGAGCTAAATAGCTAATCTAGTTAAGATATATATATTTCACATAAAAAAGGAGATACATCCAATTTCTGATGTCTTATGCTTCTACCCATAATCGGTAAACAAAGCACTGCAGATTTAGTTATTAAGCAGGAACTTAGTGGCATGGTTTTTTTCTTCTGCTTTGTTCAAACAAATATAGATGTACCAAACTGTTTGAAGTGAACAGACAGGGGAAGCTAGTAAACAGTGCTATATGATCAATGAATGTTTTATAGTTTATGGCAGTGATGGATTCATGAGTCAAGATTGTCCCTTATTATTTTTGTCAGCTCATGGTAGCATGAATTCCATCGTTTTTTTAATATTCTACTTGGTGTTTTGTAACTACAGCTTTGTGGTTAAGACTGATGCTGTTATGGGTGTGGTACTGTAGCAACAGATTAGGGAAGGGTTTACATTCCTAATATATATACCTAAATATTAGTTAGTTCCTATAATAGAGACTAGGTATTTGATATCTTATCTATTAATTAGGAAGATTTAGTTATGTTAGGAACTAGAGATATGGTTTGTTAGGAAAGTAGAGATTAAGGGGCAAGTTACTATTCACGTAAATAGTAACCACGGGTACTGTAGCACGAGAATTCCCCTATATGAGGGACCCATGTACCTTTATGTGATTAAGCAATAAAGAATCATAATATTAGGTTTAGCTTGATCAGAGTCTCCTGGCGATCGGGACAAGCCCGGCGCCAACGAGAGTGATCTCGCATTTATCCCGGTCCTCAGACCCTTATCCTACCCATGAATCAATGAGATGCTTTACCAGCTTCAAGCATGTTTTACTGGTCCCAATGTTCTTCTATATGTTCATGTGCAGAGAGTTGCCACCAGCTCCAACAAATCTATTGCCTGATAAGAAGTACAACACCCTGGTTAGACTCTTTTTCTAGTATTACATTACATTTATGATCTTTGTCTGACTATTATTAGCTGTATAAAATTAGGGACTGAATTGTTTTTCTCAAAAAACTTGTTGGTTAATGAAACAGGTGTCTCTCAGTGGCCACCTCTTTGATAAGTTCCTTATAAATGAAGCTTTGGATATTATTGAAACAGCTGGAGGTTCTTTTCACTTGGTTAGATGTGATGTTGGGCAAAGTATTGATGATATGTCATACTCAGAGCTTGAAGTAAGAAATCATATTTCTTTTTGATACACAGTTATTTAGGATGAAAATCAATATTACATGGTGTGTCTAGCTTGGGAAATTAATTGTTCCTATTTTTAGAATAATCAATCTACTGCTACCACGCATTCATCGATGATATCTCATACTCAGAGCTTGAAGTAATAAACCATTTTCTTTTCGATGCACAATTATTTAGGATGAAAAATCAATATTACATGGTTTTTCTAGCTTGAGAAATTAATTGTTCCTGTTTTTAGAACAATCAATCTCCCGCTATCATGCATTAAGAAAAATTATTACTTCCAAGAAAGCTACATGGTCTGAGGACTGAAACGTTTTCTGTCTTTTCTTATCGAATCTTCTTAGCAGTAGCCAAAAATTTCATAAATTATTTTTTTACCATGAGGGAAAATGTGGGCGTCATTGTAAACTGGTAATAATGTACGATAGCTCTTGATGATCCTATATATTTGGATTTACTACTGAATTTAAAAGTTAAATGATATAAAAAACAAAAGGAGCAAATGAAAGAGGTTGGAATTACGTCCTGGGCTCCTGTTCCACTCCCACGGTCCCACCCATCCCTATCGCTGCTGCAAAAGGGAGAGGGAGTACGACTAATGCAAAAGCAGTCAGATATAAACCCTCAGATATTCATCATGCAATCATTGGAGAGGTTCATTAGTTCATCTCCTTTCCCTTTTCTGAGTACCACACTCTGCCTGCTTTCTACTCCCACTGATCATCATCCTGGATGGACATCCATGAGTTTGTACCTCTTCCTTTCACTGTTCTGCTGAACTCTGTTCTTTTATCAATTTTGTGTATGACCTTCTTTTCTCTCAAAAGGAAGTATGACTGTTTTTGGAGCTTGAGTTGTGCAGTTATGATGCAGTGAACGAGCTACATAAAGTTCAGAATCCTGGAGCTCTATATGACTAACTTTGACAATCCTACCATCTATTTCAAAAATCTTTCTTCACTGTGTGAATTATAATTTCCAAGAATATTCCAGCATTTGAGTTTGGAAGCCATTTTACCAACTTATTGTAGTTTGATTCTTCTTTCTTTAGAGAAAAAATGGAACTCACCCTCATATTACATTACATTATATAAAGTTATTTTACAGTGCCTCTCAAGGACTATAAAATTTCTCTTATATAAAAGATTATGTAAATTTAATATGAAGGCTAAATCTGAAACTCTGTAATGTGAGCCAGATCACACAAGACAAACTGATTTTTGTATTATAGCATTCCTGAACTTCCTTTATGTCTGGGTACATCTCCAGTAACTCATGTCACTTTTTCTTTTTGTATTTACCATGGTACATTGATACTCTTGTTTTATTATTTTCTTGGTATGCATGTTACTGGCCTTATCTTCCTTGGAATACATTAAGCCAAACATTTTAGTACCTTTTCTTTTTGTTTTTGAGACATATGGTGCATGTCCTTTTACAGGTAGGAGCAGATGATACGGCTACATTGGATAAGATTATTGATTCCTTGACTTCTCTAGCTAATGCATATCATGGTGATCCTAATGCCAGAAGAGAAATTGAATTGTCTCTAAAGATAGGAAAAGTCAATGGATGTGGAACTGATGACAGCATGACTAAAGAAGGGTCAAAGGTTTTAATTCTTGGAGCTGGAAGAGTTTGTCGACCAGCTGCTGAGTTCCTGGCATCTTATTCAAACATATTTAGCAGCAGTGCCAATGATCATGACATTGACCAAATTCATGTTATTGTGGCGTCCCTCTATCAAAAAGATGCAGAAGAGGTTATTCTCACAGCACAATGCATTCCTGGACTAGGCTTTATATGTGTGTGTGTGTGTGACATTTTTTAGTTGCTTGCATGGCTTGCTGTCAACATGTTCTGCGTACATCAATAAGCAATGAAACTAGCAGAATGCTCTCGCTAGAAAAAAAATCAGAATGCTATCATTTTGGTCAAGATGCGAAGATAATTTTAGAAAAATACAATACCTTCTCTTATATCTCTCTGTCTCTGTCTGCAGACAATTGATGGCATAAAAAATGCAACAGCTGCTCAACTCGATGTTGCAGATAATAAAAATCTTTCCAATCTTGTTTCACAGGTAATTCCAACTCTGGTATTTAATTGCCATCTTATAATGAACATAGTGGGCTGCCAAATCACATGGCAAACAATAGTGGCCTTTCTTTTTTTTCCTTTCTATAATAAGATTTAACTTGGAGTTACTTTTCAAACCATTTTCATTCGCAACTAGCAAAACACTCATGCATTGCAACGGAGTTTAAAAAATATATTGTTAAATGTATTTAGTTATGACCTCCTCTTGCAGGTTGAAGTAGTAGTTAGCTTGCTGCCTGCCAGTTTTCATGCTGCCATTGCAGGAGTATGCATAGAGGTAGTCGTCTATACTTCCTTCTTTCCCGTGATGTATAAAATCTCTCATGATTTATGGGAGGCCTCAAACCACCATCGGTGCGATATTCAAAGTCGATCTTGTATGACAGCTGAAGAAGCACTTGGTCACTGCAAGCTATGTTGATGAGTCCATGTCAAAGTTGGATCAAGCTGCAGAAGGTGCTGGTGTAACTATTCTCTGCGAAATGGGCCTGGATCCTGGCATAGGTACTTCCTTAATGTAACGGTCAACCATGTACATTTGGATGGACATACTTTGCCTGCATATGGTACATATGTTCATAAAATTATTAGGAGATGTGATATGACTAAACATTATCAATGCAATGAGAGAAAATGTCAAACAAGTCGTAATATTGCTTACTGCACGCAGATCATATGATGTCAATGAAGATGATTGACGAAGCACATGCACAAAAGGGGAAAATAAAGTCATTTACATCTTTTTGTGGTGGACTTCCATCTCCAGCTTCCGCAAACAATCCGCTTGCCTATAAGTTCAGGTAAACTATGAGGGTTTCCACATCGGAAATAACAGCACCATGTTGCATGCATTAGATTTTACAAGTCATGGTTATTTTTCCCTCTTTTGTAGTTGGAGTCCAGCTGGAGCCATCCGCGCTGGGAGAAATCCTGCTGTCTACAAATTTCTTGGAGAGATTATCCATGTAGATGGTAATATTGTTATATGTTACACTCACATCACCTAGATAAAGAAAAACAGATGCACAGTTTATAGCCTGTCTTACTGACAAAAACCATACTTTACCAAGACTGATTTATACTTAATCCACATTTAACTTTCTGCCTACAAAGTGATGTATGACACAGGCTAGCATCCGTTTTTACAGCATGGAACCTAATTAGCTTTTCAAACTGCTTGGTTTGTTCAGTGTATCTGTGTATAACTATCTTAGTATTTTTAAAATTGCATATAAAAATGTGAAAAGGAGGATCGATATAATGGAAAGAAGATAGAATTGTCATATGTCTAGTTGTTAATTTACCTATAACTTCGACAGGTGATAAATTATATGAATCAGCAAAGAGGCTCAGACTACCAGAACTCCCAGCTTTTGCACTGGAACACTTGCCAAACCGGAATTCTTTGATTTATGGCGACCTGTATGGGATCTCCAAAGAAGCATCGACTGTGTACAGGGCTACTCTTCGTTATGAAGGCAAGTGTTGATGTACCATTTTGTTTTCACTGATACATTCATTTTCCCTGCAAGTCTCATTTGTATGCATAATTTTGTTGCACTTGTACAGGATTTAGTGAGATAATGGCAACCTTTGCGAAAATTGGGTTTTTTGATGCTGCAAGTCATCCACTGTTGAAACAAACTACTCGCCCTACATACAGAGATTTTCTTATTGAACTCTTCAATGCTTGTAACATCTCCACAACTGCCACAAAGGAATATAGTGAAGTCTCCGGAGGACAAGATGGTGAACTGATTTCCAGACTATTGAGTTTCGGGCTTTGCAAAGACAAGGAAATAGCTGCTAAGACAGTCAAAACAATCAAGTTAGTTTCTGAATCCCGTGCTTTGTAACATTGCCCACCACATTTTACCTCTTCTATAAACTGCCATGAAGATCACAGCTGTGTTTACATATAATATTATGCAATAATTTCTTTGTGCAAGTAGTATTTCAGGAATATGTTAGAAATAAGCACTATTATTGTTGAAATTTTTTGTTAGAACTTAGAACTGACAACACGTCACCAATCCTATACTGGCTAGGTTCTTGGGACTATATGAGGAAACACAGATTCCAGAGAATTGTTCAAGTGCATTTGATGTGATTTGCCAGCGAATGGAGCAGAGAATGGCTTATGGCCACAATGAGCAGGTGAGGCTTAGTATCAACAGTCTTCCTTCGACCTCATGTATTTTATATAACAGTATAGAAAATTTCACCAAATGATGAAAGTATACTCTTTTTTACTCAATATAAAAGTAAACTCGAGAGAATGAGAGCGGAATTTTCCATGGAATGGGCAAGGTCTCAGAACATATTCACTCTTTATTGTGGACTTCAACTAAAACAAACTTGAGAGAGAACTGAGTTTTACATACAATAGTACATTTTTTATTGCTCATTACTAAGTACATATCTCTAGTAGATTGGTATTTCAGTGATCTGTCTGAATTTGTCTATTTCAGATTGGGCTTTACCACCATAATTCACAAGCTTCTTTTCCATCAAGCTTCCAGGGATAATCATTACTGACACGCTAAATGTTTTGCTTTGGTGATGTAATTCAGGACATGGTACTGCTGCACCATGAGGTGGAGGTGGAATACCCTGACGGTCGACCAACCGAAAAGCACCAAGCAACCCTACTGGAGTTTGGAAAGATTGAAAATGGCAGGCCCACCACTGCCATGGCTCTCACAGTCGGAATACCAGCAGCAATAGGAGCTCTGGTAGCTAGCTCCCTTGAACCACATTGCACTTGCAGTACCTGAAACAAATGGTAAACTTGTACTCATTTTACTCTCGTTTTCGTGTCGCAGCTGTTGCTCCAGAACAAGATCCAACGGAAAGGGGTGATCAGGCCTCTGGAACCTGAAATCTACATTCCAGGTGAGTGCAAATCAAAGCAGACACCACTTGCTGCCTACGCTTATCGACACAGCAACGGTGCTGAATTGCTGATACGTGTGTTTGATATTGTGAAGCGTTGGAGATCTTGGAGTCGTGGGGTATCAAGCTGGCGGAGAGTGTGGAGACCTGAGAATCCGACCCAATGTACATGTAGCATGACAGCTTCTGTATATATGCTTCAGTGAACAAATGATTCGCCATTGTGTGGTAAGCAATGCCCCGTCCATGTACATCCGTACCAACAAAGCATCGATTCAGCTCGAATAAAAAGGTGAAGGTCCAAATCAGCTAGCTCGTTGGAGATTAATCAGGCTGTCGCTGTCGGCAGCCTCCTGCTCACCCGACACGATGGCTTGCGAAACAAAGCAAATTTCCTTTCAAAAAAAGAAAAAGGAAAAAACCAAAGCCAGATAAAACAACAGCAACGGACCGTGTGCATCAATGCGTTAGCAATCCACGACGAAACTAAATCTGATAGCACACTGGAAACTATCAATGGTAGGTAAGGCAATTGATTTCTTCTTTTATCAGCTGCATTGTAGTAGGATTCGGTAGCTAACATCAGCAACATCACCCGATCATACTGTGCATCGTACTTCCTCCGTTCCAAATTATTTATCATTTTAGCATTGTCCTATGTCAAATATTTTTATCTTTGATATCATAAGTTTTATATTTTTTGATTCACCATGAGAAGGACTTTCATAATATATAATTTATATGTTGTTAAACTACACCAATTTTTAAAAATTGATAGTCAATGATACAAATGTTTTGACTTAAGTTAAATATTTTTATCTTTAATCATTAATTTCAAGAAATTAATATAGTTTAACATCATAAGTTTTAATGTTTTTAGATTCACCATAAGAAGTACTTTCATAATATGTAATTTATATGTTGTTAAACTACACCAATTTTTAGAAATTGATAGTCAGCGATATAAATGTTTGACTTAAGATAAAGTTAGAACAATAAGTAATTTGAAAAGAAAGAAGTACATACTAATCAAACAATGATGATCTCATTACTCTGAACGCTGTCAAGAACTATTTCATGCAACTTAAAACACCGGATCATGCGGGATTGGCCAAGCTTTCTTGGAACAAAACTGGAAGAAACTTCTTTCGTTTGATGTGTTCCCCCAAACGGTAAATGGTCTCCAACTCCGCTGTCTTGGGGTCATAGTGGCCCAATGCCCTCCCAGTGCTGAGCAAAATCCTCCCATCCGTAGGATTGACGGCTAGTGGAGTCACCAGCTCCGGCGAGTATAGCGAGTGCCTCCCAAGCTCTATATGGTATTTTGTGGACCATGAGCCATTGTTGTCCATTGCCCAGATCAAGATGTTGTTCGTTCTTTGGTGTGAGCATGCCATACAAATCATCTCTTGGAGCTCAAGAATAGACACACGGTCATTGTGGTCATGGTTGCACGGTGGCCCTTGTATGACCTCAAATTTGCGCGTGCCGATGTCGAGCACGATGATGATCATTTCTTGACCTTGCGATTTTTGTCCGAGTTCAGTATCTGCCATCCAATAAAGTTTTCCGTTCACATAGGGAGGAGGCATGTTGGCTACCGGTCTCGGGGGAGGGTCTACCTTAACCCAGAAGATGTCTTCAACATACTTCATCCTGCACACCAGTTTGGTCGCCAAGTTCGTCTCCTCGTAACATTCGAGGTGCACCAAGACATGCCTTGATGTCTCTTGCTCATACCCTAGGCCAAGACGACCAGCAAACTTGACATCTGCGTGCAACGGGACTTTCTTGAGGAAATCGTACAAGGACAATCCTTCCCAGTCCCCAGAGCGGTCGTCGAGTGGTAGGGCCTTGAAATATCCCGTGATAGGATTGCACACGAAATCAAAGTAGGCGAAGCTCTCTGCATTGAGCCCATGGCAAGGCTTGGAACAGATGACTCTTCTTAAGCCTTCATCATATATCAAAGGTGGTACTAAGTACGTGTGGTGTGTTGATGAAGCACTTTGACAGGCACGAACCCGCATGGCTTTGCCACCAAAGAACATCAACTCCGGGCTTCTGTTTTGGTTTGCATTGTGTACATGTGCTGCAACAAAGCGTGGATCCTTTATCACGGCTCGCCAGCCTCTGCACACCTGGTTTAGGCTCCCAACCATCTGCGCGGGTAGCCGCGAGAGGACCTCTGACCACACTTGCACCGATGGCTGCGAGAAGAGGATGTTTTCACTCGTGTTGCCCACCCACGCGAGGCTCTCTTCAAACAACCCCACAGTAGGGAGTTGGTTGTCATTGCTGTGGTATTCGCCGATGGCTGCGTCCCCTGGTGAGAAGATCATCTCCAGGGTCCTGACGCTAGGGTCGAAGATAAACACGTTGCCTGGACCTGTGGCAAACATGATCTTCTTCTTTTTGTTGTTACCATCACTAAACATATGAAGTGGGGCGATCCAAGACTACTCTAGATATGCATGCTCAGCTTGGAACATGCTCCCCCAATCGATGAAACAAAATTTCTCCCAGCTTCCAGTTTCTCTCAGCAGCCAGATTTCACAAGTATTATTTTCAAACTCCCCGTCCACGTTCACCCACTTTATGATTCTGAAAGTATAAACACATAAACAACCATCCAACTCTGTTAGCTCAAAGTTTTATGACAAGATTGTAGTCCCGGAGGAGGCTTTAACGTGCCAAAAGTTCGTCAGTCACGTTGAAGGTAGTGATGTCACCGTCTTCTTGGAGGCAGTGTAGATTGCCATTGCAGAGCACAGCTCCTTGCCGCCAGTTTTGTCCGGGATAATATTGCTGGGGCGGTCTTGTGGCCGCAGTCCTCCAGCACGCCGACTCATTAAGGTGGTGTTTGTAATGGTTTAATTTTTTTATAAGCTACACTAAAACAAAAAATATTATTAACGTGTGATTAATTAAGTATTAACTATTAAAAACTTAAAAAATTAATCTATTTAATTTTTTAAGAGATATTTTCATGTAGAAAATTTTTTTAAAAAAACACACCGTTTAAGCAATCCAAAAAATATGTTTACGAAAAAAAAAAAAGCTACTGAAGAAGCTCTTGCGAACAGGGTGTAATAGTAAAGACCTCTCGCAGATGGTGGTACTCGGTGCCGGTGGTCCAACAGACGATCCACTGTAAAAATCACCGACGCGATACATGCGCACTAGTTTGTGCCGCCGTGTGGCCGAGCAGTAACCCAAGCCGTAGGACACCAGCGGATCGCTCGAATACTCAATCCGCTCTGCCCCTAGTGGTTTGTTGTCCGGTAGAGCCAAGATCTCACGGGTGAAAGGGTTCCAAACATAGTGCATGTCGTACTCAATGCTCTTCAAGAGAACAAGGCCCATGCAGGACTTGCTGGCGACCGGGAAGATTGACCCTTGTGGCAGACGGCTAGTGCCAGTGCTCATGATCTTCTCGACCTGCCCACTGGGTCTGCAGGGATGCCACTGCCAGGCGTAGAAAGGCTGTAGAGAGCCAACCGGCCTGATGAAATAACCGTAGGTTGTTGCCTTTGTTTCGCCGTAAGTGGGCGTCATGGAACACACGCGACGCGATCGTGGCGTGGAACCACCGCGACACGCATTGAAATCGGCGAAGCGATTTAACCGGCAGACGGGAGAGGATGTCCTCGACGATCTCGTCAGGCAGTGGACAAGCCCCCGAGACACTTGATCTCCCGGGCCATCCATGTCCGTCTTTCTCCCTGATTGATTGATTTGATTTGATTTGATTACTCCTATTGGTTTGGTCGATCTACTAGCTAGTTTATTGTACCAGATCCAGGAGATGAGTCCGAATTCGCATGGGACATGACTCTAGTCCGAGCCGGAGTCAGTTCGGAGGCGGTCAAGGATGTCAGGGTATCGTTCGACGACGCGGGGGAGGTCCTGGCGGTCGACGTCGAGGCCGCGGAGGGACTTGACGACGGGGGCGAGGTCGACGGCGACGGAGGCATGAAGGCAAGCGGGGTAGGCGCGGACGAAGGCGGCGAGGCGCGCGCGCGTGACCCCGAGCTTCTCGAGGTAGGAGAGGACGGGAATGACGTTCTTGCGGAGGGAACAGGCGAGGAGGAGCGGGTAGGCGGAGAGGTCGTCGGTGGAGAGGCCGAGGCGGAGGAGGAAGTCGAGCCGCTCCTGGAGCACTTCGAGAGAGGAGGGGAGCTCGACGGCCTTGAGCTCGCCGGCCGGGTCGGACACACCGGCGGAGCGGAGGAAGTCGAGCGCTAGCACGCGGGATACGAGGCGCGCCTTCCACCCCTGGATCACGCCCCACGTCACCGACGGCATCTCGTACTCCGGCGGCGGCGCGGCCGGCTTCGAGGAGAGCTGCGCGAGGGGGGAAGGAGGGGCCCATCAGCCGCGGCAGGGCCCCGTCTCCGGACTGCGCGTACTAGGGGGAGCATGGCTGCGCCGCGCCGGGGAGCGGCGGTGGCGGAGGAGCATGGTTCCTCCGAGGTATTTGTATCTGAATTGGTTTATTGTGACGAATTATAAGTCGTACGTAAAATAAGAAATATTATTAATACGTGATTAATTAATTATTAACTATTAAAAACTTGAAATATGGATATATTTAATTTTTTTGAGATACTTTTATATAAAAGTTTTTTTAAAAATACATTGTTTTATGTTTTGTGAAACGTGCTAATAGAAATCAAGAAAAAAGCTAAAAAGCAATAAGCATAGGCAAGCGCCGGTGTGTGGTGATTTACATAAATTCAATACAAATTAGGGGGGTGAAGTGCATAAATGACAGCGAAGAGTTGCCAAGTGCAACGGCAAACTTTCTCCAACCTGATGTCAAGCACGGCAACTTCACCAAAGACGAGCAGCTTACCTCGACTCACCGCTAAGCATATTCACCTCCATCTTCCGTCCAGATTGTATGAGGAGAACACTTTCTTCCTTGATGTCTTATGAATTGAGCTAACAAATCCAACATCCACGCTTTTCGCATCTTTAGACTGAGCCCATAATACTTTGAGAAGTTCACCGTCGTCCCCAAGTCTCTTGAAGAAATCACCACGATAGCCCTTACTCTTCCACCTCTTCCATGACGCAGATTTTCATATATCCCCATCATGCCGACCCACGGATCTTGGATATATCCCGTACTGCCAAACAGCTCCGTTGGCTCCATTAACGAAATTGACCCACTGTTGCCTAGGATCACCGCCACCTCCTCTCGTCGAAGACGGCCTATCGAGTTTTGCTGCCTGCACCACCACCTACTGCACCAAAGGCTCGTGCCCCGCAGCTCGCCCGACAACCACAAACCGCTCGAACTTTCGATTGACCGCCCATCAATCTAGTCGCAAGCCGAAGCTGACAAGTCACCATGCTGTCTTCCTAGCCGCCAAACGACCCAAGCGCCACGTCTAGCCATCTCCCTGTCGAACGTAGCTCACCGAAAGGCTCGGGCCACCTCGCGTGTTTGACTCCACCGATCGAGAGCACCGATCGCCTCTAGCTTCAATCAACCCTGAGCGTCATGTATGACCATCTCCCTGCTGAAAGTAGCTCATCGAACGGTTCAGGCCGCCCACCCAAAGTGTCCGAATCCACCAATCAATTTGTTGATTGCCACCGTGCTCCACCTTGCGTCAATGTCCCTCCCTAGACATCCTGTGCAGTCGTCGCAACATGGCGCACCTTCATCGCACCTCTCTGTACACAAGTGGTATCAAAGCCTAGAGTAGATTCAAGGGACACATATGGTACTGTAACGCCCCGATTTTTTTTGGCCATTAAAAAAACCTATTTTAATAAAACCCTAGTTTCAAAAATTCGGATCTTTGTATGCCTAAGGACCTAAGTGCCAAGATCTCAATTTATCCTCCTTGAAAATCCCAAAATCTCCCTAATCGAAGTCCCAAACCAAAATTCTGATCCAAATTCAAAAATCTTGAATTCGAATTTCCCTCTAAAACCCTCTAGAAAATCTCTCCCTGTTTAATCCTTCCAAAAACTCAAACAGGTCCCTTTTCCATATCCCTGGATCAGATTCCAAATTTTTATTCAAAAACCCCCTTAAAAATTTCCTCTCTATTCCCTTTCTCAATTTTTTCAAAATTAAAAATCTCCCTTGAATTCTTCCTCCCTAAAAAATCCTCCAAAAGTACAAAGTTTTAAGTTTTAAAAACACTGTTCAAGAAACCCAGGGGTTGTGGTGAACTTTGAGATCAATTTCAAATTCAAAAATCCTTTCAAACATTCACTTATATGTCAATAAAAATCCCTGGAAAGTTCCTAGAAGCCACTATTCAGAGTGGGTCGTACTATCTATCTCGTGGCCTGCTCAACCCTCCTTTTTTTCTCTTCCTCGCACCGGCCCAGCCATCCGGTCCACAACAGCCCGACTCAGTCTACGTTCCTCCCGCGTGCGGCCTCTGGCCCACGGTCCAGCCACTCGCATCACTCAGCGCCGCCCGTTCGTGGCCCAGCAAGGGCACGCCCGCCGCTCGCCTCTTCCCCAGGGCCCACTCGTTAGCCCTTATCGGCCAAACCACCTGTGCGGACGCCATTTCCCCTGACCCACGGGCCCCACCTATCGGGTCGATCGTCTTCATCGCGCCGTCCCTCTCTCTTCTCCCTCTTCCCGGTAGCCACTCGGTCAAATGCCTCGAGAAAAATCCTCAGCGTCAAAGCTGTGCATGACCACGCCTTGCCCGCGCCGACATCGCCCGTTGCAGAGCCGCCTCCGCCGCCCCTCCATGTGCCCCTGTCGCCTCGGGAAGCCGCCGCTGCGCTCTGCCCACCGTCCCACCGTGCCATGCTTCGTGCACCGCCATTGCCGTTGCTTCGAGGTCTGAGCACCGCCTCTCTCCCTTGTTGCCTAGCCCTCGCCCGCGCCTATAAAGCTCGGCCTCCCTTCCGCACTTCCCCACCACGGCCGCGCCTCCCGGCTGCCACACCCTGACTTTAGCCACAAAAAATTATACCTGAGAAAAATACCCAAGAAAATAAATTTAAAAAGGCTAGAGGAATTAATTAAAGGTGTAAAATGCAAGATAATAAATTATCGTGGCCGGGAATATTTTTCTTGTATTCTCTGTGCCAAAATACATTAACTGGATTTTTAGTGAAATTTTTAGAGCACAGGAACTATTTTTAATAAATCAAAAATGCTTATCGGAATTTAAATCGTCCTGGAAAATCTTTTTCCCTTTCCCTCTTTCTTTTCTTCTGTTGGGCCGCGGCCCGCTCCTGTGCCGGCCTCCTCCCCGCGCGCCCGCACCCCGCGCCCGCGCCCCTCGCTCGTGCCCCTCGCTCGCGCCCGCGCGCCTCCCGCTGACAGGCCGGGCCCGCCTGTCAGCATCGTCTTCCTCCTCCGTCCGAATCGGGCGGAGGGGAAAATCCCCGGAGCCGTCTGATCCGGCGCCGCCTCCCGCCTCCTCCCGTGCTCACACTTGATTCAAACGGGCGCGGACCGAGTCCGCCCCACCTCCCCGAGTTCCACCGCGTCCACGCCCCCTCACTCCCACGAATTGCACGCACGATCTCCACCCGCCTCTCTCTCTCCCGTGCGCGATTGGAGCCGTTCGGCTCGATCTCTCCCGTCCGACTGCATAAAAGCCCCTCCGCCCTCTCCTCCATTTTTTCCCCAACACACGAGTTTCCCCTTGCTCTAGAACCCCCCTCACCACCACGCAACCGAGCTCCCCCGTTTTTCGCCGACTCCAGCCACCGCTTGCCGTCGTTCGGGACGCTGCCAGGCCATACCGCCACCGCCATCACCTCCGTCGTGCCACACCGCACCTCGGCCGCCACTCCATGGAAGCCAAAGCCCGCCGGACCGCCCCGCCCACGCGCACGGTGAGTATCGGTCCTCCGCCTCCTCTTCGGCCGGTGATTCCCGCCGCGCCGCGTCTCCATTCTTCGCCCTAACCCCTCTTCCGTCCTCCTCATCCTCCAGGACACCTCGGCAACCGCCTCTCACCTGTTCCCCGCTGTTGGAGCTCCGTCGCCGACATCGTCCCGAGGCCGCTGCCGCTTTTTCGTCGCCACCGTCGTCTTCGTGCCGTCGCTTGCCGTGGTGAGCCGCCGGTGAGAACCCCCCCTCTGTTTTCCCGTTCCATTCCGCCCCTCCGTGTGGTCGCCGCCGCGCCGGGTGGTCACCGCCGGCGACCATCGGATCGCGTGCGCGCCGCCGCCTCCCGCTCGAGACGGCCGGCTTCGGCCGCCACTCCCCGGGGCCGTCCGATCTGCCGGGTGGCAGATCGGGGCCGCCCGCTCGCTCGCCCGCGTGGTTGCCCGCGGTCGCGCCACGTGGTGCGCTTGCTCTCGGCCGAGGTGGACTTGGTCCACCGTGCGCCCGCCTCTATGCGCCGCTGGTCGGCGCCGCCTCTCCCTCTGGTGACGTCTTTAATTCGGTTTAATGCGCAATAAATCGCCTGTTAATTATATTTACACTGAAAATAGCAGTAAAACTTCAATAAATCATAACTAATTCATACGAACTCTGATTAAGTCCATTCAAATTTTATTAAATCCAAAAAAATGCCAAGAATCCATTAAAAATACTTTCAGCCCATGTTTGATTGCCCCATGTACTGTTTTTAATTATTTATGCATTGTTTATTGTAGAATCCGACGCCGGTAATTCTCCCGCGTATTTTGAGATCGTAGCACAGTACCTTGAGTCGGAGCAAGGCAAGTCGTACTGTTACTTTGATCACTTTGTACCTATTTTTCGCTAAATTGCTTTGTTTACTCAAATAAACTGTATTATTTTAATATTTTATGTGGGTGGTTATTACCTATGCAATGTTAGGACTTAGCCATAGTTTTGAAACCTGAACCCTTGTCACCTGGGTAATAATGTGATTAGATTACAGTTCTTAGGATGCTTAGCCATGCTTAGCAACCTAGCTCACATGGGAATTAAATATTATTTCTTTTATATGATTCGACTCCATGTCGCAAAAGTGAAACTTTAGATAGGCTGATGTTAAATTATTAAAACTTGACCTAAATGGTGGGCTGTGGGTGTATGGTTTTGCTTGTCACACTCATGGCAATTAAGGACTGGTTCGCGGGAACCACTTGGGCAACTTCCCGTACTTTCCACAAGCCAGCGTGGGCAACGGCTGGGCTTGAAGCGTTTCTTCTCCCTCTCCTAGGCACCAAAGAAGAGGGTGAGCGGGATAGAGTTGGGTCGGCCCGGGGTAGGGTTGATCGGCTGCCGGATTCACCGTGACGCAAGGGGGGTAGCCTGGCCAATATGACGTGCCCTATCGACAGGTGCAACCTCAGCGTGGTGTGGATGGTTAGGGAGGGGTTTCGTGAACGGTCCTGCCACAGCCTCTCACAGGACATCATTGATGTGTACTAGCACATGGAACGTGTGGGGCTGTGTCTTGTGGGTATAGTTGTACACCTCTGATCAGAGTAAAACTATTCGAATAACCGCGCCCGCGGTTATGGGCACATTGGCCAAGACTCATCGTGATTAGTCTCACCCTAGATAATTAATCCGGTTTTATCAAACTGGTGTTATGGAAGGTGTTGAGTCCGGTCGACGTGGTTGAGTTGACCGGGGGTGACCGGTTAGCGTGGTGTAACGCTAGTCGGTGGAGACTGGTGAGTGTGGTGTAACTCTCATTAGTGACGCCTGGTGGTCATGGTGTAACTTCCATCAGCACGGCCTGGTCAACGTGGTGTAGCGTTGATCGGGAAAAGCTAGTCAGCGTGGTGTAACGTTGTCCGGTGGTGACTGGTTAACGTGGTGTAACGTTAATCAGTGGAGTCCGGGTAATGTGGTATAACGGTACCCGGAGGTGTCTGGTGAACGTGGTGTAGCGTTCATCAGTGGAGACTGGTTGACGTGGTGTAGCATCAATCAATTGGGAATGGTTAGGCCTGGTTAACGTGGGGTAACGTTAATCAGCGGAGAATTAATATGGTGAAATTAATCAACTTTTTTACTGTTTGCGAACTACTACTGTTTGCAACTACTTTTATGTAAAATAAACCCTATCCCATCTTTGTACCCTGTGCATATGCATAATTGTGGATGTGATTTATTGAGTACTGTGGGTGGTACTCAGCCTTGCTCCAATTTTCCCCCCAGTGTTGCAGAACGTGTCAGATGAAGATCATTCTGAGGAATAGGCTGGCTTCGCCATCAAGGTGCCTGTGGGATGAAGAAGAAGCTGCTTGGTCAGATGTTTATAGACTCCATTTTACCTTTTTCCATTGTATTTATGTAATATACATTTTACTCTGTTTGTAAGACTCTCTGTATGGCAACTTGGTTTGTGTACCCTGGCTTTCCTGTGCAGGGATTTATTACACATCAATGTTCGGAATTTCTGTGGTGAATTTCTGGGCGTTACACCGGCCTCGCTTGAATCCCACCGCACTGGATCAAGCTCGAGCTCTGTACCACCGCCGCCGGAATTGTTTCCCCTCAGTGAGCTCCCCCTCCTATTTTCCTCCTCTCCCTCTAGACCCTAGCCACTATAGCCCTCACCCCAAGCCCCGCCGCTAGTGCCGCCACTCCCCCACCGCCAACGCTTGCGTTTCGTTGCTGCATCACGCCATTCTCCCTCCTCGCTGCACTCAGCCTCGCGCCGCTAGCCACCACCAATCACCCCCAACCAAATCTGAGCCGTTCACCAAATTTGCCAACCCTTCTCCTCCCATTTCCATACTTCGCCACCGCCGCCGCTCGCCGGCACCGCTCGGGGCACCGTCGGCCGTTGATTCCTCCCCGGCTGGTCTCCCTCTCTCGCCCTCTCATTCTTTCTCAGATGGTTGGCCGCCGCCTCCTCTCTCTCACACTGCCTAACATATGGGCCCGCCCGCTTAACCCTACCTTAATCCCTTTCCCACTATCACTGTCAAGTGGGCCCAACTGCTTAACACTCTCCCCCATCTCACTTACATGTGGGCCCTCGTCTTAATTAATCGATGAATTAATAAATAGGTCACTTACAGCCAGGACCAACCATCTTAACCCTATGTAGCACTGACATGTAGGCCCTCCATTTAATTAATTCCCTTTCAAAATCTCAAGTCTATGACATGTGGGCTCCTTTTTATTTAAACTCATTCCTCTCTCACATGTGGACCCTCCCTCTCGCCTCTGTCATTGACAAGTGGGCCACACCCCTCAGTCCCTCTACACTGCCACTGACACGGGGCCCCACCTGTCAGTAGGAAATATTCCCTCAGCATATTCCTTTTCCAAAATAATAAATCCTTTTTCTATATTCCAGAAAATTATTTAAACTTCAAAAATCCATATCTTTTTATTCGTAACTCCGATCGACCCCGTTCAAGTCTCAATTTTTTTCTAAAATTGAGATCTACCTTATGGCACTATTAGTTATTAATAATAATACTTTATTTCTAGGGTTTTTGCATGTTTTTCTCTCGTTACGCGTAGTCAACGACGACGAAAATTCTTTTGGATGTCGAATTTCGAAGATTTGAAGTGGAAGACTGAGGCAAGTCACTCTTTGATCATATTGCTCCCAGTTTACAAAATAATATTGTTTGCTAAACTGCATTTTAGTGTGCATATTAAATTGAAGTGGCCTCGGTTTGTGTGGAAACGCGATGGACCCACCTAGTAACTACACTATCCCGTAGGTCTTGAACACCCTATTCCTTGTCACTCCACCTCAGTGTTACCTCGGCATCCGTACTCCAGGAGCATGGGTATCGAAGGTCCCACTCCAATTACACTTGTTGTTGATATGGGAAAACCTAGGTTTATAAAATGTTTTTAACCCTACACGGTGTCGGTAGGGTTGTGAAATAAGAAATGTTTTGCGAAAACTCACGATGCAAAGTGATCGCCTTGGTAGGGATGCTTTATTCGCATATAAGGACCGATTCCTTGGGGAATTGCATTGATCATAAATACAGTACAACCACACAGCCAGTATGGGACCCTCCTGGCTAAGTATTCAGCCAGAACAAAGTTACCTCGTATGCTAGTAGATGTGGAACGCCGGGATAAGGTGTTTGGGGATATCTCAGGTTCCTGAGTAGAGCAAGGAAGAGAAGCTTGCCCAGTACTTGGTCGAGGAGTTTGGGGTAAAATTGCAAGCCGAATGTTTGATTGAGTCTAGCCCATCTATCGGATATGAGGTACACTAGGATGGCTCCTGAAAGGCCTTGTCATGAACCTCCCCCACTTGGCCAGTGAGAGAGTAAGCTCGCATCGTATGGGAAAAGCGTACACCTCTGTAGAGACCCGAACTGTTCGAATAGCTGTTCCTACGGTTATGGGCGATGTGAAGTGATTCCTCTAGCGTACCTTTGTTTATACAAAAGGTTTGCGAAGTATGTTTGTGGTTGGGAATCGTTACCAAAATTGGCCAGGTCGGCTGATGGATGACCATTACGTGATCTGAAACGGTTCTATGTGGATCAGGATGTCATATGATATCATAGATTAGGCTTCCCGAGTGGAAGTAGTGTGCTGGAGATATGATGGCTCTGGAAGCCAAAGTTGAGATGATGAGATGGATGAGATCCTGGAAAGGACGAAAGTGAAAGAAAAATAATAGAGGAAAAATAAGATAAGGTTTTGTTCTAAAGAGGATGAAAGTTAAAATAAACTAATAGATGAGATCCACTAAACCGCTGTCATAATCCGACAGGTGGTATAGGAATAGATTTGACTAAAGATTTTAAACAATTAAAATTTGTTCCGTCTGCTTGAGTTGTTGCGAAGCAATTTGTGGACAGGATCGAGGCGAGCGTTTCTTTCTAGCTACACTTGGGACAACCCACACTTAGGGTTTTGAAAATGTTTCAAAATAAAAAGTTTGCGACATAAACCCCAGCCTTTCTTGGTGGCTTGCATAACTCACTTTTCCCTTAACTTGCTGAGTACGTATGTACTCAACCCATTATCTTTTTCTACTTCTTCAGGAAGAGTAAAGTTGAAGCTAAAGACTTAGTGTTTCTTTCCTAATTTCAAGCCGCTGCTTGTGGATTGGGTTCTCGCTGCGTCGTCGTTCCGCTTCTGCTGTTCTGTTTGAAGGTTATTGCTCAGGGCTTGCTCGAGGTTGTAACTTATAAATGTATAATATATATTTTTTATTTAGTTAGTTGCTATGGTACATCTTCGTTGACCGTGGGTACCAGTAAGATTTCCTGAGAATGGCGCCAATATCGTGATTCCGTAGCAGTTGGTTCATACCAACTTTCTACGACGCATCCTCTCTGATGTCATTATAGGTGATGCCAAGACAGGATGTGACAGGTACATAACTCTCTTGCCTTGAGCCTTTCAAGTGTTAAGTTATGGGAAAATGTATAATAACTCTACCGTTTCTTTTATGTGTTAATATTAAATCTATTCTATCTGTTTCTATGGTTGAATGTCAAAAAAATATATCGTCTTTTCGTTGTTTTATTTGCATTAGCAAATATTGCCGTAGTATTAGCATGAATATGTTACTAGTGGGTTGAAGTTACTCTAAACCGAACAAACCCTAGGAAATTTTTTTAGCATTGCCAATATTTTGGCATGGTGACAGATTAAACCAACACTAAATTCCAATTCCCCTCAATTCCTGGGAACCAAACAGAGCCTGCTTGGGCCTATCTTGCTGGACTGGTTGCCGCCAGCAAGTTTGGGCCGAACGGACCCAGTCCGCTGCAACTGAGAATGACATTATAATAGTTCAGCTTGACCCACTTTTCAATGGACCGGGTCCCAAATTGCTAACCGTCGGCGTTTGGCTGAACTTGAATTTTTTTGATTTTTAGATTTATTTATTAAAAGATTTGCAAAAATAGATTTTTGTTTCAAAAAATTGCAAAAATAGACTCCCGCCGCTCTCTGGGAGGGCGATTTTTAAAAATCGCCCCCCAGAGGGCGATTTTATGATGAACGTGGCTGACGGCCGTTGGCCCCCCCCGCCGACGGCCGTCAGCACATTTTGCAGGCGGCCCCCGGCCTCAGAAACCGCCCTCTCAGAGGGGGCAAGGGGCCGCCTGCAAAATGTGCCCAAAAACGCCTCTGAAAGGGCGGTTTTTGTTGCTCCAGGGGGGCCGCCTGCAAAGTCGCCCATTTGCAGGGTGGTTTTTTGCAGGCGGCCCCCTTGCGCCCTATGGGAGGGCGGTTTTTAGCCCCCGGGTATAAACCCCTCCCAGATCAAAAAAGTCATAAATTCACTCAATTAGAAAAAAAAACAGGAGAGACTGAGAGGGGCGAAAGCAGCGAAGCTCTGCCGTTTGCTGATTTGCCTGCAGGTAAAATCCATTGTTTCTTTGCATTTCTATTTGTATGTAAGAATTGATGTAGTAATGTACTAGTTCGTGTATAGTACTATATAGATCTGTAGTTTTTAGTTAATCTGTTAGATGACTTAATTTTTTGTAACAGATGTTACTTGTAAAATCTGGATACACGGTTTTAGATGTTAGGAGGATGTTTGGTACCTAGTTTAACTGTATTTTCATCAACAGATATGTCAAATAAAGGTGATATTTCAGTTATTTCACAGGCAAGGGAATGTGAGATATGGTCCAGACGGTGTAGATTGTCGGAGTTTAGTTCAGCGGCTAAGGGTATTGATAGGCCAGCTGAGAAAGTTTTGGATCAGTATACAACTGGCTGATGCGAGGGTTTCGACTGGACCCTCAGCTCAGCGGAATAACGTTGTATTAGTAGTCAGTCGTGTAGTTGAAGGTTTTTTTGGGAACTGATGCAGTGGATTGCCTGCCATTGGAGATGGTATGTGGATGATGCATTTCAACGTGGCTGGCCACTGGGCATACTTTGTCATATATGAGAAAGATAACAACGCTGGTGCAATGCCCGTACAGATGATGAGGGTCGTACGGCGGGAGTGATAGTGAAACAATAGAAAAAATGAAGGAGGGAATGAAGGAGGGAATGAAGAAGATAGACAGGCAACAGGTGTGGCAGATGAGGGAGAAATATCGATACGATCGTCCAAGAAATGGCTAGAGAAAGATTCTTGAAAATGAGCATGCAGAGTATGATGATCGTCTGATGAGGACAACGTGATGCCTGCAGAATGGAGCACGAGGACTTCTCTGCGCTTACTATCTCCGAGCGGATCATGTGCCGTGGAGTACAAGCAGAATGAGGTCATTCAGGAGGCTAAGTATGCTATGTAGAAGATTTAAAGGAGGCAGTCAAACAATGGCAGTGTCACTTCAGGGGAGTTCTCGTCGTGTGAAGTCAAACAAATCAGTGTATGAAGTGAAGTGCATGAAGGATGGGTGTCCATGGCGGGTGCACGCATTCAAGGGTATATGAAAGATTTTGGCAAGTTTCAATCGTGACGGAGCATTCATGTTACTTGACAGGTGTTGAAAAATATCATAGAAACATGACCTCTGCATTTGTTACAACAGAGATATACTCTCATATTGTCAACAATCTGGGGTATGAACCAAGGTCAATTGTTAGGCATATTGAAGAGAAATTCAATATAAATTAGCTATGATAAGGCTTGGAAGGCAAAACAGAAGGTTGTAGAGATGAGGTTTGGCACATTTGAAGCATCTTATGATAATTTGCCTCGTCTCTTAGGCTGTATTCTTCAGAGGAATCCGGAGACGTGCTATGACCTGAAAGCCTTTCCATCAATTGACCATGGTAATAAAAGTGTGTTGCAACGTGTATTCTTTGCACTAGTGCTTGCATTCAGGCATTTATCCATTGTCGTCCTATCCTCTGCATCGATGGGACATTTCTGACTGGAAAATATAGAGGACAGCTATTAACAGCAATTGGAGTTGATGGAAACAACCAAGTTCTATGGTGGCTTTCGCTTTTGTTGAGAGTGAGAACACTGATAGCTGGTATTGGTTCCTAGAAAGGGTTAAGACAGCAGTTGTAGGATGAGACCAGATGTATGCCTCATACATGACGTACTCGGCTTGCTGCATGCAATTGAGGAACTGAGAGATGGAAGTGTTGAGAAGGGATACCCACCAAGGTGGTCTGATGTTCAACAGATGGTGCATGCGTCATATGGGTGCTAATTTCTACAGACAGTTTAGAAATAAGCACCTTATGGATCTTTTCAAGAGGCTTTGCGCCCAGAATCAAGAGAAGAAGTTCAATGAGCTTTGGAGGAGGTTGGATGAGCTGACCTCTAAAAACAGATGAGCAGTCCAGGAGGGCTACCATTGGAGGGGATGAGGCTCCACAGCTCTTGAACCTCTATCAAGTGATGGACTCGTATGAGAAGAAGGCATGCATCCTCAGTTAGAAATTTCAGAGTGGATTGAGAATGAGCCAAAGGAGAAATGGGATTGTTGTATGACAAGGATGGTTCTCGATTTGGCATAATGACCACAAATTTGGCAGAGGTCTATAACTGGGTGATGCGTGGTGTTCGAGGGCTCCCACTTGTTGGAATAGTGAATTTATCTTGCATGGCACATGCAAGTACTTTAGAGATCGGTTCAGAGCAGCTGGCCCTCAATGACGGATAATAATCTTTTCTTTGGAACGCTGCTCACTAAGTACCTGCAAGATAAAAGTAATAAGGCGAAGACATCGTGCTCTACCTCAAGGCACACAAGAACACAGATTTTGAAATATTGTGTGTCGACAAGGGATGCGCGGAATTACCGCAAAAGAGTTGTGCAGGAGTGTGTGCTCAAAGAAGACGGGACCTGCAAGTGCTCGTGCCGAAAACTACTCTGCTCCACAAAGCCATGTTCCTATGTGATTGCGCGAGCGGTGAGTGTGGAATCGAAGCACGTTATTTTGTTCTCACCTTATTTAGAAAGAAGCAATCTATAATACCTGGAGTGGAGAGATATACGGTTCGGTATAGGGGGACATTTACTACGGAGAATCTCAAGCTATCTACATTCCTGACCAACAAAATGAGGAATAAAAAGGTCGCCGCATGACAAGACGCATCCGTAATGACATGGATGAGTCAGAAGCCGGTGAAGACTTAAACGTTGTTCAAAAGTGTGACAAACAGGTCATACCTATAAGAATGTCAAAGATGCAGCCGGTCCAAGTGCGGCAGAAGCTGGACCGTCAGGTTCAGCGTTGATGGTAGTCGTCCTACGGTGAGGCCAACTTCAAGACGACCCGTCTTAGACGTTCTCGAACAATTGGTGTGCTGGGTGTAGTGTAAGTCTATACTTGATCTTTGTTGTAGAATGACATGTATCGTACTGTTATTTTTTTTGTCATGTAACAATGCTATAAACATTAAAACTAATTTACGCTAACTCTCTATTTGTATGCAGGTATGGCGTACCTACACCAGAGCTGCTCGACCGGGGTCTCAACCAGTCCCACCGGTCTTACCTGTCAGCCGTCGAGGGTGCCCAGCTAGGCACCTTCCGTCCACGGCCTTCACGTCAGCTCCTGCGGATAGACCCCGGTTCCGTCAGAGGTAAGAGCTGTACGAATATTCATTCACATCATTTGTGCATATCTATGTTTTCCCCGATATTGAATACAGTTCTATATTTGGCAGGTTGTGTGAGGCTGGACTTCTTCCGCTGTGCAGGCTAGTTGAGCCCGCACCGGACGAGAGAGACCCCGCCAGGCGATGGGAAGCTGACCGGTCACTTCTGGCAGCGCTGGTGGATCGCTGGAGACCGGAGACCCACACGTTCCACCTACCGTGTGGCGAGATGACTCCCACACTGCAGGACGTGTCCTACCTGCTGGGACTTCCCCTCGCAGGGGACGCAGTCGGTCCGGTTGACGGGGGGCACGGTTGGGCGCAGGACATATCTGCTCGGTTCGAGGCCGTGCAGCGTCTACCTGGGCTTGGTATGCCGAGGTCGCTACCGCCTTACACCACGGCTGGCCCCTCGCAAGCGTGGGTGCTACAGTTCACCGTAAGTCACAGATTCATTTGCTTCACAATCATCCGACCTATAAAGGAGCAGTGATGCTGACTATGATCTTCCTTTACAGCCTGACAAGCTAGACGACGACGCCGACGAATACTCGGTGCAGTGGAGCATGGAGGCCTACCTGTTGTGGCTGTTCGGGTGGGTGATGTTCACCAACAGTCACGGGCACGCGGTGGACAAGGGACTGATCCACTACGCTCGTGCGATCGCCGACAGCGAGGACGGCTACGTACCGCAGTGGAGCTGGGGATTTGCTGTGCTAGCGGCGACATACCGTGCTCTTTGTGACGCGTGCATGAAGACCGATCCAGGTGCGATTCTCGCCGGTTGCCCTCTCCTTCTGCAGCTATGGGCAGCAGAGCGTTTCGCGATAGGCCGTCCTTTCATTCAGCTCTCTGCCTACGAGGGCGGCCCTAGAGGCTTGTACGGGCAGTGGCCCGAGGACCGCCCGACTATGGGGACGGTATGGTGTCGCCGTGAGGTACGTAATGTCAAATTCTATGTTTACCACTTATGCACAAACAATGACGTGTAATCTTTTCTTATTTTGCAGCGTCGTTACGCCCACAACCAGGTTAGGAGGGCCTACTCCGAGTTCGTTATGGAGTTGGACCGCCTGCTGCCCAGCGACGTCGTCTGGGAGCCCTATAGTCCACAGGCCATCGCAGCCCGTGCACCGCTCGGACTCTGTTCTCTTTGCACGCGCGACCAGGCGTACTGGTTGACGAAAGTGCCGTTGGTGTTCGACATTTTCGTCGAGCCCCACTGTCCACAGCGCGTGATGCGACAGTTCGGCCTACGGCAGGTCTTCCCTATGCCCATAGAGGTCGTTGTGCCGCGCGATGTGCACCGGTAAGTATAACTGCGATCTTTGTTTAGTACTACCACTCTTTAATGTACTCTAATGCACTCTCTGCAAATAGGTATAATCGTAGGGGACAGGCAGCCGGCGCTCAGTGGTATCCCCGACTGCAGCCGTATGTGGAGGACTGGTTGTTGGCGACGGAGGATGTCGTCGACGAGTTCCGTGCACACACTGAGGAGCATTACCTAGCATACCTCAGGTGGTACCAACCTCGGACCCGCATACGCGTAACGTTCACCCCAGGTGATCCACAGCCACACGTCGCTGCTACGACGGACACGTATCCTACACACCGTGACCAGGACTACTTTCGCGCGGTAAGTCACTTTATCTTTGCACTTTGTCATTCCCTTTCTAGGTAGCCACGGTTCTAACACATAATCAAGTCACATTTGTAATAGGCCGACGCAGCGCGACAGATTCAGGGTGATGTCAACGCGGCGTTTGGACGGTTGGACACTGGGATCGTGCTGACTGCGGACGAGCAGAGGACGACCTTCGGGAGGATTCGTCAGGCGTTGCACACAGTGCTTCGTGCGCTCACTTGTCGCGCGGCTGACGCGGTACCTCCCGTCTATATACACCAGCAGCAGCAGCCACGGCCAGCAGGAACAGGACGAGGAGCAGGAGTGCGCCCACAGGGTTCCAGTCAGCCATCTGGCCCCTCCAGAGGTAAATTCTACTAACCTTCCATTCATAATATGTTTCCTTGTATGACATGCACCGTTGTACATCAATATGCTTCCCTGCAGCCTTCGCTACACCGTACCTACATCCCTCTGGAGCTAGCACGTCGACGCATGGAGTGTACCACACACGACCACACGTGCAGCTGGGCATGACAAGTGCCCCCGGTGCCACCACAGGAGGTCCTTCAGGTTATATCAAAGTTTACTTTTCTCTTGCAAAATTTCGATTTGCAATAATCAATAATTTGGTGTACATTGTTCCACTCTATAGCGCCATCGATGTTTGCTGGCGCTGGCTCCTCCACGCAGGGCGCACGCGGCAGCGGTTGGGCACCGAGTCCTTTCGAGGGGGACGATTTAGAGGACGAGGACGAGGGCGAGGAGATCCATGAGATACTAGCTGCCTCGCAGCTCGAAGGAGCTCTGCCACCACAGACACAGGACCCACCAGTTGCCACACCCGTGCAGACGACCCGCGCTGGCCGTGCTGTACCACCAGACCGGTTGACGTACTCCCAGGGACAGGTGCGAGCGCAGGGTAGGAAGTCGAAGAGGCCTAGAGGTTACGGTCCGGGCCTGTAGTACTTTGTGTCTGTAATAGTTTGTCTGTTGTATATAATGTTTTATTAATTCTACGTTTCCTGATGAAACCACTTTACTTCGTTTACGCTCATCGATCAAACGACGTATTCCTCACGATCTACATTTCTGACGAATCTGATCAAAAATATGAATTTTCGAGTGTCAACTTCACGACGAAAGTACATTCCAAGCGGTGACAACTAAACACACATTAACTATCATACAAACCTATTGATATCCAACTAGCGATGCAACTACTGTGTGAGGATGGCACGGCCAGGGAGCGGCGACAGTATGCGCCTAGGAAATAGTGACGGCAGCCGGTAGTCACATAAAAATTGATTTCGAAAATTAATTTTTTTAAATCAATTTTTTTCTTTTTTTTCGGAATATTGGTCCGGACTGTTCGGATAAGGTCCGGACGGTCCGGACTATATTAACGCTAAATACCGCCCTCTAGTTGGGCGGCAAGCTAAAAACCGCCCTCCCAGAGGGCGGCAAGGGGGCCGCCTGTAAAATGGCCGGCCCCCGGGCGCATTTTGCAGGCGGCCCCCTTGCCGCCCTCTGAGAGGGCGGTTTTTGGGAGGCCGGGGGCCGCCTGCAAAATGGCTGACGGCCGTCGGCGGGGGGGCCAACGGCCGTCAGCCACGTCATAAAATCGCCCTCTGGGAGGGCGATTTTTAAAAATCGCCCTCCCAGAGGGCGGCGGGAGTCTATTTTTGCAATTTTTTGAAACAAAAATCTATTTTTGCAAATCTTTTAATAAATAAATCTAAAAATCAAAAAAATTCTGCTGAACTTAGATCCATTCTTTGGGCTGTTTACCAAAGCATGACCGCTCGAACAAAGACGACCCCCCATCGATTTACATTACTCAGTGATTTTAGAGGCAAAATCACGTGATTTACTGATCTTGCTATTTGCCTCGAGATTTGTGATCATGCTTCGCCTTTGGCAAGCTCCAACAAACTCCAGCAAGTGCGTGAGCGATTAGATTTCAAGGTTGGGATAAAGAGAAGGAGAGGGGCAGGAAAGGGAAGATGCGGGTGTTTCCTGGCTTAGAAAGATATTTGGGACGATGACGGCCTGGTGATAGACCGGTGGCTATGGCAGTGCAGCAACGTGGAGATGGTCGTATCTTGACCATAAAGAGGAGGGCGGTGGGCCAAAGCTCATAGTTGAAGTGGTTAGGAGGTGGAAGCAGCAGGGTAGCCAGTAGAGACGAAGAAGACAGAACGGAGGCACTTGCTGCCACTCGAAGCAAGGAGGAGCGATGAGAGAAGAGGGAGGAAGGAGATCAGTTGGATGGACCTCGGTGGTGCCGTTGGTGGTTTTTGGCATCAACAAGACTAGCGGGCGACATGTCAGAAGCGGAAAATCAAGATGGAAGAAGATGTTAGGATCGAAAAGTCTATTTAGCGAACGTTCACGATTAGAGCGTCCGTGCGAACGTCCCTCCAACCTTCTGTTTTTGGCTCCACCTTTCTTTTATAAAAACTTTATATATATAAATTTAAATTTTATACATAGAAAGTTTATACACGAAAAGTTTACACGTCCAATTCGAATTCGGAATTAGAATTCTAGCGTAGAAATTTTATACAGATAATTTTTTTCATTTATATATACGATATTTTCTATATATATTGTTCGATTTTGGATTCTGATTTGATTTTGAATCAAAGTTTTTTATGTTGAATATCTACGCATTAAAAGTTTGTATGTGTAAAGTTTAAATGTATAAAGTTTTATGTATAAATTTTTTTTATTACACGTGGGCTGGGTCAAAGCCTTCGCGCGCTTAGCCATTAGACCTCCTCGATTAGCACTGTGTGTTAAGGCCTACACGAATGTTAAAGTATATCCGACGCCAGAAAAATACGTGATGTTAAGGTGAGAAATAATGCCCGTGATATAGGCTGTCCCGTTCCGCGTTGCTTGCGGCGCGGCGAGAGCCGATCGAGCGGACCGTCTCCATACAACCGCGTCCTCGTCGGCGCAGCGGCGCTCACCTCCCAGTCCCACCCTCCCGACCGCGCCATATCTCCCATCCTCCCTCGCTCCCGTAGTCCCGTAGCTCTCTTCCACGCCCCCCTCCCGACTGCGCCATCTCGCCTGGGTGGCGCTGTTGGTCTCGGTTCTTGAGAGGCGTACAAGGTGTTCGACCGTCGGCCGACCCCACGGAGGCGATCGACATGGACGACAATCGCAATCGCAAGGCCGTTGATAGCGCCTGGAATAGTCCCGTAAAGAAGGCTGCGACGGGAACGCCCGGTGACCACTGCTATGAGCTCGACGGAGGTTAGTGGCCAAGAACTAGCATGCGTTGATGACTTCTTGTTGCGGGTTTGTGATTCGATCTCTTATTCTTGGTTTCAGTTCCCGACGGATCGAGCAGCACCTGGACGGCGCCGAGGACGACCGTTGTGCCGACGCAGGCTCTCGGACAGATCGATCGTTCGGCCACGCCCCGTCGGCTAGATCGATGGACGGGGACATATGGCGGCAAGGACGGCAACCGCTCCGCTGGCGCGTCCGGGCCCCTGCGCATCGGAGGTGGGTGCCCAAGAAAATCGAGTGCGCCTTGTTCTTTCTTTCAAGATCGAGCGTTTCCCTGGTTCTTTCTTCCCTCTTCGTGCCCCTGTGAAGTTCGCATTGTTGGTTGGTTAGCTGGAGGCGGCAGCGAGTCCTTGCCCGGCGGTGCACCCACCCGTTACGCGGATCCCTCCGACCTCTGGGGACAGAATCCTGCACTGCCCGCGACCGTGCCGAGGCCACCTCACCCGACGTGCTTCTGGCTCAGGACAATGACGGTGAGTGTCCTACTCGCTATTTGCTTGTCCTGGCTACATATGTTATAATTCAGAAGGCCCTTTTATTTTTTTTACATATTCCCGTCCACGCTGCTGCTGCTGCTGCATGCTGGGGAAAGGGTGGGCATTCCTAGACTTCGGATTTGGTCGTGCCACGCTACCGCTAACTGGTGCTAAAATGCTCTCCGTTAAAAGAAAAAAACTGCACAGATTTTAAATATGATCAAAGGCCCGATTAAAAAGGGAATTAACAGGTAAACCTCATTTATGAGGGGTAATTTTCGTCCTTGTAAGGAGGGAGTTAGGCCAGGTCTAGCCGTATCCATCCATTTCTCGCCGCCGCCTCTCTCCCTTCCTTCTTCGCCGTTTTTCTCCGCCGCGTAGAGCACCCGAGCGCCCCCCACCCAATCGGAGTCCGCCTCGCTGCTGCCTCACAGTCGTCGGCGGCGCACGATGCCGAACAACTGATGCGTCAGCCGTCACCGCAGTACGGTCTCTGTCCATATTCGTAGTAGCAGTATGTTATGACATTTTAGAAAAAAAAAGAAAGTAAAAGCAGCCTGCATCGAAATTTATAGCCGTCCGTACCACCACATCTTTTTACGTTTGTAATTATTGCTATTGGATTATTGTATGTACGTTTTTTAAATGGCTTGATTTTTTTAAAAAAAATTTAAATAAACGTATCTAAAAAATTTAAGTAAATCAAAATTTTAAGTTTATACTTGTTAATAATTAATTAACTATGTGCTGTAGTAATTAGAAAACTTCTTTGTTAAGACGTTTAGCACATTTCACGAAACAACCAAGCTGCTGCTACTACCACTACACCACCTAGCTAGTAGTAGCTGCTTGCTTGGTTTGGCACGATCGACACGGTAGTAAGCATGACAGTTTCTTCGTTCGATCAGTTGCTGCCGCCGTGGCTGAGCAGTGCGATCCGCCGCGGGGGCACACGGATGCCGACGGACTTGAGGTCCACGGCGGGGAGGTACTCGTCGGCGCCGCACTGGAGGTACTCGTCGTCGTCCTTGTCCTGTTGTTGCATGCAAAGGGAAAAACCAAACCACAATGCACAGCAACAAACGGTCGCGAACACCATGGCTGCTCATCGCATCATAGCCACGCTAGCTGCTGCTGCTACTAGTCTTTTGCGGTTGCGAGACGAATGATCTGCATCCGGTGTCGCGTCGCGTCACGGCGATTTGCGTACGTAATACGGACCTGGATACGCGCGGCGCGGATGTCGATGATCTTGCCGCTGCAGCACGCGCGGCGCCTCGGTGGTCGTGAAGCTGACGGACGCATAGCCATGTTGCTGATCCGGTGCTCGTTGCACAGCCTGCACGTGTACATCCAGCCAAAACGCAACGCAATGCAATTGATCAGCCATTGACAGCTAGTACTACAGTGCAAAAGCATGACAGGATCGTGTAGAATTGTTTAGCTGGTTTTATTAGAGTATCTCCAACAGAGACCCTAAACAGGGTTTCTATTCTATTTTTTAAAGTCAGACAAAAAAATTAAAGTTCAACAGGGCCCTAACTTGAGTCCCTACTTTATACAGGCCCCAAAATCTTCCTCCTCAGCCCCATCTCCCACGGGTACGTAGGGAGCTCCCTACTCTACGGTTGGAAGTTTTTTTCTCTCGCGCGAAACAATTTTTCCTCACCCGTCCTCGCGCCGCCACCTTCTGCCCTCCATCTGCGCCTCAATCCGAGCCGCCGGCGCCGCCGGATCCACCCCCTCCGCGGCCGTCCCCTTCCGCTGTGGCCACGGTGCGCCGCCCTGCTCCGCCTCGACCTCTCCGCCGACGCCTCCGACGCGGAGCGTTGGGACCTCGCCGCCTGGGTCGCCGCCGCCACGGCCGCCGTCGTTGGCGTGCCTACCGCGGGGACGCCCGTCGGCTCCTCCAGTCTCGCCGGCACGCTCCGCGTCGGCGCCATCCTGCTCCGCCTCGACCTCTCCGCCGACGCCTCCGACGCCGAGCGCCGGGACCTCGCCGACTGGGTCGCCGCCGCCACGCCCGCTGTCGTTGGCGCGCCTACCGCGGGGACGCCCGTTGGCTCCTCCGGTCTCGCCGACAAGCTCTGCGCCGCCGCCGTCTTGCTCCGCCTCCACCTCTCCGTTATCTGTTGTCAAGGTACAACTTGCACTTGTATGCATACAATCACATTGTACCTTCATTGGATATGCAAGTGCATATATTTGTATGCATACAATCACATTGTACCTTCATTGGATATGCAAGTGCATATACTTGTATGCATACAATCACATCTATATTCTATATGCCCCTAGTAACACAGGAGTGATGTAGGCTTGTTTTGTTTGGGTGCTAGATAAAATTGCCAAGGTATAAATGCTCAATGTGAAATTTTAGCAAAAGGAAACAGATTTAATTTTCTCCCTTTGAGGTTTGGACCGGGCAAATTGACTTTTTAGCCATGCAATATTTTGCATTTCAACCAAACATGCTAATTCCTTCAGAAAGTAATCAAAATTCCATGGCAATTGGTCATATCACAACTGGAAACATACCTGTATGTGAGAACCTATTGCGAGATAAGTACTTTTAAATTACTCATTACCTAGGAGAATTATAAAGCCAACTATAAATGATGTTTCCAAGTGAATCTCCTGTGCTTTATAGATATCACGGATTTTTTAAAAAAATTAATTTTTCTATCTTATCATCACTGTTGTCGGAGGATGGAACCCCGACGGCGGGAGATTGAGACCCCCCTTTGAGGTTCGGCCAGGGGAGTGGTTCTCAGGCAAATGCGGCGTCCGGTGGAATGATGGAACGATGGATGGCACACAAGGAAGACAGGAGGAAGTATACAGGTTCGGGCCGCGCGGAGGCGTAATACCCTACTCGTGTGTGTTTGGCTATCTGGAGAGGAATGTGGTATGTTGTTACAAGATGAACTTAGGGTACTGAGGAGCTAGCCGGGGAAGAAGAGAGACCGGGCGAGCTGAGGAAGATGAATAGTAGTGAGACAGTGAGCTAGAGAGCCAGAGATCGGGCCTCTCTGTTCGGAGTCTATCTAGCCGTCGAGCCCCCCTTCACCGTTGGCACAGATCCTCCTTTTATAGTAAGGGGAGTCCACAGTGGCGACACACATGTGAAGAGGGAGCCTCTCTAGGTATGGTATGTCTCGTCGCGCACGTCCGCCTCCTCTCGCCACGCCGGAGATGCCCGCCTGCTGAGCCCATGCCGGGGTAGGTCTGCTGCAGGCGGCTAAGTCATCGAGACGTGAGGATATGACGGCACACGCCGTCACCGCCGAAGTCAAAAGTCTCTGACTGCACAGGGAGCCGGCCCACGGGGGCCGTCACGAGCCGTCATGCGTGGCAGAGCGGGCGACAGGGGCGACGCGCCCTGTCGCCTCGCCATTAATGCAGGTTGTTGGAGAATTGGTCCGCTTGAGTCAACCGGCACTCGGCACCCGGGGCCAACCGGCACCCGGGAGCAAGGTAATCGGCACCCGGAACCGGGGCAATCGGCACCCGGGGCCAACCGGCACCCGGGAGCAAGGTAATCGGCACCCGGACAATCGTCCTCGGGACCGGGCAATCGGCACCCGGGCTATCGGCCTCGGGACCAGGCAATCGACACCCGGGCTATCGGCAATCGGCCTCGGCACCCAGGACCAGGGGCCGAGTCCGTGGTTCCCAGGACCGGGAGGCGTACCCGAAAAGGTGGCTCCCGGGTCCGGGGGCGAATCCCGGGACCGGGGAGGGGGCTCCCGAACCCGGGGGCGAGTGGCGACCGGAAAGGTGGCTCTCGGGTCCAGGGGCGAGTCCCGAGGCCCAGGAACGGAGCTTCCCCAGGACCGGGGACGAGACTCGGGGCCCGGGCACGGAGCTTCTGGGCCCCGAGACCGGGCACAGAGGAGTGCCCCTTCTCGAGAATGCCCCCGGGACCCAGGGTGGACGTGGGCGCCTCTCGCGAGGCGCCCGGAGAAGGCACACCCGGGCCCGGGCAGCGCTCGGGCCCAGGTACTTTGGCGGGAAAAAGGCTGTAGCCGGCCGTCACCAGTGTAGAATGTGGGCCCCGGAGTAGCTGACGTGGCAGAAGACCCACGCGACCCCGGGATACGTGGGACCCCCTGTCCCGTTTCGCCGACAGTGGCCCCTGGCCCTGTTGCTCGGCCGGGGCCTGCTCCGGGCAGGAACAGAGCCACATCTTAGGCAAAACGTGGAGATGCGGGGCCCACCTAGGATTGCCGGTGGCCAAAAAGGCGAAGAATGTTGCCCCGGCGGCCGTCGTCCTGGCCGCCACCTCCTGGAGCTGTGTGGACCCCGGGTGGACCGGGGCCGCCATCGTGGTTACAGCATGTGGGGTAGTGAGCATGGAGGCTATGGCGGCCACGCCGGAGCAGGCCGTCGTGGAACTGACTGATGTCCCTGCTGCCGAAGAAGAGGGGGATGCCAGGGCCCAGCCGTCTCCCGCGAGGAGGAAGCGGGCTCTTGTAGTTTTGGCTGCCCGGCGAACAGGAGCGGCGCGAGGACACGCGACGCTACATTCCGTGCTGGAGCAGATGGCGATCGCCGCCGGCCAAGTGCAGGCGGCACCTCGTCGAGACCAGCGGGAGTCCGCCCGGGTCTGGGCGGGTCTCGAGAGAGGACGGGCAGCGATCGCGATGGCGATGCAGCAGCTCACCGCCCGTACAGTCACCACCGAGATCTTCGTGGCGACCCGCCGACGGGAGATTGAGGCGGTAGAGGGGCGCGGCGTCCAATTGGAGGGCGCCGCCAAATCCGCCGCCGACGAGGCCTCCCACGCTTGGTCCGAGATGGAGGCGCGGGAGATGGAAGTATCCTCCCGAGAAGATCGCGTCCGAGCCCGAGAGGCCGGGCTCGCGGCCCGGAAGCGTGAGATCACCGCGTGTGAGGTGGCGGTGAAGACCGCCGAGTCCCGATTGGTGGAGACGAAGCGGGAGGCCACGGCCTCCCGGAAGTGCGCGGTCGGCTTCAAGGCTGTGGCCGACACCGCAGCAACGGTGGCAAGGTTCTTCGAGCGAGACAAGCACCTCGTGGGGCCGACGACCGACGAGTCCGAGGGAGACGCCAGTCCCCTCCTGACGCCGCCCGGGGTCCGGTCCGAAGAAGACCAGCGACCTCCCCCCGTGTGATGACATCTCCGGGCCTCCGCTCGTGCTTGCGCTCCGGTTTTGCCTGTCTTGTACAAAGAGAAACATTTGCATATGTATATGATCATGTTTATATTTTCGTACCTTGGCTTATTGTGTTGTTCGGAGGTTGCTTGTATTCGGGGCCCCATGTCCAGGAGCGTCGAGTACCGGGCGCCATCTGACATCGAGAGCCCACAGCCGCGAACAGTCGTAGGGCGTGAGACCCCTATCCGGGCCTCAGCGTAGCCGCCTGCCCCGGGAGCTCAGTGCCCATGGGCAGCGAACGCGATGGTTGCCCGCCCCGGGAACCCGGTCCCCGGGGCCGCGGGCAACCGGACGCGAGCCTTGCGGAGCGACAAAGTCCGTAGGTTTGGCCCTTTCCGTCTTCCGGATCCGGGGGCCCTCTGTGCCCCCGGGCGTCGTTGGCCCAGGGAGCGCAGCGAGGCCGCGAGAACGGACTTTTGACTCGCCGGGAGCCCCTCGGGAACTGACCCTGACCGGGCAGGGGGTCGCCAGGCAGCGAAGCACCCGGCGCCTTGACGGTGGCCAGGGGGGAGCTGGCCAGGCCGGGCACCGCAGCCCGCCCGGGGAATCTAGGCTGGCCATACAAACGGGAGAAGAATACAAATTGAGCAATATGTAAAGTCGGATAAGGTTACGTATCTGGATGTTGCAAAGGGCGGCATGGCTCCGCGAGCACAATCCCAGGGCTGGGAGCGTTGCTCGCCCCCGGGAACGCCGAGTATCGGGCCGATCCACCGTGAACCGCCATAGTGTCCAGGTCCCCGAGAGCCCGGCACCGAGGGGCTGCGGGCGACCGAGTACGAGCCTTGCGGAAACGGTTAAGTCCGTAGGTTCGACCCCTCCCGTCTTTCGGGTCTGGGGGCCCTCCGTGCCCCCTGGCGCCATTGGCCCAAGGAACGCCGCGAGGCCGCGGGAATAGACTTGACCGGGCACGGGGTCGCCAGGCAGCGAAGCACCCGGCGCCTCGACGGTGGTCGGGGAGGAGCTGGCCAGGCCGGGCTCCGCAGCCCGCGTCGAGGTTCGGAAAGCCTGCCTAATCCTGCCGGGAATTGGTCTAATCTGCACAAGACGAACTGTGAGAGTATTCGGCTCGTTCCCTTGTCCATTCCATGCTACGAATCGTGGCGTCGACCATCTCCCGAAGGCGTCCTCGCGGTCTCGACTGTGCGGAGAAAAAGATTACGCATAAGCATTTCGCCCCCTACCTCCGGAAAGAACCGATCCCGAGGCTAGCCAGCGGGGGCATCGGAGCCGCTGGGACCCGGGGCACCACACAGAGGGGTGCCACCACGGTCCCGCAGGCTCGACAACGCCCTGGGTCTAGCACAGCAGGATACGATAGCTCGTTGGTAGGGAACTGATGATAATGCGCAAACCCCAACCGCCGCACAGGCGCGGCCCGAATATGCCCCCAAGGGATGAGACAGCCACGAGCGCAACACACAGAAAAAGACGAAAGGGACGACACCGGGAAGGATATTAAAAATGCTGTCGAAAGCGTATACACATGGGGGCCTTGGCCAGCGCTGAGATTTGGAGAAATCCGGCGCTGGCCCGGGCACACCGCAACTTACAGGATGTATTTATGGAAAAAATCTGCGAAGATGCTCGATGTTCCAGGGATTGGGAAGCGGGGTTCCATCCTCCTAGCCTAGTCTTACCGAGCCCGGTCGGGAGACACCGATCACCAGGAAAGGGCCTTCCCACATGGGGGAAAGTTTATTCTTTCCGGCACGTGCGAGGACACGGCGGAGAACTAGGTCCCCGACCTGGAGTGATCGGGTCCGAACCTTATGCTGATGACAGCGCTTGAGGCTCTGCTGGTAACGAGCGACGCGGAGCGAGGCGCGCCGCCTTCGTTCCTCAAGGAAGTCGAGGTCGTCGAGCTGCATGTTGCCGTGGTTGATGTCGTCGCTGTAGCGCTGTACTCGGGGAGAGCCGAAGGTGAGCTCTGACGGCAGAACGGCTTCGGCCCCGTACACCAGGAAGAAATGGGGTCTCCCCGGTCCGGCTTGGTGTGGTACGATTCGCCCACAGGACTGCCGGGAGCTCGTCGATCCACTTGACGCCATGCTTTTTGAGGTCGTTGTAGGACCTTGTCTTGAGGCCCCGCAGGATCTCCGCGTTCACCCGCTCAGCTTGCCCATTGCTCGCAGAGTGGGCGGGGGAGGCGAAGCAGTGCCTGATGCCGACGTCGGAGCAGTACTCGTCGAAGAGCTCGCTCGTGAATTGCGTGCCGTTGTTGGTGATGATTCGACGCGGTGTAGCATTGCCGAGTACCCTGCTGACGAAGTACACCTGCTTTTGTTGCGTGCTTCCCGATCCCGGCCCGATGGGAGCCGGTGGCCCGGGCTCAACTCCCCCGGGAGGGAGCGAGCTCTTCGCGGCCGGGAGTATATGTAGGCCTGGGACCTGGGGGCCCCGGCTGGAATGTGGTTTGATATATGCCGGGATTCGGGGGCCCGGGCTTGGATATGGGAGGTGTTGGGACGACTTCCCTGGACCCGCTCTCGCCAGGGCGAAGCTGTTCGGGTTATCGGTCCCCATCTGGTTGTGACAATGTTGATGTTGTCCCGGGCGCCGCGTTCCTAGGCCCGCACTCGCCTTGGCGAGGTTGCCCTGGTTCGGGCTCCGTGGTGCTGGGCCCAGCAAACGGATCCCGAGCCACTCCCTTATCGGGCAAGGGGCCCCGGGACCCGGGGGCCCGACTAAGATGTGGAAAGAATCGGGACGAGCTCCTCGGACCCGCTTTCGCCATGGCGATGCTATCCGGGTTATCGCGCCCCGTATGGTCGTGAGAATGTTGAAGTTGTTCCCGGGCGCCGCGTTCCTAGGCCCGCACTCGCCTTGGCGAGGCTGCCCGGGTTCGGGCTCCGCGGTGCCGGGCCCGGCAGGCGGGTCCTGGGCCACGCCCTTATCGGGCAAGGGGCCCCGGGACCCGGGGGCCCAACTGGAATGTGGTTTGATACATGCCGGGATCCGGAGGCCCGGGCTTGGTTGTTCCGGGTGCCGCGTCCAAGACCCGTACCCGCCTTGGCGAGGCGGCCCGAGTTCGGGCTCCTTAGAGTCGAGCACGGGCCGCGGACCCCGGGACATGGTCCCGGGACCCTTGGCCCCGGCTCGGATGTTCTAGATATGTGCCCGGGGCCCGGGGGCCCCGGACTGAGATATGGTATGAATCGGGACGACTTCCCTGAACCCGCCCCCGCTGGGGCGATGCTTTCCGGGTGGTCGGGCCCTGTATTGTTGTTCCCGGTCGGGAGCGGGATTCGAACCGTCCGGCGAGGGATCGGACCGTCCGATCCACCTCAATCGGGCTTGGCCTGCTATTGTTCCTGCCGGAACTTCTTGACCTGCTCGGCCAAGTTCTGGACGGCACGGCACTCCGTGATGTCGTGCCGATCCGTGTCGTGGTAGACGCACCACCCCCAGGCTATTGCCGGCTTGAGACGCTCGGCCAAGCCCTGGACGGCGCGGCACTCCGTGATGTCGTGCCGGTCTGTGTCGTGGTAGGCGCACCACCCCCGGGCTATGGCCGGCTTGACGCACTCGGCTGAGCCCTGGACGGCGCGGCACTCCGTAAGGTCGTGCTAGCCCGTCTGGTGGAGGGGGCACCACTTCCGGGCCGTTGCTGGCGGCGACGGCGCACGTGCGGCCTTTTGCCGCTTGCCGCCGTCATCGCCTCCGCGGGCAACATGGCTCCGGGGGTTGCCCGTAGCCGCCAAGGCGAAGTTCTCGGCGGGCTCCTTGGCCTTCTGGCGCTTCCTCCTATTCCGCCATGACGCGGAACGTGAGAGCTCGCCATCCTCTCCAGGGCCCCTGTCGGGGGCCTCGGGAGGCGGAGAGGAGCAACGTGGCGGGCTCGCCACAGGGCTAACATTGCCCGGCGGGGTGTAGCCGCCGAACTCCTCGCCGTAGTCACGTGGATGATGGCATCCTGCCATGGAGTGCGCCGGTGTTGGGGATGCCGGCGTAGCACCTGAAAAGGAAACTCCCCCTACCTGGCGCGCTAGCTGTCGGAGGATGGAACCCCGATGGCGGGAGATTGAGACCCCCTTTGAGGTTTGGCCAGGGGAGTGGTTCTCAGGCGAATGCGGCGTCCGGTGGAATGATGGAACGATGGATGGCACACAAGGAAGACAGGAGGAAGTATACAGGTTCGGGCCACACGGAGACGTAATACCCTACTCCTGTGTGTTTGGCTATCTGGAGAGGAATGTGGTATGCTGTTACAAGATGAACTTAGGGTACTGAGGAGCTAGCCGAGGAAGAAGAGAGACCGGGCGAGCTGAGGAAGATGAACAGTAGTGAGACAATGAGCTAGAGAGCCAAAGATCGGGCCTCTCTGTTCGGAGTCTATCTAGTCGTCGAGCCCCCCTTCACCGTTGGCACGGATCCTCCTTTTATAGTAAGGGGAGTCCACAGTGGTGACACACATGTGAAGAGGGAGCCTCTCTAGGTATGGTATGTCTCGTCGCGCACGTCCGCCTGCTCTCGCCACGCCGGAGACGCTCGCCTGCTGAGCCCATGCCGGGATAGGTCTGCTGCAGGCGGCTAAGTCATCGAGACGTGAGGATATGACGACACACGCCGTCGCCGCCGAAGTCAAAAGTCTCTGACTGCACAGGGAGCCGGCCCACAGGGGCCGTCATGAGCCGTCATGCGTGGCAGAGCGGGCGACAGGGGCGACGCGCCCTGTCGCCTCGCCATTAATGCAGGTTGTTGGAGAATTGGTCCGCTTGAGTCAACCAGCACTCGGCACCCGGGGCCAACCGGCACCCGGGAGCAAGGTAATCGGTACCCGGAACCAGGGCAATCGGCACCCGGGGCCAACCGGCACCCGGGAGCAAGGTAATCGGCACCCGGACAATCGTCCTCGGGACTGGGCAATCGGCACCGGGGCTATCGGCCTCGGGACCGGGCAATCGATACCCGGGCTATTGGCAATCGGCCTCGGCACCCAGGACCGGGGGCCGAGTCCGTGGTTCCCGGGACCGGGGGGCGTACCCAAAAAGGTGGCTCCCGGGTCTGGGGGCGAATCCCGGGACCGGGGAGGGGGCTCCCAGGCCTGGGGGCGAGTGGCGACCGGAAAGGTGGCTCCCGGGTCTGGGGGCAAGTCCCGAGGCCCGGGAACGGAGCTTCCCCGGGACTGGGGACGAGACTCGGGGCCCGGGCACGGATCTTCTGGGCCCCGAGACCGGGCACAGAGGAGTGCCCCTTCTCGAGAATGCCCCTGGGACCCAGGGTGGACGTGGGCGCCCCTCGCGAGGCTCCCGGAGAAGGCACACCCGGGCCCGGGTAGCGCTCGAGCCCAGGTACTTTGGCGGGAAAAAGCCTGTAGCCGGCCGTCACCGGTGCAGAATGTGGGCCCCGGAGTAGCTGACGTGGCAGAAGACCCACGCGACCCCGGGATACGTGGGACCCCCTGTCCCGTTTCGCCGACAACTGTTGTATGTAAGTCTTTGTTGGTTATGACATTCTTATACTTTTTGTCCTATTACAGACTTGATTTATGTTTTAATCATTGTTATACACGCTTAGATTATTGCTACGATACTTTTATTAGTATGTGGTGTGATAGACGATTTCTTTATGCCTATATGAGTTTTATGTTTAGAAAAAAATTTAAATTTGAATTTGAATTTAAATTGTCTTATTTGAAATTATGAATTTGAATATGGTTTATTGTTATGGTTTATAAATATTTGAGTTTGAATTTTAGTAATGGAATATGAAGAATATACATATAGATTATATTGAAATATGAGAGAAAAAGAAATAGGGACTCAGATTTAAGGGTCCTGGTTGGACTTGGGTGTCAAAAACAGAGCCCCAAAAAATAGAATGAGTCCCTACTCAGAAAGTAGAGACTTTGTTTTTAGGGCTACTGTTGGAGATGCTCTTAGCAAGGGCTCCTTTTAGACATGTGTTAAAAACACAGTAATAAAAAACTCACTCAACTCTACTCTCTCTGTAAAAAAAAATTTCTAGAATTCCAATGCAAAATTAAGAGATAGAAGAAAATACCAAAATACTCTTTATCAATTAAAAAGTAGTAGTTGTCAGTGGGTGGGTGAGGGATATTGAAGGCATAAAATTTCTTAATTTGTGGACTGAGAATAGATAAGAGGATCTAAGTTGATTTATTTTGAGACAAAATTTAAAGCGTAAAAGTTGGTTTTTTGGGATGGAGGGAGTAAGGAACAAGAGCACGGAAAAACTAGACAACTAGACAGACAACCATTTGAATGGAGCATAGAAAGAATATAGGATTTTAAAAAGATAGATATAAAGAAAATTTTTCAAGAGGGTTGAGCTCGTACTAGAAATCCTCTAATTTTCCCATGAAAGCCTCCTTTGGATTGAAGGATTTGTAAAGGATTCATATCCTTAGGATTTTGTTTCTGTAGCGTCCTTTGGATCGGAGGAATGAAACTTTGTAAATCCAATGGATTTAGTTTTTCCCATTCCAAACGAAAATAAGCATAAGTCCAAAGCTCTTGTTTTATTTTTCTTTAAGAGATCCAATGCACTGTTTTTCTTTCTCTCTCTACTCTCTTTTACAAATAAACCTTTTTTAAAATTCTTATATTTTATTTTCTATGATCCATCCAAAAGTGCCAATTCTAGTATTCCTATATTTTGAAATCCTACGGGTTTTTAAAAAGGCATAACTTTCTATTCTTATGTTTTTTTTTCTGTTCGTATACGGTAAGAATCCTGTCTTCCAAAAGTGCCCGAAACATGCCATTTTATAGGAATTTCAAAGGAATTCTAGAGATCCAATTCTTTAATTCAAAGAGCCTTATATAAATTTTTCCTATAGATTCAATCCTTTAAATTTCCTCTATTTTTTCTTGGTTTCAGAGAAGCCCTTCAGATTTAATTTGGGGATGTTACTACCGTTTATTTCTCTTTTGGGTTCTTGTCTCGTTGCTTCATTTCCTTCTTACTGAGGAGGAAGGACAACTGGTTCTGAGCATGAATATAAAACTACCGAAACATGTGATGCTGAACTAGTGGATGTATGAACCATCTGATTTGTATCAATTTGTCCAAGTGGATGCGGGCTCGGAACGGCTGAACCGCATGGTTCTCGTAGGCGGCCCAGACCGTCAACGCGTCGGATCGTTTCACTTTCTGAAACAAGCCGAGTCTAGTGAAAAAGGGATCATGTACGGTACTTTTGCACCTTTGCTACCTTTTTATTTATTGAAAATGATAACTTTAATTACTATATAGTATATTTGTGTATTGGGATAAACTATTGAAGAAAATTATAACTTTATTGCTCATTACCATATATTAAACTGTTGCCTTCCTTCTCGTTCTCCTGATGACTTGTTGTCAAGCTCTTGAGCCAGTTTGGGCCTGTCAATGAGCTGAGCTGAGCCTAAGTTCTAGCTAGTAACTTTTAGCAAGCCGAGCCGATCTTGTATCGAGCTTTCACGAGGCAAGCCGACAGCTTCTTAAATTATTAAATAGTGTGATTTTTTTAAAAACTTTATATATAGAGATTTTTTAATACATTTTCAAGTCTATTTTTAACTTTCTGATATTTAATTTATTTGTTTATTCCTTTAAATTAATTGTCATAAAGTCATAATAATCTACTAGTATCTACCAGCTTGTTCCTGTAGTAGCCGTGCGTCACGGAGCGTGTCACGGAGTATAGTCTTTTTGGATGTTATAGTTTTTCAAAACCTAAATGTTTAGAAACTGCGGTATTTAAAGTCGCAGGTGCGAAATATCACAATTTTCGAGTACTGCAGTTCTTTGAAGTACTCGAGGAAAGGAACCAAGATGTGTTTAGCAATTGCAATGGTTTCCAAATTATTTTTTTTTCAAAAATAACCATATTAGTAATGAGCCAACGAAATCTAAACATCTATGCATGCCTCGCACTACTTAAAAAAACACTTTTACAGGTGGGTAGAAAATCATTTAGCTACTCGCATGTGACATAGCGCTAGTGGAAATCCACCGGTTTTCACAAGAGAATATCATTTTTCTCACGTCAAAAACAAAAACCGTATGTGAAAATAAATTTTGGCCCGTTCTGAGATATTATATTTTCAAGCCAAAAATTAAAAAAAAATCCTAACGCCCCACCCACAAGCCAAAGTCACGCGCTTTTGGGTTTCAAAAATTGAACCCAGCACCTCAGTCATCGCGCAATCCCACCGTACCATCCCAGTTCACACTCAAAGCTGATAAGTATCATACAATTTATTATTTTGATCCATTTCCTCCGAATATTCAAACATATTTAGGCCCCTAAATGTCTTAAAAAAATTTTAACTACAAAATAGATCTCACCAAGGGCTATAATTTTAATATATAGTTTGTTCCTATCCAACTTCATCTAGAAAAGATACTCTTTCCGTTTCTTAATAATTAACACCAGACACTATTTACTTTTGAATTTTGACCATTCGTCTTTTTTAATATTTGTAAACAGTAGAAATGATGTTATTTTATTAAAGTATGGTATATCCAAAATATAAGCATCAAACCTTTGCTCATTTTGGTCTAACAATTTAAAAGTAATTAATGGTCAAAGTTTAAATGGAAAAATTCAAATTGTCAGTTATTAAGAAACGGAGGGAATATCATTTTTTCTTGAAATAGAACTGCTTAGATTTTTAGATTCGGTTATTCAAGAGAACCACATGTAAAAATCTATTTTAGTTCTGGTAAAAAACACATTTTGATAGGCAATTCTTTTAAGGAACTATATATAAAAATATTTTCATGATTTTCAGATGCGGTTGCTCTAAGGGACTACCTATGAAAATGCGGTATTAGATCATAGCCCCCCCCCCCCCACGTTAACACAAGCAGATTTATTATTAGATGAAGCTGATAATTATCATACAATTTATTATTTTGATCCATTTCCTCCGAATATTCAAACATATTTAGGCCCCTAAACGTCTTAAAAAAATTTTAACTACAAAATAGATCTCACCAAGGGCTATAATTTTAATATATAGTTTGTTCCTATCCAACTTCATCTAATACTCCTTCCGTTTCTTAATAATTAACACCAGACACTATTTACTTTCGAATTTTGACCATTCGTCTTTTTTAATATTTGTAAACACTAGAAATGATGTTATTTTATTAAAGTATGGTATATCCAAAATATAAGCATCAAACCTTTGCTCATTTTGGTCTAACAATTTAAAAGTAATTAATGGTCAAAGTTTAAATGGAAAAATTCAAATTGTCAGTTATTAAGAAACGGAGGGAATATCATTTTTTCTTGAAATAGAACTGCTTAGATTTTTAGATTCGGTTATTCAAGAGAACCACATGTAAAAATCTATTTTAGTTCTGGTAAAAAAACACATTTTGATAGGCAATTCTTTTAAGGAACTATATATAAAAATATTTTCATGATTTTCAGATGCGGTTGCTCTAAGGGACTACCTATGAAAATTGATTATTACATGCGGTATTAGAAGCCCCCCCCCCCCCCCCCCCACGTTAACACAAGCAGATTTTCTTATGACCAACATGTAGTAATAAAATTGGGTTAAACTGGAAAAATAAGTTTTTATTTGTGTCGTCAAATCTTGGTTGTCTTTGAATTGATTCACGGTAAATTATCATGCAAATTCTCAGTATGGTTGAACTTTTCCCAATCAAATTGAATTTCTCACAAATTGAGTCAAGATTTTTCTAAGCTGATTCTTTTTTTAAGATAACGAAAGCTTTACTGCACTCATCTAATTATATTAAGATAATAATAGAATTATCTAAAAACACTCTCAGTCTCTATATAATTAATTAAGATACACAGACAAAAGACACTTCCATACTCTCTTTTTTATGAAAAGGAAATACTCCTACATTGATGTTAAGGACCATCGATCTATTACTATCACTATCATTCACCGTCTCTGATATGCCGTTATCATTGTAAATGATTCTCAAACTGTCACTAGACAGCTTTGTACAGTAGCCGTCTCTCTACTTTATTAACGGTGTTAGTAGGCGGTTTATTGTGTACCGTCGTTGACATGGGACATGCAATCAAAATTGCTCGTATAGTTGAAAACATGATCGTATTGAAAGTATTCTGCAAGGTCATTAAATCACCTGGGAAGTTGGAACAGCAGGGCTGACAACGGGTGAAAATGATCGAAAAAAACTCTTAAATTATTTTCATTTTTATATTTTATACTCGAAATCGAAAACAGTAATGTTGGAAATAAAAACGGCTTTGAAAAATTCGGAAACATTAGAAACGAAATTATTCGGTCAGAAATTCATCGATATCGATCGGACATCCATAAATTCAGATCGAAAATAACTTTATCTTACATATAATGTCTAGAGTAACTTACATAATCACTAAACATAATAATAACGATGTCATATAATAATCACTCATTATAGAAAGTAATGTTAATAATTATCTAATATGATAATATATAAAAGTGATGATAATATGACAATGTCATATCAGACCCTTTACCGAATCAGTAACATTGGTAAATTTCTAAATAAATACGGTAAATTTCGGTAAATTTCTAAATAAATACGATAAATTTCAGAAACGGCTAATAAACTACTAAAACCATTTTCGATACCGTTTCTGAGACCCAGTATCAATAAAACCATTTTCGATACCGTTTCTGAGACCCAGTATCAACGAAAAAAGCACCAGAAAAGGCTCGATAAAATTCAGAAAACAGCGCGGCCGGTTCGAAAATTTTGTAACAGCCTTGTCAGGTATACGGTGGAAAAAGAATGCGGAGTACAGCCTTTTTGACATGACGTAGCAGCACAGACTACAGTGTATCTATTACTACTAGTACTACTCATCATGTCTTGCAGCTCCATTCCAGTTCTTCCTCCACTCCGGTAGTTCTTGGGCTTGTGACTCCCCAGCGAGCATGATTAACTCCGGCTGCGGTTGAGCTGGACGCCGCCGCAACGGCGGGAGCAAAGGGCCGTACGAGCGCGGCGGCGACGGGGAGGGGGACAGAAGTGCACGCGCCACGTTGAGCCACGACCGTCGTCTGGGCGTGGTGGCGACGGACGCAAAGGCAGGGCCGGTGGGTAACTGCCGCCTCGCCGCCGGGCCTTCGGATGCGCTTTGCATCCGAGAATGTGCTCTGGTGTTGGTAAGTGTGCAAACATGCGACTTCTTTTCTTTGATGCATTTCTGCACTTCGTCTTACTGACAAGATTTGGTCGATCTCGCATTCGTTTTTTGTTGGCATCTGCTGCGGTTTATGCTCTTTTGCCGATTCTTTTCTTTGGGTTGTCTTGAAACACGCAGGAGGAGGTGAAGGAGATTCATGTGAAGCAGCATGCCCCTGCACCGACGTCTTGCTTGCTCAATTCCTCGGTAATACTCTCTAATTTTTCTAGTCAGGCATAAATTTGTCAACTTTTTCGACTGACGGTTTAGTTACAAAGTATGACGTAATTCCTTTTTTCCTGCAGCTAACGATAAACCCATCGAAAGAGACTGGCATGATTCCGTGTGGGGGAGAATTCTGCAACTGTGAGAAGGTTTGAACCATATCTTCTGTGATTTAGTTACGGGCAATCCATTTTGTGTATGCTCTTTAACTTCTGGAGGTTTTCAAGTGTCGCTTAATATATTGTTATTCTTTTACTTTGCTGTCACTGCAGTTCTCATCCAAATGTACATGCTTAGCTTTTTTTCCTTATATTCTTCCTGAACACTAACATTTTTCGATGATGAATAATACTACTAACAATCTGTTTCTCCATGCTATTATTTATTTATTGTGATCTTCGTCGTGATGATGTCAAACAGATTTACTGGAAGCTACTATCTAGTCCTGACAGTCCACCTCTACGATATGCTCACCACTACGATATGCTCACCAGAGAGGTGACTGTAAGAGCAACACCTATGTCCTTCGTACTACAACTTTACTCTAGAATCTAGAGTGGGCATTCGATAAGAATTGAAGTTTCGTTGTGCATTAGTTATCAGTTTACCCTTTTTCTTTTGTCGATGACCAGGTGGTGAATTTACTTCATCAAATCAAGAATGTTTCATCTTTATAAGGTAGAGAACTAAGTATGCTAGTTTAATATTTCTTTTTACTGTATTAGGGATGTTCTGTTGGAATCAGGCATTTCTTATGTCTGCACAGATGACTGATGTATCCAGCACAACATCTTAAGCAATGTGTGTGTGTTCGTAATTTGCTTGGATTTTCAATTTTGAAACTAAAGAGAAATGTTGCAACTAATTTGTATACATGGTTATGGCTTATGTCTTGTGCCTCGGTTTCCATTAGCACGTTTACCGAAGCGCAAAATGGTGTGTTTTTTGCAAAAACTTTTTATACGAAACTATCTCTAAAAAATCAAATACATCCAATTTTCAAGTTTTTAATAGCTAATACCTAATTAATCATGCGCTAATGACGTTTCTCGTTTTGCGTGTGGTTTATAAGCCACACCTAAAAACCAATTCAAACACCCCCTAAGTTGAAGGTTCCCCAACAAGGATTCACATGACGAGACTTTGTACAACTTATAATCTTATACGTATAATCATAAATATAGGCACATTTTCTTATTCCTTGTGCTGATTTTATATTGTAGGACTCTTGGAATTTGGAGCTGAAAACAAATCAGTAGGAGAAGTTTTCTCTGAAGGGTTTTGCAAGTGCATGTTCGGATTATGGGACCGTTAGTACCCTCATGTTGTAATCATTTGTTCACTGTTATAGTTCTTCTCTTGATCTTTTCCGCATTACACTAGCAAAGTGCATTTTTTTTAGTACTAGAAATTGTAGGAAACATAGGTAGTGATGCAAACTAAAGATAGACATTAGCAATATAATCTATCTATCAGCAACACATAACGCCCTATATTTCTCTATTTCAAATATTCTTATAGAGATTTTTGATCTTTTTAGTTGGAGGAACTACCACAAAAAAAGCAACAGGAGCCAGCACAGCATCAACTTTTGCAGCAAAAGCAACAACAACAATGTCAGCAACAAGCTGCTCATACTCCAAAGTTGATGGTGCGGAAGCCTGATTCTTCTTCTGGTGAATTAGTTGCGTAGGTATGTTGCTACATCCTCTACTGTAGTCTGAGAAGGTACATGATTCTATAATTTCCTCTTTTCTCATAGATCTCAATGCATGTGATCTCTGATCAGTTTGCACCAAGAGTCTCAAATAATGTAGTAAGGTGCATGTTAGTTGGGTCACTTTGGTTTTCTGTCAATTAATTTTGTAAGTCCATCTTTTTTGCTAGCTCTGTACATGGCTATGTCATTGAAGGTATGACAAACAACACTTTGGTAGTTCAATTATCCTTCTAATGAAATTCAAAAGTAGGGACATTTTAGTCGTGTTTCCTTGGGAACAAGGAAATAACATTTAAGTCATTTGTAGGTGGTTTTAGTGAGTTTCCTAACTAGCCAGGGATACTCCCCTAACTTAAAATCAAAAGAAAAATGCTTGGCGAGTGTCAAGGACGTCGAAGCCTCGGATAGTTGGCCCTCGGCTACGTAACTCGTAGCCTCGGTCCGTCGTCTTCTCCGGCGAGGTTGCCCCTGCCGTAGGCTTAGTTGAGAGGAGGTAGGAGATTAGATGGTAATATATTCCTTAATTCCCATTGTTCAGCGTACAGGAGAATATAAGGGCCAACCGACCAACAAACTTGGAAACAAACGATCCTAATTTCCAGGCCTAGAATATTTCCTAGCCGCTGGTCACGCTCCTGCCTTGCATGCGCGTGGTGACCGCGGCCTCTGTCACCGCGTTGATCGCGGCCTCGCCTGCCGCTGATGTGCGCGCTGCTGCCCTGCGGGCATCACGAGCCCTGCGCTGCCTTGTGTATGTGCGCCCCCACATGACATCTCTCCCCTCCTCGAGGTCCAGCTCGTCCTCGAGCTGATAATCTGGATACTTGGCGCGAAACTCGTCGAGGTCCTCCCAGGTAGCAGAAGTCGCTGGTTCGCCCTTCCAGTGGACCAGCACCTGCTGAATGCCGCGTGCTAAGCGAGCTTGCTCGACCCGAGCCGGCTCAGGAACAACAGCACCATGGTGGATGTTGGGCAGGGGTGGTGGATCGGAAGGAGGTGTCCCCACAAACTTCTTAAGGGTGCCCACGTGGAAGACGTCATGGATGCGGGCTTGGGCGAAGCCATTGGCGAGGACGGTCGCCGGTGAAGCAGCGGAGGTACATCACAATCACGCGGTTGGCCGCCTCCGTCTGGCCGTCCGACTGGGGGTGGAACGCGGACGACATGTGCAGCCTAGTGCCCATGAGCCTCATCAGCTCCCGCCAGAACGTCGAGGTGAACACTGGGTCGCGGTCCGACACTATAGACTATGGTACGCCATGGAGGCGCACAATGTCGGCGAAGAAGGCCTGCGCCACGGACTCAGTGGTGTACGGGTGGCCGAGGGCGATGAAGTGGCAGTATTTGCTGAACCGGTCGACGACGGAGAGGATCACCGACTTGCCGTTGACACGAGGTAGCGCTTCGACGAAGTCGAGGCCGATGTCCGCCCAAACGACGGTGGGGATCGGCAGTGGCATGAGGAGGCCGGCCGGGTGAAGATGCTCCGACTTGTACCTCTGACACGTGGTACACGCCCTCACAAAGTCCTGCACAACACGACGCATGTTGGGAAAATGGAAGTCGCGGCGGAGCCGGTGTAGTGTGCGCTGGACGCCTTCATGGCCATCATCATGAACCGCGGCCACAATCTCCTGTACAAGCGGTGATGACGGCGGAATGTACAGGCGCCCGTCGTAGAGGACCATGTCGTCGGTGACCGCCCACGGGGCAGCGCGTGTGCTAGCTCGGACGTCGTCGTGAATGGAGACCAGAGCGGGATCAGTGGCCTGGGCGTGGCGTAGATGGCTGATGAAGTCGAAGCGGGGCGCCGAGATCGCCAGGAGGCCCCCAGTGCTGTCCTCATCGGTGTCGCAGCGCGAGAGGGCGTCGGCCACCGTGTTCGTCGCTCCGGACTTGTACTCAACAGAGAAGTCGAAGCCGAGCAGCTTGCCCACCCAATGATGCTGAGGAATGGTGGCGAGGCGCTGGTCGAGGAGGCACTTCAGACTGTAGTGGTCCGTCTTGACGACGAAGCGGCGCCCCCACAAGTACGGCCGCCAGTGCCGCACGGCGAGTACAAGCCCAATGAGCTCCCGCTCATAGGCTGCGAGGGAGCGATGGCGGGGCGCCACCGGTCGACTGAAGAAGGCAACGGGATGAGCCTCCTGGAGGAGCACAGCCCCGAAGCCGTATGTAGACGCGTCACACTCGACGACGAAGGGCTTGGTGAAGTCTGGCAACGTCAACACGGGGGCTGATGTCACGGCCCCTTTGAGGGCGCTGAAAGCAGCTGCCGCCTCGTCGGACCACGCGAACCCCTCCTTCTTCAACAACTCCATGAGGGGCGCGGCAACGGCGCCGTAGTTGTGAACAAACTTGCGGTAGTAGCCTGCCAAGCCGAGGAAGCCGCGCAACGCCCGCGCCGACCGAGGCCGGGGCCAGTCGTGGATGGCCTGGACCTTTGCGGGGTCCATAGCGACGCCGGCCGCTGAGATGACGTGGCCGAGGTAGGCGACGGAGGCGATGCCGAACGAGCACTTGGACCTCTTCACAAAGAGCCGGTGGTGACGTAGAGTGTCGAGGACGACGCGGAGGTGTCGGAGGTGGTCTGCCCAAGTGGTGCTGTAGAGCAAAATGTCGTCAAAGAAGACAAGCACAAACCGGCGGAGGTAGGCGCGCAGGACGTCGTTCATCAAGGCCTGGAATGTCGCCGGGGCGTTGCACAGCCCAAACGGCATCACCAGGAACTCGTAGAGTCCGTCATGGGTGCGGAATGCCGTCTTATGGACGTCCTCCGGTCGCATCCGCACCTGGTGGTACCCGGACCGCAGGTCCAGCTTGGTGAAGAAGCGCGCCCCATGGAGCTCGTCGAGGAGCTCGTCAACAACCGGGATCGAGAACGCATCCTTCACTGTGAGTTCGTTCAACGCGCGGTAGTCGACGCAGAAACGCCACGACCCGTCCTGCTTCTTGACGAGGATGACCGGGGATGAGAACGCGGAGTCGCTGCGGCGGACGATGCCCTGTTCGATCATGGCGGCGCACTGCCGCTCCAGTTCGTCCTTGTGAGCCGCAGGGTACTTGTACGGTCGAACTGCCATCGGCGCGGAGCCTGGCTTGAGCACGATGTGGTGGTCGCGGTCTCGTGCTGGAGGTAGGCCAATCGGCTCGGCGAAGACGTCGGCGAAGGCGTGCAACAGCCCGCCGAGGATGTCGTCGTCGACCGTGGCTGCTAGGAGGGCTGGTGCAGACGGAGGTGCCCCGCCCCGCTAGCAGACGTCGCGCCCCTCCCACTGGAACGTCATGGTCCGGGCGGTGAAGTCCCAGATAATGGGCCCGAGCGTGGCCATCCAGTTCGTGCCGAGGACGACGTCATATCCTGCGAGGGGCATGACGAAGAGATCGATGCCGAACACCATACCGTTGATGTCGATCGGGGCCTGGCGGAGGACTCCAGGGCAGGCCACGCGCTCACCATTGGCCACTGTTGCCGTAAGCCGTGGGCTCGGCTCGATGGGCAACCGGGAGCGCCGCGCAGCCGCCTCCCCGATGAAGCTGTGGGTCGACCCCGTGTCAATGAGCGCGACGAAGGCAGCGGTGCCGACGATCACCTGCAGTTGGACCGTGTTGGCGACGGCCACCCCAGCGACGGCGTGCAGGGAGAACACCGGCGCCTCCGTGTCTAGGTCGTCCCCAGCCGCGGCGTCGTCGGCGATGTCAATCTCGACGCCGTGGATGTAGAAGACCCTCTTGCAGACGCAGTTGTGGCCCCGTGTGTAGCGCTCGTTGCAGTTAAAGCAGAGGCCCTGCCGACGGCGCTCCTCTTGCTCCTGCAGAGACAGGCGCTTGCGCCCATCCGCCATGACCGCGGCCCTGGCTGCCTTGTCGATGGGTGGAGCGGGCAGGGCCAGACGCGGCGCAGGAACCGGCAGCAAGCCACAGGACGCGACCTTGGCAGGTGCCGGCGTAAACTGCTCTCGAAGCTCCAGTTGGCGCGCCAGGCTCATGGCCGCCGCGAGAGACTACGGATTGTGGACCTGGACGTCGAGGCTGAGCGGAGGAAGGAGGCCGCCCGTGAAGAGTTGAACCCGTTGCGCCTCCTCGAGGGGCCCGACACGTGGTAGGAGCGCCTGGAAGCGGTCCTGGTACTCGGCGACGGAGCCGGTGCGGTGGCAATCAGCCAGCTCGAAGAGGGGCGCGCGCGGAGAGGAGGACCGTAGCGCAGGTTGAGCAGTTCCGTGAACCGGCGCCACGATGGAGTGCCCTCGTCCGTCTGGACCTGGATGTACCACATCTGCGCCCCGTCCTCCAAGTTGTAGGAGGCCATCCAGACCTTTTCCTCCTCCATGATGCGCTGCTGATGGAAGTAGGATTCGCAGCGATTGATGAAGATGAGAGGGTCGGTCTTGCCGTCATACCGAGGGAAGTCCAGCTTCTGGAACCGCGGCGGCCGATCCTGATGGTGCTCGCCGGAGCCGGGCTTGGGGCCTGATGTCGACGTGCGGTCGGCGGTGAGGCTGGCGATGGCCTGGGCGTTGGCCGCGACGGACTCCTGCAACGACTTGAGGGCCTCGGCCAGGGACTGGAGGTCGGTGGCGTCGCCCATGGCTGGAGCAGATGGCGCGACGGACGACGCAGGGGATGATGGAGCGGCGGCTGGAGGTGGTGGGGTGGCAGCGGCTGGTGGAGAAGGCGAGGATCGCCGGGATCGTGATACCAGGTTGTCAAGGACGTCGAAGCCTCGGATAGCTGGCCCTCGGCTACGTAACTCGTAGCCTCGGTCCGTCGTCTTCTCCGGCGAGGTTGCCCCTGCCGTAGGCTTAGTTGAGAGGAGGTAGGAGATTAGATGGTAATATATTCCTTAATTCCCATTGTTCAGCGTACAGGAGAATATAAGGGCCAACCGACCAACAAACTTGGAAACAAACGATCCTAATTTCCAGGCCTAGAATATTTCCTAGCCGCTGGTCACGCTCCTGCCTTGCATGCGCGTGGTGACCGCGGCCTCTGTCACCGCGTTGATCGCGGCCTCGCCTGCCGCTGATGTGCGCGCTGCTGCCCTGCGGGCATCACGAGCCCTGCGCTGCCTTGTGTATGTGCGCCCCCACATGACAGCGAGAGCATCTCCTCGTGGTTGAGAAACAAAAAAAAAAGTAATATCCATTAGTAGTTCTTAACTCTTCGTTATACACTTATACCTTAACTGGGTGTGATTTTGTTTTGATCATTCCCATTATTCATGTGCTTCTAATGACCTGCATTAAATCTTTACTTCAAATATGGTACTTGGACATATATTGAAGAAGGGTGGTTAGTAAATAGTAATTATATTGTTCTGGAAAGTGAATGATGAAAACATATGTTTGTTTTAGCTTTACTTTGCTGAATGCTTGAATATTTGATAGATTCATCCTAACAAAAAGCTGGATCCTGAAGTTGAAGATGCTCTTAATGACATTGCTGAATCTGTAAGTTATTTGACCCATTGCTTTTTGTTTGTGGTTTTTTCCCCTATAAATCCTTAGTTTTGGAATGTATTTCTGTTGTGCTAATAAAACTGCTCTACCCCATTTCTACACTGTATGACCTTGTGCAAATTAAAGGTGCAACGTATGCATTTATTTATGGTAATTCATCCATCTTGGCCTTTCCAATCATATTTCTTTTTTGATACCCAACTCTTGTATACTTTCATTTGAAGGACACTGTACCCTAGCGCACTCTTGTTTTTTCACTCTTCATTTTACCTTACGCGTGTGCATTCATCTTCACAAAGATATTGAAGTATCAATGGCAGTAAGATGTTGAAGTAGAATTGGTAGTAACTAGTAGTTATATTGTCGTGAACAGTGAACTTTTGCCTAATTGATATAACATTACCGGGTACTTGAATTCTTGACAGATTAGTTCTAACAAAAACTGGATCATAAAACGGAGGATGTTGTTATTAGCACTGCAGATAATTTAATTGAATTTGTAAGTTTTTTGTCTTTTGTCTAAGTTCTTACCTTTTGAAATGTATTCAATTTGTATTTAGAAATGCGCATGATCACTCCAGCTTTGCTACATTTCACTATCTTATGCAACTTAAGGGTATAGGTTTTTGGGGAATTTACTTCATCAAATCAATAATGTTTTCATCTTTAAAAGGTAGAGGATTAAGTATGCTAGTTTAATATTTCTTTTTATGGATTGGGGATGTTCTGTTGGAAACATGCATTTCTTATGTCTGCACAGATGATAGATGTATCCTGCACATCTTAAGCAATGTGTGTGTGTACATAATTAGCTTGGATTTTCAATTTTGAACCTAAAGAGAAATGTTCAAACTAATCTGTATACATGATTATAAGTTGAAGGTTCTCCAACAAGGATTCAAATGACGGGACTTTCTATAATTTATAATTTGATAAGTAGATGCTTCTTTGGTGTAGTCCATCTCTCAATTCCTTTGGATGCCATCCCCCCTCCCCCCCCCCCCCCTCCACCACCACACCCCATACCCTATTCTTATTTGCATATATCATTCTTACTTAACATTGAGTTATGGACATCAATCATTGTAATGTATCTTAGATGTATAATCATAAATATATGTACCTTTTCTTACTCCTTGTGCTGGTTTTATATTGTCGGACTCTTGGAATTTGGAGCTGAAAACAGAACAGCGGGAGAAGATTCCTCCGAAGGGTTGTGCAATTGCATGTTCGGTTTATGGGACGGTTAGTACCCTCGTGTCCTACATCTCGCCTCATAGTTTTAGTTTTTTCCGCTGCAATATACGGACACTTTACTAGTTTTATGTATGAAGAAATAAATATTTCAAAATCATAGCAGCACCAAGCAACTCTAAAATTTGTTTGGATCATTTTATCATTTACCTATTTGAAAAAAAGACACTCAAAAATTTATTCACCCTAAATCTTTTTACTTTGTTTTTCACTAGTTATATACAAATATGTGTACCTTAGGATAAGGCAAGAATTGATCTAAAAAATAGTTAAAAAGAATAGTCAACGTTGCCGTCGGAGTTAAATATTATTAACTTAAGCACACATGATATATATTGTAACACATAACATTCAATCACATAACTCTTAAACACATTAACATGTCAAGCACATATGATATAGATCTAAACATCATATCAAAGTAGATTTATATGAATATGTTTGAATGTTAAACTTCTTAACAATGTTTGTTAATAATAACTGCTTTGCAATGATATACTTAAAAATGTCAGCTACAAGATAACACGCTTATGCTATCAAATTACCCGATACACATTATTATATTTATCTTACTCTATTTTTAATTACATAAATATTAAAACCTGTCAGAAATGCAACTAAACAAGCAGTCTACTATAAGAGCAGTTCACATGTACATGTTTTTAAAACTTATTCTAAAATGATAGTCTACTGCTTTGATAAGTTTATATGAAATTGTTGCTGATAAGATATAAACATGATAAGAAAAATTATGGAGACAAATCATATCTTATATTAATCGTTGAATTATTTGAACAAATCAGGCAGTCATAATTTATCATCTAAACCCATGGTGTCCAACGGAAAAAAAAGGCTTAAACAGATTTTAAAAATAAATAATCATCGGCATGCACTTAGTTCAGACGTTAGATAATCTCAAAGGCATAATAAGCAGTAATATAGTGGTTTAAACAATCTCATGAGCCAAAATAAGCATTAATATAGGTGCTTTGATTGCTATATTCACGCAATTGCATGTCTTACTTAATAGTAACATTTACTTGGGAACCAATAGAAAATTAAAGTAATTGTCTGATCAAGTCATATAAATATCTCCTAAAAGTAATTATGGTCTGATCGAGTTACGAAAACATCTTCTAAAAGCAAAAATATACTCATCTCTAAGCTTAACAATAGTTTGGTCATCTAATTCTATGTTATTTTGTCTGCCAGTCTGTTTGAAAGCATAAAAAAGAATCTAAATTCACTTTCCGAATTCAATTGTTAAAAGTTTGAAATAAAATTCGATTTATAAAGACTACCGATTATAACTTATAGGTCTATGATATAAGGTGTCTTGGTGCTAATAAACAAGACAACCACGACTTAGTAATATCATAGATAAGCAGTTATTAAAGTAAAAAGAAATGTTATTTAATTTAGTATAATTTGAACTGTTTATGATTAAAACAAAATATTATCTATTAAAAGAGTAATAAAGTAATATATTTACACTATTTCGTTCATTCTTAAAAAAATTGTTAGCATAATGAAACCATATACACTGGTATATGATTTATATTACGCTATACTCCAAATGGCAAGTATGTTCTTCCGAAAGTAGAAATACTATGGAGTTCTTGAACATGAGTGATTTTCAAGATCAAACATATGCTTTCAAATCAATCTTATTAGCAGGATGTCTATTTAGTATGTTGTTAAGAAGTATTAACTGTCACATTTTATCTAAATATGATTAAAAATATGAATGGTTTATAAAAACAACTAATGTTTTTTATTAGAATTTATCTTATTAGGCCCCGTCTTTAGTTACTAAAGGAGATTATCTTACATATGGTGGAAACATTGTGTAACCTTGCATAATTAACTTCAGAAGTAATTTGATTCAAAACTTTATGCAAATTGTATCAAACGAAGTCCGAGGAAAACGTTGTTGAACCAACTGCAGTATTCGCATAAAGTGGATGATCTAAAAGATAGAATCATGTGTTCATATTATTAGCATTAAATTGGTCTGCAAAAGTTTCATGTTAGAAACCGGTTTTATGTTAGTCCATGCTCTGTAGCAGATCTCAACAGTTAAATTTTACTCCCTCCGTCCCAGAATATAGCAACCTAGGACTGGATGGGACATATCCTAGTACAACGAATCTGGACAGCCCTCTGTCCAGATTCGTTGTACTAGGATATGTCACATCCAGTCCTAGGTTGCTATATTCTGGGACGGAGGGAGTAATATATAAGGTAAACGAGAGATTTCTTGTATTGTAAAACTTTACTATATACTACAGCATGCGTATCACGAGAATTTATGTATATCTTTTTTATAAGAAGATTTTACAAGATATTTAACTGTTATTGAAAGCAATTGTATTACAAGATGATGTAGACCAAGCAATTGTACATATATATACAATCAACCTATAATTAGCCATAATGGACCAGTAGTCCATGCGCCTATGCATGCAGCAATTAACCTATAATTAGCCATAATGGTCCAGTAGACCAAGCGCCTATGCAGCTATCTAACACCCCCCCGCAGTCGGAGCGTTGCCACAGACGTTTAGACTGGACCGGAAGTCTTGAAAGACCGTGGAAGGCAGGCCCTTGGTGAAGATGTCGGCATACTGGGAGGATGTCGGCACGTGAAGAACACGAACAGTACCAATGGCAACACGCTCCCGAACAAAGTGGAGATCAATCTCGATGTGTTTGGTGCATTGGTGTTGAACCGGATTGGAGGACATGAAGACGGCACTAATGTTGTCGCAATATACCAAGGTAGCCTTGCTGGGTGGGGAGTGGAGCTCACATAGGAGCTGACGCAGCCAGGATGCCTCAGCCACGGCATGAGCCACTCCACGGTACTCGGCTTCGGCGTTGGACCTAGACATAGTGTTCTGGCGTTTGGAGGACCATGAGACGAGGCTATCCCCGAGGAACACGGCATAGCCTGAGGTGGACTTGCGGGTGTCGGGACAGCCGGCCCAGTCAGCGTCGGAGTAGACAACCAGATCGAACTGTGCCGAAGGTCGAAGAAGCAGCCCAAGGTGAAGAGTGCCACGAATATACCGTAGGATGCGCTTCAGAGCGGCAGGGTGAGGCTCCCGAGGATCGTGCATGTGAAGGCAGACATGCTGGACGGCGTAGGAGATGTCCGGACGGGTGAAGGTGAGATACTGAAGGGCACCCGCCAAACTCCGGTAATCTGTGGCGTCATTGACAAGGGCTCCATCCTGCACGGAAACCTTGGAACAGGTATCCACCGGGGTGGAGCAGGGCTTACACTTAGCCATGCCCGCGCGGTCGAGTATCTCTTGCATATATTGACGCTGTGAGAGAAAAAGACCATCAGGCCGCCGCTGAACCTGCATCCCGAGGAAGTGATGGAGATCACCCAGGTCCATTGAGAACTCCTGCTGTAAGGTAGTGATGGTGCGATGAAGGAGCGCGGTCGACGAAGCCGTGAGGATGACGTCATCCACATAAAGCAGCAGGTAGATGAGCTTAGCACCACGACGGAATACGAAGAGCGAGGTGTCAGACTTGGTTTCCACGAATCCAAGAGATACCAAGTATGTTGCAAACCGGCTGTACCATGCCCGAGGCGCCTGCTTAAGACTGTAGAGGGACCGGTTCAGACGGCAGACGTAATCCGGATGAGTGGAATCCTCGAACCCGGAGGACTGAACGCAGTAAACTGTCTCGGCAAGATTGCCATGAAGAAAGGCATTCTTGACATCAAGCTGTCGAATAGGCCAGTTGCGGGAGAGAGCCAGCGAAAGCACAGTCCGCACGGTAGCTGGTTTAACGACGGGGCTAAAGGTGTCTGAAAAATCAACACCTGGGCGCTGTGTGAAGCCACGGAGAACCCAGCGAGCTTTATAGCGCTCCAGCGAATCATCAGCCTGAAGTTTGTGCTTGAAGATCCATTTGCCAGTCACCACATTCGCGCCAGGGGGGTGTGGAACAAGATCCCAAGTGTTATTCTGGAGAAGTGCAGCATGCTCATCCAGCATGGCAGCTCGCCAGTTCGGGTCGGTGAGAGCAGCCCGGTATGTCCTTGGGACAGGAGATAGCAGCGCGGTGTGGAAAGTAGTGGGTTGTCGGAAACCATGTTTCGCCCTGGTGGTCATGGAGTGTTGATTGACCACAGGAGGAATGGCAACCGTGCCCTTCGGGAGGGGTGCAGGGGCGACGGGCACTGAAGACGCGTCTGGAGCCGGATGAGGGCACCGGCGGTACACCTGGGTGATGACGCGAGCCGCACGTGGCTGTGCGGGGGATGCCGAAGCAGCCGCACGTGGCTGTGCGGACGTAGTCGAGGCTGCTGGCGACGTTGAGACAGGAGCAGGCGGGGGAGCACCGGTGGACACTGCCACACGTGGCAGTGCAGGTGAGTCAGCTGCTGGAGACTCAGCTGCACATGGTAGTGCAGGCAGAGGCAGCAGGGAACCCACAGCAGCAGGCAGAGGAGCCGGCAACGGTGATCCTGCAGGGAAAAAAGACCGTGTCGGGCCTATGGGCACCGGAACAGGATTAGAAAAAGTGTCCAAAAACTCGGAAGGCCGTGGGGGATGGTGTGTCAGGTTGCTCGGCAAAAGGGAAGGAGAACTCGTCAAAGATCACATGGCGAGAGATGATGACCTTGTTGGAGTTGGTGTCTAAACAGCGGTATCCTTTATGATGGGCAGAGTAGCCAAGAAAGACACACGAAGTAGAGCACGGAGCAAGTTTATGAGCAGCGGTGGCAGACAGGTTGGGATAACAGCGACAACCAAAGACGCGCAGATGGTCATATGCGGGCGGAGAGCCTAGCAAAGCTTCATGAGGCGTACGGGAGTGCAGCGTTTTGGTTGGTAAGATGTTGAGGAGAAAGGTGGAGGTGTTCAGGGCCTCGACCCAATACCGAGGTGGGAGACAAGCTTGGAAGAGGAGGGACTGAACCACATTGTTGAGAGAGCGGATGGCTCGCTCAGCCTTGCCATTCTGAGCTGAGGTGTAAGGACACGACATTCGAAGGTGAGTGCCGTGGGTGAGGAAGAAGGCGCGGACGCTGGAGTTGTCAAACTCGCGCCCATTGTCGCATTGGACAGACTGGATGGTTCGGCCAAACTGTGTGGAAACAAAAGCAAAGAAATTAGATAGGGTTAAAAAGGTGTCAGACTTGAGGCGTAAAGGAAACGTCCACACATAGTGTGTGTAATCATCGAGAATGATCAAATAATATTTGAAACCCGATACACTAGGTACTGGCGAGGTCCATAAATCACAGTGTATGAGTTCAAAACTATGTGAAGCACGTGATGCTGACACAGGAAAAGGAAGACGAACATGACGCCCGAGCTGACAAGCATGACAAACAGAAGTTCTAATTTCTTTACTGCAAGCTAGGAGTTTGGACAGAGTCTCAAATCTAGGATGATCGAGACGACGATGCCATAGGGTAGACATGGTGGTGGCGGCAAGGTGTGCAGCAGGAAGGGAGGACGCGCCAGATGAGTGAAGAGGGTACAACGGCCCGGAGCTATTGCACCTGGTGATCACTCTCCTGGAATGTAGATCCTTCACAGAACAACCAGCGGGGTCAAATTCAACAGAATAGTTGTTGTCGGAAGTAAACTAACGCATGGAAATTAGGTTCTTAATAAGACCCGGAGAAACAAGAACATTATTAAGATATAATGAATCGGGAAGATAAGTAGTGCCAGTGGAGGTGACGGGAAGGAAAGCACCATTACCGACAATGGAGGGCGGAATAGGATACCGCTGGGAAGAGGTGTGTGAAAGATTACCGGCGTCAGAGGTCATGTGCGAGGTGGCGTCGGTGTCGAAGATCTAGTCAGGTTGCTGGGGCGGAATCAGCGACATGGTGTTGAAGGAGGAAGCCAGACCCTGTGCGTCCTAGGACGGCGCCATGCTAGTCGTGGGGTAGTAGTAGCCGGAGGGAGCAACCCACTGCCCTTGGGTGCCGGCGACGAGAGCCTGCGGCTGAGGTGGAGGAGCCGGCAGATGAGGACGAGCAGCCGGCAGTGGAGCAAGGGGAGGACGAGTCCTAGGCCACATGCTGATAGAACCGGACCAGGGCCTGTAGAAGCTGGGCCACGAACCGCCTGGTGGAGCCGTCGCAGGAGGAGTTGGACCAGGGGCGGGTGCACCAGACTGCCGCCCCTTGCCCTTGCCACCACCGCGCATGCCGCGCTTGCCGGATTTGTTGGAGTTTCCGCCGGGTCCAGGAGAGGCGCTGGGGGGCTGCTGCGGGGGCGCAGCGAGCTTGCTGGGTTGCTGACCAGTAGCACCGCCAACGCCGGAGGCAAGGAGGGCAGTCGGGGAAGACGCCGGGCGATGAGCCATGTTGAGTTCTTCAAGCAGTAGATCGGTCCTGGCTTCCAGGAATGTGGGGAACGGGCGCCCACGCTGAAGGTGCATGCCGATGGAGGCAAAGCGCTCGTTGAGACCGCGGATGATGTTGAGGACGAGTGTTCGATCAGTGATGACCTCACCCAAGTCGCCCAGGGCATCGGCCATGGATTTAAACTTGCGGCAGTAGTCGGTGATGGAGAGATCACCCTGGACGAAATTGCGGAAGGCGGCGTCGAGGTACAGCGCGCGCTGCTCCCGGTTGCCGAGGAACTGGTGCTCTAGGGCGAGCCAGACGGAGCGGGCAGAGGCTGTGGCAGGGTCGTCCCGAACAATCTCCTCGAGATCGGGAGAGACGGTGCCGAGGAGCCACGTCATGACGACGCAGTCCATACGCTCCTAGTCAGGGTAGGTGTGGTCGGCGGCGTCGGCGAGAACATGGCGCTGGAGGGAGAATTTCCCAAGAACCAGGAGCATCTGGTGGCGCCAGCGGGTGTAGTTGTTGGTCTCCATGTCGAGGACGGCGGGGACGAGAGCACGAATGTTTTGGACGCCGATAGCCTGGGCGTGGAGGTTGATGATGGCGGCGGCTTCGTGCACCAGGAGAGCGTCCCGGAGCGGCTGACGAAGGCCACCGTCGCCACCGGCGCTGATAGAGGAGGCGGCGTTGTCCTCCTGGTGTACGGCGGCCTCGGCTTCTTCTCACTCCTGGGCGGCACGAGCGAGCGCATCACGAGCGTGAGCGACGGCGGCATCATGCTCCTAGGCCGCAGTCGCGGCCTCCTGCTCGGCGGCCTCAGCGCGCTGGAGAGCGGCGGCCCGGGAAGCCTCCTGTTGGCGACGGCGCTCCTCAGCAGCGCGGACGCGGGCAGCCTAGGCGGCGCGGGTGCGCTCGGCCTCGGCGGCAGCGGCGGCAGAGGAGGCGGGAGGAGGAGAGGTGCGCGACATGGCCGAGAGGCGCGCGTGAAAGGGCAGCGGAAGGAGGAAAACTAGGCGTCTGATACCATGAAAGCAATTGTATTACAAGATGATGTAGACCAAGCAATTGTACATATATATACAATCAACCTATAATTAGCCATAATGGACCAGTAGTCCATGCGCCTATGCATGCAGCAATTAACCTATAATTAGCCATAATGATCCAGTAGACCAAACGCCTATGCAGCTGTCTAACAGTTATGTTGTATATATCTTTTTTAGGATATTGTAACTCCGGATGCCATGATAGTAAATTGTAATTCTTATAAGTATAAGTTGGTATTAGATGCACATATATCTTTATTAACACAAATAGAATATATTTTGAAAAGTAATCACTTATTTAAAACATAAAAACTTACAAGTCAATAAAAATCTCTGCAGTTTCAATAACGTGCTCCATTTACCATTTCATGATTCAGCTTTTGACTAGGACCAATCTGTGATGAATTCAAGTACTTGGTGATGTTAAATCAATTAGGCAAAAATTCACGGTTCACATCAAGGAACTTAATCAGTGATCATTAAACTTTTGTCTAATTTATTTAACATCACCGAGTACTTGATTATCTAACAGATTGTTCATAACTAAAAGCTGGATCATGAAATAAATGATGTTATTGGCACTGCATATATTTTGGTTGAATCTGTATGTTTTTAGTGTTTTGCTTAAGTGCTTACTTTTTAAAATATATGTTATTTTTATTAAAAAAATATACGTGTATCTAGTATCAACTTATACTTGTAGGGGTTATATTTTACTGTCAAGTCATTCAAAGTTATAACATCTGTATAAGAGGATATATATATAACACAACAGTTGAATCTCTTATAAAATCTTCTTATAAAAAGTTAAACGTAAATGCTCATGATATGTATGTTGTCGTATATATTAATTTTTTATAATATGAGAAATCTCTCTCGTTACCTGATATTTTAAAATTCAGCTGTTGAGGTCTGCTACAGAGCATGGACACTGGACAGTAAGTATTTTGAACTTAAAATTGATTTTAAGTTTATTTACTTAAACCGGTTTATAGCGTGTGACTTGCAGGTCAATGACATTCCATTAAAAGTATGATAGTAATAATGTGAACACATGTTTTCATACTGTTTTTTTAAATCATTTATTTCATGCGAACAATGCGGCTAGTTTAATAATGTTTTTCTTAGACTTCGTCTGATATAAATTTACAGAAGGTTTTGAATCACGTTACTGGATTGCACCACAAAGGCTAGACCTCCAATGGCGTGTTTCTAGTACTTTACAAAATATTCCTATGGTGGGATTTAATACAGATTCATGTGAACTTAATTATGCAAGGTTTCACTGTATATTCGATGCAAACTTTTCACCACATGGGAGACCATTGTACTTCGATGATCTTCTTGAGTACCTAAGGACGTGGTCTAATGAGGACGTGGTCTAATGAGGTGAATTTCAATCATGAAGCTTTAGTTGCTTTTCTCATAAATTATCTATATTTTTAATTATATTTAGATAGAATGTGACAGTTGATGCTTTTTAACAATATGTTATATAGACATCCTGCTAATGAGGCTGATTTGAGAGCATATGTCTGGCCTTGAAAAATTACCCATGTTTAATAACTCTACAGTATTAATACTTACGGAGGAGCATACTTAGCATATGGAGTGTGGTGTAATTTAAAATAGTGTATATGGTTGATGCGAGAAGATGTCTTCATTATGCTAACAACGTTTTCAAGCATGAACGAAACAGGATAAGTATAAGTATTCTATTACTCTTTTACTGGATAATATTTTGTCTTAAATAGTTCAAATTATACTAGATTGAATCAAACATTTCTCTTTATTTGGATGACTGATAATTATGATATTACTAAGGCTTGGTCGTCTTGCTCAATAGTACCAAGACAGGCTTTATATCAGACATATAAGTTGTAATCTGTAGTCTTTTTAAATCAAATTTATTTTAAATTTTTGACAATTGAATTCAGAAAGTGAAGTTATATATTCTTTTTTATGCTTTTAAACAAACTACTAGACAAAATGACATAGAATGAGATGACTAAACTATTGGCAAAGTGAGAAATGAGTACATTTTTGTTTTTGGGGGATGTTTCTATAACTTGATCAGACCATATTGTTTTTGGAAGAGGTTTGTATGACTTAATCAGATAATTACTTTAATTCTCTATTTTTTGGGTGAATGTTACTATTTAGGAAGACAGGCAAATTCATAAACATAGCAGTTAATGTGCCTATACTAATGCTCATTATGGCTACTATAGGGTGAAGTCCATTTTAGCCCCCCCCCCCCCCCCCCCCCACAACGATGGCTAAACTCTAAAATTCAACCTCTAACTATGAAACATGATATTTTACACCCTCAACTATCAAAACCGTTTAAAATACCACCTAAGAGCACTACCACCCTTTTTTAATGGTAGTTTTACCAGAAATTTGTCATCTAAATAATATATTTTTGACATATATGGTAAGAACTTTTTGCATCTCTTGCTAACTGGGTTCTATGTCAAAGAAATTAATTGATTAGAATTCCAAACTTTACAAAATGAACCTGGGGGATATTTTAAATATGTTTTTATAGTTGTGGGGTGTAAAATATCCGGATTCCTAGCTGAGGATGATTACTGTATTACTGCTCATTATGCCTTTGAGATTATTTGAACAATGTGTGAAGTGAGTGCATGTCCATGATTATTTATTTATGGGGTTTATTTAAGCTTTTTTTTAATCTGTTGGGCACCTTAGATTCAGATTATACATGCCTGACTTATTCAAATAATTCCAAGATTAATATGGGGTATGATTTGCTCCCAAAATTTTCTTTACCATGTTTATAACTTATCAGCAACTATGCCCATATGAACCAAACCAGTGTGCTAATGTTTTAGAATCAGTTTTGGAAACATGTAGAGGAGAGGAGAATTGCTTCTATAGTAGAATGCTTCATGTTTAGATGAACCTTTTCATGATTAGTTGAATCTCTGGTAGGTTTCAAAATTTATGTAATTAAAAATATAGTAAGATGACATAATAATGTGTATCAGGTTGTTTGTTAGCACAAGTGTCTCATTCTGTGGCTGATATTTTTGAGTATAGCATTGCGAAGCATTTGCTATTAACTTGTTTTGTATAGTAGAGAGGTTCAACATTGAAACATGTTTGTAGAAACCTATTCCGGTGTGTTTTTATATCGATATTAGAAAACCTGACATGTTAATGAGTTTAAGATATATATATATATATGTGTGTGTGTGTGCGCGCGCGCGCGCTCAAGTTAATAATATTTTACCGCTGATAGTAACGCTAGCTATTCTTTTCAACTGATTTTTATGCATGGATTCTTGCTTTGTCCTAAGCTGCACATATTTATCTCTCTTGATATCTCTTGAAGACTAGTGAAAAAAACAAACTAAAAATGTTAGCATGAATAAATTTTGAATGTCTTTTTTTTCAAAATAGACAAATGATAAAGAGTCCAAATAGAACTCAGAGTTGCTTGCCGCTGCTGCTATGATTTTGTAACATTTTGTACATTATACATGACACTAGCAAAATGTCTGTGCACTGTAGCAGAAAAAACTAATATATATCTCGCACGAGAAAGCGTGACCTAGAAGGGAAGGGATGTCTCATGCCGTACGGGAATAAAATAATATACATGAGTAACTGGAAATGCACTACTAGTTGATAACTGCTGGCCGTTCCAGGATGTTTGGTAAAACTTTGGTTGCCTGCACTGCACGGGTGCTGGCTCTCACCTCGTGTGCAGGCAACGCCCTGTACCTCGTGATCCTGGCTCAGCGCGTGCAATTTGCTTTGCATCTGCGTAGCGGCGTTGAGAAAAATGCAACCAAACACCAACCTATTGTATTTTAGAGCATCTCCAAGCTCCCCAATTTCACCCACTATAGCCTTTTTTTTTTCCTTTTGTAGATTTTTTGCTCCAACAGACGCCTGTAAACTAGTCCCAAAAAGTAGCGGTGCCCAAAATCCTCTCGAGACAAGCTAGAAGTAGGGAAAACCCAAAACCCAATATCGGTTCCAATCCTCTCTCACGCATGGAGGGCGTGACACTCATGCCAATCTGCCGCCTCCTCCCTCCGGTCTGAGCCACCGTCCATGCCCAGGGATTGTCATGCCATTTCCGTTTGGAGGAGATTACCGTCCCCACGGTCCTCACGGTATGGTGGTTACCGCGATAACCGCTTAAAATCGTACGAATTTTATCTTTAAAAATTTAAATTCAAAATTTTGAAAACTCATAGCAATATCATAGTTACCGTGGTATGTTAAAGCTAAAAAAGAAAAATTGTGAAAAAAATTATAAAATATAGTAAAAATTCTAAAAATTGTAGAAAATTTTGAAAAAATTGTGGATATCTTTAAAAACAATGTAATATTATATAATTTTTTCGCATAGCCCTTACTTTGTTTTTATACTTAAATAAAATAGAAATTATATACCAATCCATCTTTTATTTTTTAATTTCAATGGAGCTCTAAAATGTAAAATAAACTTCATTATTTTCACAAACTTTGTTTACTATAGTGATCTATAATTCAAAGTACTATTTACTAGAACTTTTTTGGATTTTTTTTTAAAATTAAATTTGGTTAAAATTTATTTGAACCAAACCACCGGTTACCCTAACCATACCTCGACGGTTTGGATGATTACCATGAGAACCACTCGGTAACCGCCGGTTTGGTGAACACTACACATGCCCTCCTTGTCCGTGCTCCAGTCTACCCTAGCCATGCACGCCACGCCCTGATCCTCGTCAAACGCCACCACACAATCTCGAGCAGCAAGGTTGCCAAGGGCCGGGTCGTGCCTGTCTACCTCGCTGACCCGACGTGGGTGCCTAGGTGGAGTCCGCGAGGAAAAGGGAGGGCACGCTGCTGCTGAGCCAGAAGCACGTTGGGTGAATTCACAATCTAGTAGGCTATTTGCTTGTACTCGCTATTTGCCATCGCCCTGACGTTGTCCCTAGCGGGGGTGGCACACAGGGACACGTACGACGGGGGTGTCCTGCTCCCGCGGTGGGGTGATCTCGTCAAGGGGGAAGCAGAGGGGCTCGGCGGCCGAGGTGAGGGACGGCGTAGCATGTTGCGGAGAGAGAAAAACTCGCGCATGTGAGATCTCAACAATATCAATCGGCGCAATGGCAATGGCTGCGCAACCTTCTGGCTCGACGCCGGCACGCAACAACCTGGGTTGGCCTCTACTCAAGTGGGAGCTGCCTCGCCGTGCGTCAACCAACGATCAAGCTGAGGCCTCACCGCATGGGTTAGCTGCCGCTTGAGCCGATGCAATACTACCCTTGAGGCACCCATACTGCTGAGGAGGCGCGTGAGATGAGCCATCAATTGAGAATAATCAATCCCAGAGGCCTTGCTCGTTTGGGCGGAGTTTGAAGGGGAATAGGCTGAAATCCCCATGTGTCATCCCGACCGGGCCAAATTTCACTTCACGGCCAGCAAGCGCGTCTGGTTGGGCCGGGGTAGGGGAGTTTCTCCGCCTAATCCACCCCAACCCATGGGGAAGTGAGAATTTTTACTGTTACTAATTTAATTTTTTTTAATTTATAAAACTAATTTTAAAATTTTTGTTTTTACAGAAATAGACTCTTGCCGCTCTAGGCCAAGGCGGCATTTAAAAACCGCCGTGGCCCAGGGCGGCAAATGGCCCGGCCGTGAGGGGGTGCTAACGGCGTGGGCCGCCGTTAAGCCGGGGGGCCACGTGGGCTTGCTGCCGTGGCCCAGGGCGGCGAATGCCTCACGGGCCCCTGTGAGGCCGCAGAACTACAGGGGGCAGAATGTAAATTTGCATTCGCCACCCTAGGGGAGGGCGGTTTTAGCCCAATCGCCGCCCTGGGAGAGGGCGGTTTTTACCCCCCCCCCCCCCCCCCCATAAAATCCTTTCACGCCGGCAACCGCGGTCATTTCCCCCTTCCACCTCCAGCGTTTGTCCAATAGAGCTGAGGCAAAGGAGGAGCAGTACAGCGGCGAAGCCCTCGCGGATTTTTAAGTCAAACCTATATTTTTTTTCTCTCCCTCCGTCATGTAGTCAATTTTTTAGACAAGTGTTAATTAGTACTAGACGCGTGGTGTAATACCCGACATAATATGAAAATATTAGCGGTTTGGTATATCCATCGTTAGTGTTAAATTTATTTGACCGTACTAGTAGAACATAGCGGACAGGTAGTAAATTGTAGATATTTTAGAAATAAATATGCTTCGCTATGGCCATCGTTGGTATACGTCATTTCGACACGGTAGATAAACCTAGCGTATAACTTTATTAGCGCCGCTGTGTTAGTTTGTAAAATGTAGAAATGGTAATGGTTTGACTCATACCTACAGCCTTTTTATGAAACGAATATTGGTTAGTACAGATTAATAATTGTAGTGAAAATATTTTTTGTCAACAGAAATGGCAAATAGAGTTGCATTCGTGATATATCACGGTGAAGGAAATGTCAGAGAAGGACAATATGGGGTAGATTTATCGGAGTTCAACGTACTGAGCTACACGGTAAGAATGCTTTCTTGTTGTTTTATGTTCGTCCTTCAGTCCGTACTAGAATTACAGTGTCAACTTCCTTATATGTTACTGCAGTCTGATCAGCTAGACCCGGAGGCCAACGCGTACTCACTGCAGAGGAGCCTGGAGGCGTACCTGTTGTGGGTGTTCGGGTGGGTGATGTTCACCAACTCGCACCGCCACGCAGTCGACAAGGGCTTGATCCCTTACACGAGGGAGATAGCCGACGCCGAGGACGGTGATGTTCCGCAATACAGTTGAGGATCTGCAGTCCTTGCCGCCACGTACAGGGGTCTGTGTGATGGCTGCAGGAAGACCGATGCAGAAGCGGTCTTCACGGGTTGTCCACTCCTCCTACAGCTCTGGGCAGCAGAGCGGTTCGCGATCGGCTGCCTCGTGGTGGACCACAGTCCGTATGAGGCGAGCCTGTACATGGGTGTCCCACCGGAGGACTATCCGACGAAGGGGACGGTGTGGTGTCGTCGTGAGGTATGTTCGGTGTTAGAACCGGCTCGGTTTTTTATGTTACTTGGACTAATGAAAACTCTTTACCTGTTTGTAGCGTTGGTACGCTCACGTGCAGGTGCAGAAGTTGTACCTAGACTTCGTCATGGAGTTCGACAGGATCACGGACGACGACGTTGTCTAGGAGCCGTACAACGACGAGGCGGTGGCGGCGCGTGCGCCGCTTGGGCTGTCGTCCCTCTGCACCAGGGACCAGGCATACTGGCTGACGATGACGCCGATGCTGTTCGACATTTCTGTCGAGCCATACTGCCCGCAGCATGTGATGCGACAGTTCGGTATGCGCCAGACCTTCGGCCAACCACAACCCTAAGCCGTACCGCAACACGTTCACAGGTATGTGTGGAAATGAATATTCCGTATTATTATGCATTGTGTCACCGGTTGTGCTCTGCAGGTTAAATCGCCGTGGCCAGGCCACCGGTAGGTTGTGGAGACCCACCGTCATCGAGTACATCAACGACTGGCTCATAGCCACGGAGGACGTCTTCACGGAGATCCACCCCCCACACAGCCGAGAGGTACGAGGAGTACCTTTCCTGGTACCAGCCCCGTACCAGACTACGGGTGACGTTCACTCCCGGGGCTCCACAGGCGCACGTCGCGGGGGTGCGAGACGCATACCCGACACACCGCGACTAGGACTACTTCCGCGCGGTGAGTCAATGGTTTTCATACTATTTTCAACAGTACTTACTACGCGCAACTAACCACGCATTGTCTGCTGAACAGGCGGACGATGCTAGGCAGGTCGACACGGAGCTCGGCCTACTGTGCCAGCGCATCGAGGCTGGCATCCCTCTCACGGAGCAGGAGCAGGCGTCCTCGTTCCGCCGGATGCGCAACACGATGTGCTCGGTCGTCCGTGCTTTGACTTGTCGCCGTTCCGATGCAGCCCCGCCGATGCAGATACATATGCAAGGTCCCCATGGTGAAGGGACATCGGCAGGAGCGGTTGGTTCTGCAGGGGCCAGTACGTCGTGGGGAGCAGGTCCTTCCGGTACCGCCGGAGGATCGAGGACGGCAGGCTCCACGATCAGGCGAGGTTTGTCAGGTACGTCAGGTTCGAACATATTCTCCATAACTAACTGCACTTTTTATTCGGTTGACGTGAACTTTTCTTTACCAGCCCCATGCGGCGGATCTCACCACCACCTGGGGGACACTGGGCGGGGATCTGCCCCGAGCACCTCTGCTTGGATCTCTGCCGAGGACGACATCGTTCCGGAGCAGGACGTGATCGGGTCATCACAGCTCGGAGGTGCACCGGACACACAGCCGCACGACGCCGGTGCTTTCCCTACTGCTCAGGCGGTCCGAGCCACCCGTGGGGTAGCGGCAGACCGTCTGATGTACTCGCGCGGGCACGTGCGAGCGCAGCCTAGAAGGACGAGGAGGCGTACGGACTAGGGGCTATTGTTGTAGTTATTTATTTATAGGTCTCGCATAACTTGTAAGGCATGAACTTGCCCATTATGTATAAGACTTGGTGTATGCAAATTATGCTGTTAATTATATTAATATTGTGTTGTTAGAAGTAATCCCATCTCTTCATTGTTTTTTGAATTATATTGACACTAATATGTGCGTTATCTGAAGTTATCTTTATGCGAACGCCATCCCGCTTGCCTGCGCCTGTCGGCCTTCCCGCTCACGAGTTAGAGTACCCTAGGGATCGGACCGTTGCCCCCACCCGGATCCGACAACAAAGATCGGACCGTTCGCATTATGATCGGACCGTCCGCATACGGATCGGGCCGTCCGATTTCTTCAAATTTGGTAATTTGCAAATGGCTGCAGGGGCCTGAACGCAAAAATGCATTCGTCGCCCAGCGGCGAATGCATTTTTGCGTTTGGCCCCCGGAGCCATTCGCCGCCGTGGCCCAAGGCGGCAATGCCACGTGGCCCCCGGCCCGCTGACGCCGTGGGCCGCCGTCACGGCCTGGTGACGCCACCGTGGGCCTTGGCCATTTACCGCCCTGGGCCACGGCGGTTTTTAGATGCCGCCCTGGCCCACGGCGGCAAGAGTCTATTTCTGTAAAAAGGAAAATTTTAAAATTAGTTTTGTAAATTAAAAAAAAATTAAATTAGTAACAGTAAAAATTCGCTAAGTCTCCCGTGCGAGATGATTTTTTTTTCTCCCCGCAGCCGCAGCCTCACGCTCGACGGGTGGCAGGCGACAGCGCCGGCCTTCCTTCGTCGCCGCGCGAATGCGCGACACCGCCGCCTCGTTCCCCACCAGTCACACAGCCTCGAGCAGCTTTCCTCCTCACGCTGGTTCATCCTTATCGCAGGACAGGCGACGACGCTGACTTCCTCCTCCGTTTTGTTGCTCCGTCGACCATGAAAGAATTTTTTTATTTTTTAACCTTTTTTATTTTAAAACTAAAAGCTCTTAAAACTTATTTTTAAATCTGAACCTTTTGATCACGTCACCTCATCAGTGTGACCAAACAACACTATTGCACAACAAACGTTTGGCGTGGCCACATTGTTTGACCGAGGTTCAGATTTAAAAATAAATTTTAAGAAGATTTATTTTTAAAAATAAAAAATAAAAAGGTTCAAATAATAAAAATAATTCGCATGGAAACCCCCTTCTCGTTCAGTGGTAGTGCTCCTCTTCTCCTCTCTATTCTCCTCTGCCTCCTCCTAGGCAGGGCCGTCGATGGCCAGGAGCAGGGTGGCTAACCGCTCCGAGCCCCTAAAAAACGAAGGGCCTCCAAATTAGATTAGCCCATGGCCCAGTAATCCATATGTTCTGTTCCACGTCCGATACAAGCTGCGGCAAACGAATTGTCGAGTGCCCCGGCTGTCCGCCCGTCCAATTCCTTGCGTCGCCTGACTCGTCGCGTCCGTTCCGTTCCGTTCTGCTGCGGCTGCGCCTTCGTCAAATTAGCATTGAATATTTAATATATTTCCACATATTGTATGAAAGGACATATATTGAATTTATATAATTATGTGAAAGTGTGCCTTAATTGTATTAAACATATATGTTCTTAGTATTTTAGGCCCCATTTTGCATTTCGCACTAGGGCCCCTAAATCCTGGAGACGGCCCTGCTCCTAGGGTTAGGGTTTAATCTCATGTTCTTCCAAATTTCCAGATTTCTTCAACATGCTTCTGTATATATATTCTTCTTTAGCCTAAGTGTCAGATTTTTTTTTCTTTGATGTCTCCTGAAATTCTAGTATGTGTTTTTATATATGATGTGAATTTGCTTATTTGCTAGCAACTGAACTAAGGAGGGCAATTTCTTGTAGATTCCACTACCTTTTTCAAAGTTTTTATATATGATAAGATTCAATCATGTACAGGAGTAAGTTTCAGCATGCATTTCATGTTCTTAACTCATCGGTTTAGGGTTTTTTTTTTGTCGGTGTTGCCTGATGGTAGGTTCAATACAATGCCATTTTGTATAATGTTGGGGTCAGCTAATCAATGTTAGCTTGCAAGATTTGGTTCTTTGCAAATCGTGTTGCCTTCAGTTGTTTCTTTGCCATGAGTTGGATACAAGGGGATATGTACTGTGGCCTCACCTAATATTACCCTGAATTAAACTTCTAACTACCCAATTGTTTACTCACTATGATATGCAAGAACAATTAGGATTTTAGCCCTTAACCACTTTATATTATCTGTCAGATAGCATGCCCTTAACCACATTATATTATCTGTTAGATAGCATGGACGACAACTTATCTAGTGTGCTCAATTTCCAGTGGAAAAGTCAGTATTAGCTCTTAATTTCAGAAATCGTCATGGGCCTTTACAATTTTTTCCTTACCACTTGTTCCTTTGCACATACATTTTACTCAATTACCACAATATTCTCTGTTTTTTTTTTACAAATGCACAGCTCTGAATTCTTGTAACTTTGATGGACGGGTTTTGTTACGGTCCTGCTTGTGGGATTTTGATCGAACAGAAAGTAGGCAGAGAGAAAGGGAGAGATATCTTGGGGAAGAGGAAGAAGAAGCCGTATTAGGAGATAGTGGTTTATAAGGTGTTTGAATCAGTTTCTAGCTTTTATCTCAATTTTTGTTAGCACGTTTTTTAAAAAGTATAACGGTGCGTTTTTTATAAAAAATTTCTATATAAAAATATCTCAAAAAATCAAATGGATCTATTTTTTAATTTTTAATAATTAATACTTAATTAATCATATATTAATGATATTTTTTGTTTTACACGTGGCTTATAAGCTTTACGGATATGCCAATTCAAACACCGTGATTACAAATTCGTTGCCTCTCCTTTCCTTCGATGGGGTACTTGTACTCGCGTACGCCCTGACCCACCAACTCGCGGGTTGGGCCGCTTCTGCCTCTTGGGCCGCCCGTCGTCTTGACTGGATTTACACTGTCGAATTTTTTTTATTTTTATATTTATTTAATAAAATATTTACAAAACTACATTTTTATTTCAAAAATTTACAAAAATATACTCCCGCCGCCCTTTGGGAGGGCGATATGATGACGTGGCTGACGGCCGTTGGCCGGCGGCCCACGGCCGTCAGCCATTTTGCAGGCAGCCCCCCGAGCCACACAAAAACCGCCCTCTCAGAGGGCGGTTTTTGTGGCTTGCAAATGGCCGGCCCGTGCTCTCAAATGTTGGCGCCCGGGACCGTGTCCGAGTCCGCGCCCGTGCCCCGCCCCCGGGAACTGCTCCCGCGCCCGGGCCCTGCTCCCGGCCTTCGCCCACGCCCGGCCTGCGACCGTGCCCGGGCCCTCTCCCGGGAACTCGCCCGGGGTCAGCGCCCTTGCCCGGGCCCTCTCGTCTTTGTGTGGCCGGGGGGCCGGCCATTTTGCAGGCAGCCCCCTTGCCGCCCTCTGAGAGGGCGGTTTTTGGCTGGCCGCTGTAAAATGGCCGACCCCTGGCCGGATTTTTACAGGCAGCCCCCTTGCCGCCCTCTCAGAGGGCGGTTTTTATGTGGCCGGGGGGGGCCGCCTGCAAAATGGCTGACGGCCGTGGGCCGCCAGCCACGTCATCATATCGCCCTCTGGAAGGGTGATTTTAGAGATATCTCCCTTCCAAAGGACGGCGGGAGTATATTTTTTGTAAATTTTTGAAATGAAAATGTAGTTTTGTAAATATTTTATTAAATAAATATAAAAATAAAAAAAAACTGTAGCTGGAGCAGGAGAAGTAGCCGTAACATTCCTTCCCCCTTCAGCAACGGCTTGCCCCCAAGCCGGGGCGGGTCCATATCGTCTGCCTTTGGTCTGAACGGTAAACTTTGCCGTTGCTCCATATAGGTCACCCGTTCAGATATCAACGGCTGCATGTTGTGGCCCTATCAAAATAACTAATTAGCAGTTGCTGATAGGTAAAATCAGGTGTTTCTCTACAGGAAAAAAATCAAAAAACAAAATTCCAGCATCAAAGAGTATGGGAACAAAAGAGAGCAGAGCAAGCATCGATTGTAGTAAGAGCTCATAAGCCAGCTAACAACAGACAAATACTTGCACATTAGTGTATATGTTGTGCAAAGAAAATCCCTGTTTAAACAAAGACAACATTGCCATACTACTTCTAGATTCCCAGATAGAGTATTACCCAAAAACTAGCAGTAAAATGAAGCTACTAAGAAAAAGCCTTCAGAATACAACTCAACCATCTGAATTGCCAAAATGAAGAAACTTATGTACTAAGGCTGCGTTCTAAACAGCTAAACGGCTTGGCTTCTTTTTCGTTTTCTGTGAGCATGCTTTCTGAACAACTAAACGATGTATTTTTTATAAAAAATTTTCTATATAAAAGTTTCTCAAAAAATCATATTAATTTATTTTTTTAAGTTTAAAATAATTAATACTTAATTAATTATACGCTAATGGTTTATCTTGTGCCACCGAAAATCTAAGCCTAACCTCTCTATTTAGAACGCACTAGGAAGGAACATATCAAATCTTAAAAAAACAAGAGTCAACGTGAATTCTACCATAAGTAGCTGGGTATAGCTACCCATAAATCTACGGTCCTCATGAACTAGTTTTCTGAAATTTATTTCTATGCGTTTTGTAGCACGAAATTTGTTTGTTGATTTTTTTTCCTAAAAAGCAACACCTGACTCTACCGATTAGTAGTTGCTAATTATTCACTTTGGTGGGCCCAGAGTGTACAGCCGTTGATAGATAAATGTTTGGCCTAGACGAAGCAACGATAAAGTTTGCCTTCAAGGCCACAAAGGCAGACGATACCGACCCAGCCGGCGCGACAGGAAAACGCGCACGCAGCGCCACTGCATCCTCCCAGGTGGCTTCCTCTGAAGTAGTTCCAGACCAACGAACCTTGATTTGCTCCGGCGCTGCCGCTCCTTTCTTGCAACAACGACGGGCCAGGATTTGAACTGGAACAGGTTCGTCCTCTGGTTCTGCGAGATACCGCCAGACCTGGAGGTGGCGCCTTGCGCAGCTGCGAGACATGCAACACGCAAGCGATACGCCACGGAGACAGCTCGTGCCGCCGCCACCTGAAACGGACCAAAATAACGAAAATCGAAATGACAGTTTGTGATTAGTTCGCCCCGTCACGGACGTCTGAGCATATGGCTGAACCTTCATGAACACCCAATCTCCTTCAGCGAAAATACGCTCAGATCGCTTCTTGTCAGCCTGAGCTTTCATCCTCTGTTGCGCACGATGCAGGTGTTGGTGCAGCAAGCCAGTGATTACACCCCGCTCCTTCATCCATTCATCCAGGTCCAGCACCGCACAAGAAGAAATCACACCAAAATGACGAGGAGGATGGCCGTAAAGTACCTCAAACGGAGAAGTCCCCAATGCTGAATGATGGGTTGTATTATACCAAAACTCTGCCAGTGCCAGCCAACGAAACCATCGCTTAGGACACGTGTGCACAAAGCACCGCAAAAAGGTCTCGAGACACTGATTCACCCGCTCAGTCTGACGATCCGTCTGCGGGTGAAAGGCCGAGCTCATGCGCAATTGAGTATCAGCCAATCGAAACAACTCTGTCCACAGCGCGCTGGTGAAGATGCGATCACGGTCTCACACCAATGACTGCGGCAGCCCGTGAAGCTTGTACACATTGTTGAGGTAGGCAATAGCACCATCAAATGCAGTGAAAGGATGTGCTAATGCGATGAAGTGCGCATACCAGGAGAACTTGTCCACAACTAGAATGCAGTCATATCCCGAGGAAGACGGTAAGCCCTCGATGAAATCCAGTGACACCATTTGCCAAGCATGTTCAGGGACAGGTAACGGCTGCAATAATCCCGGATAACGGACTCTCAGCTTTGGCTTGTTTACAGAGAGCACGCGTCCACAAATAGACGAACGAACTGCATTCTTTAATCCCGGCCAAGCAAACAGCTTGCGCACCCTGCTGTAAGTGACCTGTATTCCCGAATGCCCACCGATTGCTCCAGCATGCAAAGGTGCCAGTACTCGCTGCTGCAGCGCACTGTTGTTGCCCAGCCAAATGCGCCCTTGGTATCGCAACACACCATCCACCAAGGAATACTGGGGCAGAGTCTCAGGTTTGAGAATGACCTGCGAGATGAGCTGCGACGTATGGGAATCACTGGCATACCCAGCCTGGACCTCATCCAACCACGCTGGAACACACACTGAAATAGCCGCGAGCTGAAAAGAATCTTGATGATCACAGAGGGACAATGCATCAGCCACTCGATTCTCCAATCCCTTCTTATACACCAAGCGATACTGCAGCCCCAAGAGCTTAATCATCGCCTTCTGCTACCAGGGTGTCGCCAGCCGCTGATCTCCCAGATGAATAAAGTTCCGCTGATCCGTGCGAATGACAAATTCCCCAAATTGCAAATATGATCGCCATTGATCAACAACCAGAAAGATAGCAAGGCATTCCTTTTCGTAAGTAGACAGACCTCTGTTGCGCGGTCCCAAAGCTTTGCTCAGGAATGCTAGTGGGTGACCATCTTGCATTAGGACCACGCCCACACCCTTATCCGAGGCATCAGTCTCAATGACGAAAGTTTTGGTGAAATCCGGAAGTGCAAGTACAGGTGCTGAAGTCAGAGCCTGTTTCAACGCCTCAAAGGATGCTTGATGTTCAGTAGTCCACTAGAAGACAATGTATTTCTTCAAGAGATCAGTTAGAGGCCTGCTGATGATACCAAAGTGTCGAACAAATTTGCGGCAATAACCGGCTAGCCCCAAAAACCCACGAACCTCCTTCACATTTGTTGGAACCTGCCAACGCAGCACAGCTTGAATATTCTTCGGGTCAGTTGCCACACCTTCCCCGCTGATGACATGTCCCAAGTACGTTAGTTGAGATTGCGCAAATGAGCACTTAGAGCGCTTCACTCTGAGCTGGTGATCGGTCAGCAACTGAAACACTTGACGCAAAAGGACCAGGTGCTCTGTCAAGGTTCGACTATACACTAATATATCGTCAATGAACACCAAGACAACCTTCCTCAGCAGAGATGCTAAGATTGTGTTCATCAATCCCTGAAACGTAGCTGGCGCACCTGTCAGGCCATATGACATCACTCAAACTCATAGTGGCCATTGTGCATCTTAAAAGCTATCTTGGGTTCATCCTCCGGCTTCATGCGAATTTGATGGTAACCCGCACGCAAATCCAACATGGTGAACCAACAAGCTCCTGCCAGTTCATCCAATAGCTCGTCGATGATGGGTAAGGGATACCTGTTCTTCACAGTAATAGCATTCAGATGGCGATAATCGATGCAAAACCGCCAGGTCAGATCCTTTTTCTGAACCAACAGAACAGGCGAGGAAAATGGACTGGAACTTGGCTGTATCACTCCCTGAGCCAACATTTCAGTCACTTGGCATTCAATCTCGTCCTTCTGGACTGGGTTTTAGCGATAAGGCCTGAGATTCACAGGTTTAGCTCCAGGCAAGAGAGGAATCGCATGATTGAAAACTCGAGAAGGCGGCAATCCTTTAGGTTCCTCAAAGACTACTGCAAATTCAGTTAACTGTTCAATTTCATCAGGGAGAATTGTCTCAGCTAAAAAAACACTGGCCGGGCACAATTCAACAGCTTGAGTGATCGCATTGTCATGCAATAAGCCTTTAATCTGAGTCAGAGTCATCAAAGGACAAACAGACACATCTGATACCACCCCCTTCAAACAGATGTCCTTGCCTTCATACTGGAATGACAAAGTTTTGCCTCTCCAATCGACCTCCATAGGACTATGTTCTGCCAACCAATCAATTCCCAAAATCACATCATAGCATCCCAGAGGCAGGACCTTCAGTGTGGACTGAAATGAAACTCCCTGTACCCACCAACAGCAGCCCTTGATCTCCTGAATACTCTGCAGGTTTCCCCCATCTGCCACCCGGACACGAATGGGACGATCTGCTGTCTGTACACCACCCAACTTATGAGCCAAATCTTCAGACATAAAACTGTGTGCCCGAGTCGACCAGCATAAGTACTTCATGGTGCTGAATCAAGCCTTTGGAGTCGCAGCGTACCCGAATCTTCAGTCCCTGGAACTGCTTCCCTGGAAATTTGGCACAATTCACCAGCAGCTTCCACCTGCTCAGGTTCAGCGGTACAGGGATGTCCTCAGTTGAGTAATTTGCAAACATCTCCACCAACTCTTCGACCACATGAAGTTGAACCGTAGTGTCAGGGTACTGCACAGTCCACACCACCATTCATGCCAACCAAGCAGAACAAAATAAACAACCTTCAGATAGAGATGATAAGCAACCTGCCGACTCATGCAGCCGAGATCACACTCCGAATTAGGTTGAATTAAAGAAACTTTTGGTAGGTAAAAGTGTAAAAGTAACAACCATTTCAGCAGTCAGATTATCAAAACTGATACAGCATGCTAGCTGCAGCAAATGAACAACAAATCACAGCTTTGTCATCGACGCAGACTACTCTACCCTGAAAGAAATTACGGTTAACTATACCACGAGTAGAGGGATCATGCCAGTATGCTTGTGCCAGTAGTATTCTTGTGCCTGTAACATCAAGGAAGAAGCCACACCGGAGAGGAGTGGGCAGATGCGCCCTCCTCTGGGAAGCAGCGCTGGACATGGCCATCGGACCACTTCCCGGTGTCATTGCATGGATAATGGCGATCCCTCTCATTCCCGAACATCATAGCCTCGTCGCTGAAGCTATCATCCACGAAGTAGATGCTCTTCTTCAGGCTGAGCCCATGATAGGGAGCAACTTCGTAGGATCTGGAGCAGCCACGCCCGACGAACAGCACGCGGCCATCCAGCGAGTCCAATTCGATCCAACAGTGCTCAACTTTGTCGACGCCGGCGTAGTTGACAACCTGCTCGACGATCTCGAAAACCTTGAGATGAGAGGTGAGCAGATGAGGGCGAGACGTAAACCTGACGACCATGAGAAACTTCCCGCGAGACTCCACGAGATAGCGAGCCTGGACCTGACCGCGCAAGCGCTCCTGTTGCCGGATCCGCAGCAACGACTCCGAGGTGCCGTGAAGGCCACCATCTGGGTAGAAGACGGGCACGCAAGCGACGATGAAACCCCTTCCCGTGAGGAAACGGAAGGCACCGTCGTAATAGATCACGTCCTGTACTTCATCTCTGACATTCAGCACGTCGGACGCCATGACTCCTTCCACGGGCACATCATCTCCCATACGCCAGAAGGCGAGCCGGCGCGGGCCGGCGATGAGATGCCGACGCATCACGATGCCCGCGGCGACGCAGCTGTTGTCATCTGGTACGGACGAGAGGGTGGCGGCGAGGATGATCATGTACTCTGCCCGCTGGTCACCCCGGCACGAACGGAGCAGGTCGGGAAGGGGGAGGCAGCGGAAGGCGCGCTTGGGGTCCTCTCGGGACCGGAAGTGGACGATGGCGTAGCCGTGGCTCTGGTAGAAGGCGAGGAAGAAGATCTACCCTCCCTCGTACGACCCGAAGCAGCGCGCCCCGTGCGCGGGGCTGAGGAGGTGACGCAAACTGCAGCGGTCGGTGCCGCAATAGAAGCAGCAGACGCGGGTCGAGCCCGCGCTGGCGGACGGGAGGAGCAGCCAGGGGAGAGGACGCGGCGGCGGGGGTGGCGGCATGGGATCGGCTAGTGCGGCCCGCCATTTCCTGCAGACGTCGGCCGCGCCATCGCGGTCCGCTATGCAGGGGAGGCGGCGGACGATCTCGCGCACCACGTCGGCCGGGATATCCGCCACATCAAGCGCAGGAGGGCCCTCCATGGGAGCCGCCATGGGAGCCGGGAGGGGAGGGGTACGGGGTGCGGAAGAGGGTTTTGGTTTCGGCGGTTCGCTGTTGCTGGCGGATGGTTAAAGGGAGGAAGGGAAGGGGCGAGGACGACGACGACGCTGTTCTGTTCGCTGCCCAAGCCTGGCCTTCTGGTTCTAGAAGCAAACTGAGGCTGGGACCGGACACCGGAGGGGCAGAGCGGGCCCGGGCGGTTGTTGTTGGGAATTGTCCTGCTAGAAGCAGAAGCAGGGCGCCAATTCATAAATTTTTTAATATAATTTTGCCCGACATTTTCAGAAAATAATTCTATATAGATATAAGATATACCACATAATCGAGGACCGTCGTCGTTAGAGCGTGATTAATTAAATATTAACTATTAAAAACTTAAAAATTAATTTATCTTAATTTTTAAACTACTTTTATTTAAAAAGCTTTTAAAAAATCACACGATTGAAGAGTTTGAAAAACTACAACGAGGTAATTAAGACACTATTTTTTCAAAAATCGCTCTGAAGAGCAGATTCCCTATCCACTTTTTGTTTAATATGATTTTTTTAAAAAACTTTTATAGAGAAGTTTCTTAAAATTAACATAAATCTATTTTTAATTTTTACTAATAGTTAATACTTAATTAGGAGGCACACCCCGTTTTGCGTACACAGTCCGGCCTCACCTTTCTGCGCTGGCGAACGCATAACATGAGCTGAACTCACTTTTTTTTTTCTTAGACACAACAGTTAGTACATTTTATCGTTACATGAACGCAACGCCCAACAATAATGCAATCGCGCGATTTTAAACAGGACAATCTCATGGTCATAACACGAATGTGCCTAGTTATACACCATGTATTTTGGAGTCGCACTAAATTTCTGATAGCCCTTAATGACCTTGTTCACCGCATCCAGAAAGTCCTTCTCTGTCACCGTTTTCCGTCGGGCGCGAATCGCATACATGCCAGCCTCTGTACAGACACTCCTTATATCAGCTCCTGTGACAACAAATAGGAGTTCGTGAGGACAAGCTTCTGTGCAGACACTCCATATAACAAGGCTTTGAGGTGCATGCAGATAGACAAACAAATATGAAAGAAACCACACAAAACGAAGGTTCAAAGTTTTACCAGTGGAGTTGGGGCAGAGGCGCGCCAGCAGTTCGAATCGGATATCCCGCTCACAGTTCATGGTGCGCGTGTGGATCTTGAATATTTGGGTACGGCCCTCCAGGTCAGGTAAGCCAAATTCTACCTTCCTGTCCAAACGACCAGGACGCAGAAGTGCAGGATCCAAAGTATCGGGCCTGGCAAAACAAGAAAACTTGTAAAGCTCAGCTTCTCAGCTCTATTCATGTGGCCAAGATATGTTCTCTACAATAGCTCCTAAAGGCATGCAGATTAACATGTTCTTATGCAGATGTTTAAAGATTCAGAACATAAGCTTCTTCAGATAAATGGCTTAAGGTGTTAATCCACCTTATATTATTGGATCATACAAGAACAGTAGAACGAAAAAGATAAAATACCTGTTTGTGGCCATAAGAACTTTGATGTTTCCTCTGGCATCAAACCCATCAAGCTGGTTGACAATTTCCAACATGGTACGTTGAACCTCATTATCACCCCCAACTCCATCATCGAAGCGAGCACCTCCAATAGCATCAACCTCATCAAAGAAGACAATGCATGCTTTCTTCGAGCGGGCCATCTACACAAAACAGTTTTGTGGTGAACATTTTTTTTTCAGAAACCTGCTGGTCAAACAGAACATTCAAGTGCAGAAACTGGATGAGTTCTTGTGAGTTTTCACAATGTTGCACAAACCTGAAATAATTCCCGGACCATCCGGGCCCCTTCACCAACATATTTCTGAACTAACTCACTGCCAATTACACGGATAAAACAAGCATCTGTACGATTGGCCACTGCTCTAGCAAGAAGGGTTTTGCCAGTTCCAGGAGGACCATAGCAAAGGACACCCTTTGGAGGATCAATACCAAGCTTGACAAACTTTTCTGGGTGAAGCATGGGAAGCTCAACAACCTGTGAACAATAATTAGCAAACAGTAAATAGTTTAAAACTAACTAGTCTATAGTGCATCAGGCTGAGCAATTTTGCAAAAACAGGGTACGAACTGAAAACGGTTGGCACACCTCACGCATCTTTTCAATCTGCTCCTTGCATCCACCAACATCATTATATGTCACATCAGGTTTTTCCTCAACAGTCATCATGGTAACGCTAGGGTCAATTTTGGGTGGCAAAGGAATTTGAATCTGGTACTTGTTCCGATCAACACTTTATTAAACACGAAATGAATTTACAAAGTGAGCACAATGGTTCAACAGATTTCGAACAATGATGTACAAACTCAGATATATGATATAGAAGGTATATTTCTTGTCCCAAAAATAGGAGGCATGTATAAGATGTTTTTTTTTAATTTCTTAGCTTAATCAGCTTTGCTATCTCTAAAGCTGACATGGCAGTTCACCTTCTGCCGTGGAAATGACAAATGGTGCTATTAAGATTTAGCAAACATAAAGGAACGGAAAATTAGTGAGGTAGATCTGCCAAACTTTGTACAAGTTGCAAGTACCCTAGATTCAAATAAGCAATATTTTCCCATCTATGTCAAACATGTAAGGTCTGTTCAATTAGAAGCGTGACACGATATATGCTGTCAATGCATTAATGGCATTGCATTCAGGAAGTACAAATTATTGGGTTAATATCTTAGAGCTTGTTTTGGTTTAACACGAAAATGCATCAAGAAAAAATGAAAACAGCAGACAGAATTGCATGACGTAGAAGTGAGGGAAAATCATATGACACATCAAAGACCAAAAAACAGCATTGACCTACCCCACTCGCATCCCTTCCTCAATGTCAGTTGGAGAGACTTTATCCCCTAGGCCAACCACAAACTGCATGATACAAAATAAAGCATAAGAAAGGGATGGCGCAAATTTCTAGGAAATATATGGTCTCAGTAAAATTGGATAAGTATGGAGTACCTTTGCAATTTGTTTTACATTAATCACATATTTGGCATCATCAGTATTAGGGCTTATAATCTTGGTACACCTAGCCACCTTCAAAGAGAAGAAAATATCTTATTAGTAAAATCAAAGGCGATATTAAAACTAAAGCAGAAAAATATAAGCCCTTAGGTATTATGCATGCAACATGCTAGGCACAAAACCAATAAAACTAGGAAGAAGTAGAAAAGATTAGGTTAAGTAATATACTTGCAATGGTTGCTCTTCTTGCATCATCTGCTTATCAGATACAAGATCCCATTGGCTAGGTGGTGCCAGCCCTGTGTCAGACTCCTTAATCCCTGGGATTTAATAAAAGGAGTGTATGTGTCAGTTAAACCAAGCTGATAAGCTGCACAATAATATGAAAGGTAATTGGATGTTCAGAACATGGAACAAGGTTGCTATTCATTAACACGTCAAAATTCTACTACAAGAACAAATTTGGAGATATATTGCACATTCTATATAGAGCACTAGAATTGTTCTCTTGTAATCAACAAAACAAACAATGACTAACACGACATTTTCCTACGTTGGGGGCTAATTAAATGGGTTATAGTGAATAGTAAAGCATCAGCACGATCAGTAAAATGATGCCCATTGTGCTACGATATGAATGTACACTGCTGAATGAAAAAATGTCTTAGCAAATTGAGCTACATCTCCAGTTCCAGCTAAGTATTAGACGAAAAATCCTTACGCACCACAAAGGTCGTTGATCTTCTTAGCCATCTCTTTGATTTCCTTCTCCACCTTCTTTATGCTGGTGGAGTATGGCCCAAGTCCCTGCGCAACAACAGCCAGCCCACCAGAATCAGCAAGCTTCATTAGCAGAAAACACGCAGCAAAACCTAACAAAGTATTCCATCTCTCCTCTGAAGCCCAGCTTTTCACGACGAAGAAGAGGCAAGCTATGACAAGAGAACATTCCGCCTCAGCGAAAAAACCAAACCATCCTCTACAGAAGTGAACAAACTGAACATCATCAACCCCCGCCGAGTAAATCACAAGGACGGCAACTGCAACCTAGACCAACAAAAGGGACAAACTCTTCCACCCCCAAACAGTAGGAGGAATCAAAACCCTAGAACTATCATCGACCACAAACTATGCGCAGCCTGACCGCTCCATGGGACCAGATCACCAGAAAACGCCCTAGATGACAGAGATGGGGGAGATCTAGCGAGCGAGGCCGCGACACTCACATAGGTCTTGAGGAGTGCGATGTCATCCTCGTCGAGAGGGCGAGGGTTCTTCTCGTTCATGATGTCGTCCTCCGGCTCCGGCGCCATGGCTCCGCCCGCTTCCGCTGCTGGTACTCGTCTTCTCCGGCGGCGAGAGCACTTCAGGTGGGGAGCGATCGCGAGAGAAGCTCCGGTTGATTTGGGAGTTATTTTCTTCGACTTTATTTTTTCTTTTTTCGCTTTTTTCTTTCCTCCTCTGCAAGGATCCCTTTCTGCCGTCCGATGCTGATCGGACGGAATCTATTTGTCTGGCACGTTAGTGGTTAGTCTCCGTCTCTGAGCGCTGTCGCTGTAGCAATGGGCTTCCATCTCTCTTTTTTTTTTTTTTAGCTGAGCTAGGATTTTTTTTCAGAGTTACGAGTCAGTTTGGTTTTCGTGTTCAAACCCAAAACGACAAAACTGAGCTAAACTAAGATGATTTCTGAGAATGTTGTTTGGTACTCATGGGGCAAGAATGCAAGATAGAGAACGTTGGTGTACTTGAACATACTCTTGGCAAAAAGTTCCCAGGTTTCAAAATTAGTACATATTTGATCGATATCCGAACAATTGAAGCGATAAGATGAATTAGGATGATATTCCAGGACATGACGATTTCATGAAGCTAATATAAAATCCTTTCGCATTATGTCAGCCAGCCACTAGAGAGGGCAGCCTCGTCGAGTTCTTCATGTAGTTCTGAACTTCTGATGGTCCGGACCATCTTGTTGATGCCTATGCAGTCCGGAAATTGGAATTGCATTGACGAAAGGATGGAACTGCAAGTTCTGACCTGTCGCGAGAACCTGAAAAGGTGACAATTCGTTCACAAACATGAACAGCAGACAACACTGTAGAGCACTGAACATGAAAAGGAACCGTGGATAAGGCTATATGCTGAACATGATTTGGTTACATACTTACATGTGTGAGACATAATCAGGTTACTCCACCACAGCATCAGAGAAGAAGGCAAACGCCAAACATCTGCGCAATTGAGCCAGTCCCGTCTCCATGAGACGAGCCAACTGACAAATTATACTGAATTTGGCTGTAACATAAGAAATTTCTACACTTCAATATACACAACTACACCTGGTTGTTTCTTATTTTCAGGTTGCTGAGTTACTGATTGCAATTACGAGCGCTGACAATGACACTAACTTCAAAGGAGAACTGAGTACAATCTCAAAATCACATTCAGTAATATTTGGATTGAAATGAGTGTACTTTATCTTGTAGTGATAAATTCAGACTGCAACGTATGAGTGAATATCACAAGCATGCCTAAGGGGCCGATAATTGATGAAGTACCTACACCATTTCTTCAAAAGTCTTTTCAGTTGTTCGCAGTTTTTCTCTGCTCCAGGCATTCTGCAGGTTCGAGATTGTGAATGGCAAATTTAGAGCGCTATACATAACATGTAAATAAGACTAAAGTAACTTAGCTCACCTTGCAGGTTCGAGATTGTGCTTGCTTAAAAGAATCCATTTGCTTCTATGATGGAAGAGAAGAATAGATAAATGTTCCCAATTGTTTTGAGATACACACGAAGATACCACCAACAATCTAACCGACTGATGATCACAGCCCACTGTTCATATGAATCAAGAGTATCACAAAACAACAGCCTACAGGAACAAAATATGAAATTGTGCTAGCAAGTAACAATTTTTTAAGCCTATCGGAGTACTTTGGTGAAGGACTTTATTTATAGAAACAAGTTAGCTTATCCAGAAAAAAACAAGTTCAGCATAAGATGATTTGTTATTCACCCCCATTAACAGCTGCCAAGAAATGGATCTACTTATCAGCTATAGACAGAAAGTGCCGGAGTACAGTCTTCTATTTACAGCAGTTTGTCATGTAGATTTACAATTTGATGCACCAATCCGGCAGCTGAAGCCAACAAGGCATTATTACTACTAGAACAAATAGATCAATCATCCACATCATTTCAGTGACATTTTGCAGATGCTCATGTTTGAGCAATACTAAATGTCTAAACCTACACTACACTTAGAATGTTGAAAATGTAAGGCAGCACAAGTAAAAGCAGCGACAAACATGAACGACTCTGTTGCTAGGACAAAATCAATTAACTGAAAAATTACTCAACATGCAAACAAAGAAGAGATATCCCTCGGCGCCCCCCAATACGCTACAAAACTAACTAGGGAGAAGCAGCTTGGTACTAGTCCACTAATACACTCATGGATGGATTCGCGCGATTGGATTCAGTTGTCATCCCCATAGGCGAGGAATCGGTAGCGCTCCTCGTATGGCCCGTCGAAGTACAGGTCCGCCTCGAACCACTTGGGATACCGGACCAGGTCGCCGGCGACGAAGTGCATGTACTCCTCGCCGGTGGTGGCTTCGGCAGGGAGCACGCGGACCTCGCCGGAGACGATGTAGACGAGCTGGTCCACCTGCCAGTCCCAGGGCATGCGGCACCGGCCCCCCGTCCTCCAGGTCGACCACGTCTCCATCACCCGCAGCGCCTCGACCCGCTCCTGCGCCGCCGCCCCGCGCTCCACCCGCACCTTGTACACCTCCTCCAGCGGCCGGCGACCCATCACCGACACGCGCCCAGCTGCTGCTGCTGCTGCCACTCCTGCTCCTCGTGCTAATCCTCTAGGAAGCGCGCCGCATGGCCTGCTCGTCGTGGGGAGGAGGAGGAGATGGCATCCGGTGGTGGCTGCGGCGGCGGGACTCATGTTTGGCTTCAGCCTTTCTCCGCTCTCGGTGGCCGGTGCGGTGCTCTGCCTGTGCGCCCAGCCCTCTTATCCAGTTAACCAACGGAAACACGAATTACGATTTTTTTTTCAATTTTCCCACTATTACTCAGTCCGGTCAAACATACTATGTTATATTGCGCATTTTACCGTTCTATACTGTTTTGACCGCTATCTATATTAAATTTAAAAATATGATAATTTTATGAGGTCATGAAAATCTTTACGTGATAAATTACAAAATATGATTTTGGCCGTTATGTTTTTAAGCTAAGGGCTCATTTGGTTTGTGCCTAAAATTATATGGAGGATATGGTTTTTGGATACCCTTAAGCATCTCCAGTAATAGTCTCTGTTTTAGAGTCTCAAAGGTTAAATTGAGCTAATCCTATTTTCTTTGAACCTCAAATATGCCTCTGTCGGAGGATGAAAGTCCAACCGCGGGGGGTCTGGAGACCCCCTTTTGAGTTCGGCCAGGGGAGTTTGTTCACAGGACGGCTGCGGTGTCTGGGAGATGATCAGTGGAGAGAATGGCACACAGGAAGACAGGAGGAAGTAGACAGGTTCGGACCGCGCGAAGGCGTAATACCCTACTCCTGTATGTGTTTTGGCTATGTGGAGATGAATGTGGTATGCTGTTACAAGATGAACTCATGGTGCTCAGGAGCTAGCCGCTCTTCGGGAAGAAGAGAGACCGGGCGAGCTGAGGAAGATGAACAGTAGCGAGAGAGCGAGCTAGAGGCAGCGATCGAGTCCCCTCAGCCTGTGGCATGGATCCTTATTTTATAGTGCAAGGGAAGTTCACAGTGCCTACACATCTCCAGAGAGAGAGCTGTCTTGTCGCATGCGTCTGCGGTCGCCTACTAAGCCACGCCGGAGTAGGTTCGGCGTGTCTGGTCGTCTGGTCGTCATGCTGCTCGGCTGCTGCGGGCGGCTAAGTCGTAGAGATGTGACAGCGCACGCCCTTGCCGCCGAAGTCAAAAGGTCTCTGACTGCACAGGCATGTGTCCACGGCACAGGCATGCGTCCACAGGGGGCCATCAGGAGATGCCCACGCGTGGCAGAGCAGGCGACAGGGGCGACGCGCCCTGTCGCCTCGTCATTAATGCAAGTTGTTGGAGAGTTGGTCCTCTTGAGTCAACCTCGTGCCCGGGGCAGAGAGCTCACCGAGCCCTCTGCGCACACAAGGCGCCGAGCTCATCGGGGACGGAAGCAGTGAGTCCCGGGCCCGAGGAGCGAGACCTCTATAAAGTGCCCCGGGACCGGGAAGTCCCGTACTGTGCCCCGGGACGTGACCCGGGCTGAAGGCTGCGGCTCTCGGGACCGGGGAATGAGTCCCGGGACCGGAGAGGTGGCTCTCGGGTCCGGGGGCGAGTCCTGGGACCGGGGAGGTCCCCGGGACGTGGGGTCCGAGAGGACACTCCCGGGACCGGCAGCGAGGTCGCGACCTGGGAAGGTGGCTCCCGGGTCTGGGGGCGAGTCCCGGGATCGGGGAGGTGGCTCCCGGGCCCAGGGACGAGTCTCGGGATCGGGGAGGTCCTCGGGACGCGGGGCCCGAGGAGGTGGCTGCGAGCCATCGTTGCGACTCGACGGGGAGTGCGCACCCGGGCCGAGGCAGTGCTCGTGCCCAAGTACTTAGCGGGAAAAAGCCTATAGCCGGCCATCACCGGAGCAGAATGTGGGCCCGGAGGAGCTGACGTGGCCGAAGACCCACGCGTCCCCAGGATATGTGAGACCCCCAATTCCATTTCGCCGACAGCCTCGAACTTCAGTAACAGACTCTATTTCTCAGCCCTCTTTTTTTTATATTGTATTTCACCGTACACTATATGTATATGTCTAGTTTGACACTATATGTATATGTATTGAAACATAAATATTTGTAACGCGTAGAACTCTGTGAAATCATTGTTTTGATTTACTTTATATTTTGTGATGAACAAATTGGCGGAGATTACTGAACGGTGTTTTCGACTGGCGTTCGGTCGGACCGGTTGTTGTATGCCGGTCAGACCGGAGTTTGTGAGACGGTCGGACCGGAGGAGTTTGTCCGGTCGGATCGCAGGTATTCGGGCGATCGGACCGGAGGTTTCGACGGTCAGACCAGTTGATTCCTGATTGCTTTCGGTTTTAAAGTGATTTTGTGTTTCACGAAGGGTAATCAATGTTTATGACTTAAAATATGTTCATATGCATATAATATACTGTTTGTGTGCTAATGTGAGTCAAATTGGAAAAAAACTTATGTTCGGATATTGTTTCTTTGTTTTTGTATGTGTAGGTGAGTCTTGAGGCCTCGGGAGTATTGCCGGTGATGGATCAGGAGTCGACTTGGGAGAAGTTGATATCCAGAAGGTTGGGAGATCGCGCAGGATACTAAAGGCTAGAGATCAATGCATGTGGAGGTGAAGATTTTATATGACATACAAAAGAAATTATGTGCGTATGGAAAGAGGAGTCAATTTTGGATAGGAGTCTAAGATTGAATAATTTAAGTCCGAATTGTAAAGGGATAACTTGTATATATGTAAGAAAGGTTTCCTAAGGGAATAAGAGTCCTAAATTTAGTTGGATTCGTGGCCTTTGTGTAGCTACCCGTGGGTATAAATAGAAGAGGGGTTGAGGCTCTAGAGAGGAGTTTTTGAGAAGAGAAATTTAGGGTTTTGTCTAAAACCACATCTTGTGTACGAAAGTTGAGAGAGGAGTGTTGTAGTTGCACTTTGTAAATACATCTTGATGCAATAAAGTCGATGTACTTTGAAGAGCATCTTCGAGGCATGTTTTTCTAGGTCCCGACGGTCTGACCGACAAGTGCGTGGCGGTTCGATCGACAAGTGAGCGGCGGTCTGGCCGACGGTGAGGCAACGGTCCGATTGGTGGACATACGGCAGTCAGACCAGCACACTCCATCCAGGTTAGATGGTTTCTTTTATTCCACAAAAGATTTTGGTTTTTGGTGTTCCTACCATTCACCCCTCTAGTAGGCTTGGTTCTTGTGATTCGATCCTACAAATTCATCCATATATAAATTAATAATTTTAAACACCACAATTCAAATTTTTATTCAAAATTTAGAAACATGAAAATGACATATCCTGCAAGTAAAAGTTCAAAACTCAAAATAACCCTAAAAAATATAATGAAACAAACTACTGAGCACCATGAAGCGCTCACAAGTGTTCCACGAGATCATCTCGAAGTTGCTTATATGATTTTTTTGTTTTCTATATTTTTATGTATCTTTAAGAACTTCTCTAACATGAGTTTATTACGTTGCTGGTACTCCACAAGGTCACCAGTGAAGCACTGTGCGGAGGAGGTTGGGAAGGAGGAGCGTCGAAGGAGGGGTGTCGGGGAGGAGGCGCTCCGGATGGAGGGGTGCACCAGGAGGAGCTATCGTCGGGGGGGGGGGGGTGGGGGAGGGAGGGAGAGAGAGCAAGCAGCGTTGGGGGGAGGCAGGACGCACCAGGGAGGACTGACGCCAGGAGGAGGTGGAACAGTGGCGGCGGCAGGCGGAAGGGCGGTGGCGGCGCGGGAAATGGGATGCGCCGTGCATGATAGAAGCCCGCAATGAAATTTTACATGTGCCAAAAAAAAAGAGAGCCCCCAGGCATGAGGGCTGGCTATAGAGCCCACAAGAATGAGGACTGTGGGGAGAGATTTTGGGGCTTTCTTATTTTGAGGACCCTAGTAAGTAAGGCTGAAAACGGTCGAAAATGGTCGGAAAAACCCTAAAATCATTTTTCATTTCCATACTTGTACTCGGAATCGAAATCAGAATCGGTAATGTCGGAAATGGAAACGGCTTCAGAAAATTCGGAAACATCAGAAACGGAGTTGCTCGGTCGGAAATTCATCGATATCGGTCGGACATCCATGAATTCAGATCGGAAATAACTTTACCTTGCATATAATGTCTAGAGTAATTCACATCCCGTCCCATCCACCCGAGAAGTTTTGGAGACTCACATCGCCTTAGGTCGTCGTCGGTCTCAAACGTCGGTGTGTTAGGACTCCATCCGTACTTTGTATCTAGAGTATTTTATCTAATTTTCTTCGCAGTCTTAGGCTTCGGTGGCATTTATAAAAAAGATATCAAATAAAAAGAGAAAACTCCATCCGCAGGACCGCAGTCTCTAGCCTCCACCGCGCCACCGCCGCCGCTGGTGTCCATCCTCGCCGCCGCCCGCCTCGGCCTCCACCGCCACCGGTGTCCATCCTCGCCGCCACTGCCGGCCTCGGCCTCCACCGGCGACGCCGCCCTCGGCCTCCACCACTGTCTCCGGCCTCAGCCGCCGACGCCGTCTCCAGGCTCCACCGCCGCCTCCGGCCTCCACAGCCGACGCCGCCCTCGGCCTCAGCCTCCACCGGCAACACCGCCCTCGGCCTCCACCACCGCCTCCGGCCTCGGCCGCCGACGCCGTCTCCGGGCTCCACCGCCTCCTCCGGCCTGGGCCTTGGCCTTATCCAGTGAGTCAACAGTATATGAATTTCATTTCCGAATCAGTACCGAATCGATACAATCGGTAAATTTTCGAATAAATACGGTAAACTTCGGAAACGGTCAGTAAACTACTGAAATCATTTCCGATACCGTTTCCGAAACCCCGATACTGTTTTCCGGATCATTTCTGACCGGTACCGAAAAAACGGAAAACGGTCGGTAAAATCCGGAAAACAGCGTCGGTCGGTTCGGAAATTTTTCCGACCGTTTTCAGCCTACTAGTAAGGGGTCCTGCTGGAACCCTCTTTTTTTCCTTTTACCCTAAAAATCAGTTTAGGATCTTAGTTTATGGGCCCTGCTGGAGATAGGAGGCAAATACGGCTACCCAGATTAGAGCTGAGCTACTCCATACAATTAGAGATAGAGCAGAACTCGGCAATCATATTATCTTGTACTGTAAGGAAAGTGATAGAATCCAAATTGAATACTCTATGTACAGATATGGGAACCCAATACCATATTCTGCTGGGTTTATTACCCTGTAACCCTCACCCTTCGTCCTATCTAAGACAGTCAAGGAGCCCCCTGGGGGAACAACTCATACATGCAAGAGCAATCCACCATAACAAAACTAGGATATTACCTCACACCGAGGGCTTAAACCTGTCTAAATCTTTTTGCTCCTATATTTCTATTACCGATACAAAACATCTACAAACTGACCTTATAAATTTTTGCCAATGCTAAATTTTAGTAAATTTTGGCATGACTAGTTTTGTTTGTGTTTGGATAAAGGCAAAATAACCTAAGTTAACTATTGGAATGGCCTATCTTTTTCTAAACTTGCCAAAAAAAAAGGCTTCAATCCAAACACGTAAAAACACTATTAAAATTACCAATTATTGATAAGACTAATTTAGATCACAAACCAAACCGGCGCTGAGTGTGTTAAAAGCCACTGATAGTTATTTTTTAAGCAAAAGATGATTGAATCTTATCCAAAATTTCAAGTATTTTTTACTAATGTATACCAATCAACTTTGTGGTAAATCTGAGAAGGCCAGTCAACTCGAAGGCAAAGGATCAATTGTCCCAAGTATGTGCTATTAAAAAAATCTCACCATTTTCTACATGTTCGGGTGGCAAAACAAGAAACAGGAGATGCCTGTATATGCTACTAGGTTGTACGGACGTGTTCAGTTTGCTGCCAATTTTTAACCTTGCCAATTTTCAACAACTAGGCTCTCCTCCTGTACCAAAATTTGATAGCTCTTAACTACTTCCCACACTTAAACATCACGTAAAAGTGTTGTAAGACATATCAAACAAAATTGTGCCAACAACAACATCATGGCTACCCAACTTCGTGATTTTGCACACTCTACTATTCCCTTTGTTGGGGTTTTCATCTGTCTGCTTGAATCAACTGTTCATTATAAACCGAGACAGGGAAAATAATTTCTGAAAAATGCCGAATAATACAAAAATATGTATATTAACCCTTTTTCATTTATCAAACTCCCCAAAAATAACCAACAACATGACTCGTGTCCAATTAATCGATCATATCCTCTGCTAGTTGATCTTGTAGAATTTGGACGGCTCAAGCCCCGCGGTGAAGTTGAAGTACTTGAGCGTCTCCGCCCAGCGCGGGTTGTCCTTGAGCCGGTGCACGGCGATGGTGTCCGGCACGAACTCGTGCGAGCACTTGTCCACCGGCGCCGGCAGCGGGTAGTCATACATGGCCGGCTTGGCGTTGAACCTGTTCTTCCCCTTCCCTCCCAGCCGCAGCCACTGCCCCGTCATCCTGTCCTCCGGCCCGACCGTGCGGTTGCGCGGCACGTCGGAGCTCGCCACCCACTCGACGAGGTCCCACGACAGCGCGTACCCCATGCCGGACATGTACTCCCTGAACGGGTCCATGCTGTCGCATGGGATGGTGGCGCCGTAGTAGGCGTCCTCCCGGGGCATCTCCCCAAGCGACTCGAGCAGCCGCGGCAGCCGGAGGAAGATGTCGTCGTCGGCCTTCATCACGTAGTCGTAGGGCTCGTCGCGGTACAGCCCCGCCACCGCGGAGAAGAAGGTGTAGGTCTTGCCGCCGTTGAGGTTCTCCTCGCACTCGTCGAGGATGATCACGTCGCCGTGGCGGAGGATCTCGAGCGGGACGAGCACCCGCTGGTCGTCCTTGTAGAGGCGGCAGAAGACGAACCGGACGTCGACGTGCGCGGTGAGGTCGCCCGCCGCGAGCTGGAGGCCGTAGACCATGCGCAGGAGGTGCCGCCGTTCGTAGTTGTCGGCGCGGGTGAGCACGCCGATGAGGAGGCGGAAGTCGGGCTTCCGCGACGCGGGGGGCTCCCCGGCGAGGCGCCGCGGCGCCGCCGTGTAGGCACCCAGCGGCGGGCTGCACGAGCTCATGAGCGCCTGCAGCTCGAACTCCTTTGGGTAGACGAAGAGGTAGATGAACCACAGGAGCAGCAGCGGCAGCAGGACCAGCGCCTTGCTGGACGCCGACGGCTTGGGGAAGCCGTGCTTAGAGCCGTTCACCGGCTTGAGCAAACCGCTTGGCGCCGGCGGCATCGCACAGTCGTCGTCGTCGGCGGCGGCGGCGTTGCTGCAGAGCAGCTAGCTGCTGCTTCGATTCAAGAAGTCCACTTGGGATTCAGAGAGCGTTGTGAATTGCATGCGTGCAAGTGGGCGGCGCGAGTGATATGATGCTAAAGCGGAGGCGGATCGCCGGTGCTTTTGCCGGTTTGAGAGGAAGCTCCATGTGAGCGGGAACGTGGCGGGAAGCTTGGTTTGTACGGCAATGGCGCCCTTTGCGTAATTCTGGAGAAGGACGAGAGGGTCTCCGGGGAGCGTACGCGTCAACGCCTACAGGTTACAACAACGCGTCGCATGCTTGAAGACATGGTGCACAGTTGACGTTTCACAGGATCATCACACACATCTTCTTAATTTGCCACTGGGAATTTGTATCATTTCGATCGGCAAATAAAATGAAGGTTTGTATCTGGATTTTAATTTAGCAAACCGTGCGCAAATGGCATTTACAGAGTTTGTGGATCGTTACCTCTGATTCATATGATCATATCAGCATATCACTATATGATTTGTTTATCTTCTCATACTTCTTAATTTGCTTGACTCAGGAGTGAGATTGCTTTATGAGTCAGCATTCAAAGTTCAAACTGATACTTTGAGTTTGACAAATCAGCGCCTTGCGTGACAAATCGACCAGAGCGCTACTTAGTGCCTTTGCTACTTTATGAAAGCAGCATAACATGATTGTATTTGTAATTTGTAAGTCACATGCGGCACATAGATTTGCAAGAACTCAACGTCAACTAGGCTGGAGAAAGTTTGGTAATTTCGATTGCTTGAAGAAATTAAAGCACCCGGCCGGGGACAATATGAGGAACCTATTTACCAGTTGCGCCTGCTTTCTCAGACTGTCTCCGCCACTTTGCTTCTTTCAGATTTGCCGTCGTTGTCGTAAGGCGCGTCGGCGAACAGCCGCGGGACAGTCGAGAAGTAAGTGTGCACCTTGCCGTCGTCCATGTTCTCCGTGCAGTTGAGCACGATGATGTCGCCGTGGGCGATGATCTCGAGCTCCACCAACGCGTCCTCCTCCTTGGTGAGGTTGCACACGACGAAGCGGACGTCGATGACGGCACGGGCAGGCGCCGGCTGCGGCTGGAGCGCCTACGCGAGGCGAAGGAGGCGCCGCGCGCGCCTCTCCTTACAAGTCGGCACGAGCGGAAGTCCGGGTTCACCGAGTACCCGCCGTTGGTACCAAGGTGCTGGTTTGTTAGCGCGCCGGGCTGCCTACTCTAATAGTGGCACAGAGTCTAGGTTTAAAAACCTGGAACGTTTTTTATGGACGTACGGTTTTGTGAGAGCCCGAAACAAGTCTCTGGTTTGCATGGATTTGGATGCAACGAAAGAGATTGTTAGACCTAGCCCAAAACAAGTTTTGAGGTCAAATGTGTCGATGTGATAGGAGAGACTTTTGAACCCGATGTGTAACAGAGAAGATTGTTAGCTTTAGTTTCACGTCAAAAGTTGATGACGAAGAACATAACTTAAAAGGTGGAACGGTACTCACCTGTTAAACTAAGTCTTTTCGGTTGGGTAGGCTCAAAATATAAAGTTGTGGATTTGATTGGACCTATGAAGAAGTAGGCTAATGCGATCTGAGTAGCCCACAATGTAGTGGGTTGGGCTGCGCACTCTTACGGGTAAAGAGGACAATCTAGAGGTGACAAACTAGATGAACTCAAGGAGGAGTAGTAGAGAGTGAATGGATCATGGCCCATGGGCTGGGAAAGGGTGCTCTTGCGAAAATGAAGATGGACTTATCCGTATTCTATGAGCCAATCGATACAAAGAGAAACAATCTAGGAAATAAAAGCCAAAACAATCAAAGGCAGCACAGCATGGCCTGCCAAAGACGCAAACAAGACTGTGGCCCTATTTGGAGGAGTTTTTATTAGCTGCAATTTCTTTCAGAATCTTTAGCTGACAGATGCTTCCTTAAACAATCCAAATTCTCACTTAGATTCTAAAAATCTGTAATTGTAGAATCCAGAAAATAAACTAGAAGCCAGAAGCTGGAACTAAATCTCACTAGCTGGTTTTTCATTAGCTGCTTCTTAAAATCTTAAGCTATCTAAATAGGCTGTGATAGGCTTGAAGATGAGGAATAGCACCAACAAAAATTGTTTATTAGAACGGTGGAGAAAAAACACATGATGGCCATTGGATGAGTATCCAACTGTTGAAACAACAAGAGAAAAACCCGGGGATAAATTTCACCGTATAATATAGCCTGTCCCACTGTGTGTAGCTCAGTTGGGAGCCGAGCACCAACGAAAAAGCTACTTAACCCAAATAAATAGGCTTGTTAATAGTCCTTTTAAGAAAAGTACTCCTTTCAATTTTTTAAATTCATTTTTAATGTATGACGTTATTGACTTTGAATATGACATTTGATTTTTTTTTCTTTAAAAAATTAGTGCAAATATGCAAAACAAAATAAAAACATGCTTAAAGTATTTTTAATGTATGACGCCGTTAACTTTTGGATATGACATTTGATTATTTTTTTAAAAAAAATTAGTGCAAATATGCAATACAAAATAAAAAACATGCTTAAAGTATATATAATAATAAAACAAGTCACAACAAAATAAACGATACTTACGTAGCTTTGTAAATAAAACGAATGATTAAATGGCATGTCAAAAACTAATAGCATCGTACATTTAAAAACAGGGTGAGTATGATTGTCAATCTACTTAATTCAAACATAGAAAAGCGGATTATACACCTTAAACCATGCAAAATAAACTGGTTTGCCAAATGACCAATGAAATGATGTAGATATCTTAACACAGTTATAGAAACAAAAATGTAGTCTTTCACTTCCTTGGCTCAAACATTTCAATTAACTTTCGTTCCAATATCTATATCTCGATGACAAGTAGATCCTGTAAGGATTTATTGAACAGAAATTAAACTTGACTCCATGTCTACAACGAGCAGACTTAGCTTTAAACAACTTTTAACCTAAAGTGGTAGCCACGTGTCAACCGTGCCATTTGTGTGGCAAAACTACCTCTAGAAACCAACTACCTTTTTAAGCATTGAATAAATTATAAATTAGTAGACATGTAAATACTTTGTCATATTAGCCTCCTAAAATGGAATTAAAACAGCAATCCTGGTAGGATCATTCATTAGTCACTGTGTCTTCAATTCTAGCGCATATATGTGCAGGTAGTTTGTTGATTAGATGTGACTTATCATGTATGCAAGTTTTAAATTTGAAGATCTTTTTGTACTTTGTAACTTATAGTGCATTTAAGAGTGTGTATTCATATACACAAAAAGACATAGCCAACAGCTAGTATACTGACAAATAATATGATCCCCTGTTTTTTCTCCCTTAATTTTCACAGGTCTACATGGTACAGCTTGGAAGGCTTGAGCCCCTGTGTGGCGTTGAAGAATTTGAGCGTGCGTGCCCACTTGAGCCGGTCCTTGAGCTTGTGCACCACGACGGTGTCCGCCACGAGCGCGTGGCGGAAGCAGTTCACCCCCTCTCGCATCCCGCCGTCGAGGTAGTCGTACATCCGCTTCTCCTCGCCGTACCTGTTCGTCCCCTTGCCGCCGGAGCGCAGCCACCGGCCGAACACCTCGTCCTCCGGCCCCTTCACGTCGCTGCTCAGCGCCTCCGTCGCCGCAACCCACGCCGCCACGTCCCACGACACAATGTACCCCATGCCGGACATGAACTGCGTCTTGGGATCGGCGTGGCACGGCGCCAGGAGCCCGTAATACATGTCGCGCCGGGGCTTGTCACGGAGCGTGTCGGCGAGCGCCGCCAGGCGGTAGTACGAGTCGTCGTCGATCTTGCCGACGTAGTCGTACGGCGCGTCGGCGAACAGACCAGGGACGGCCGAGAAGTAGGAGTACGTCTTGCCGTCGTCCATGTTCTCCGTGCAGTTGAGCACGACGATGTCGCCGTGGGCGATGATCTCGAGCGACACCAGCACGGCGTCCTCCTCCGTGGTGAGGCTGCACACGAAGAACCGGACGTCGATGACGGCGCGGGCGGGCGCCGGCTGGAGCGAGTACGCAAGGCGGAGGAGCGCGCGCCTCTCGTACAGCTCGGCCCTGGTGACCACGCCGAGGAGCACCCGGAAATCCACAGCCGGCTCCGTCGTGTTGGCCGTCGTCGCCGGAATGTTGTTACACCTGGCGAGAGAGGGCAGGATACTGAAGTCGCTGGGGAAGAAGAGGGAGTAGATGAACGCGATGAGCAGGAATGGGAGGACGAAGAGGGAGGAAGAAAGCCTCTTCATGGCCAGCATCATTTCAAATTTTCAAGCCAATTAGCCAAATCAGGGGATTGGCTAATTAGCTGGTGATGCCTAGGCCCATGGTTCAACGGTGCACACTGTAAAACTGGCTTAAGTAGGCAGTGTTTGAAGGCTGCTTCATGGTTGACAGATATGATTCTTTGGGAGAATGCAATTTATTGCTACTGCCAATTAAATGTAGTTATTTATTTAATCTCTAAAGATAGAGCCAGATAGGACTGTTTCTGAAGATATCCATTTTTTATATTCCAATTTTAAGGGTTTTTTTTGGGAAATTTTTTAAGGCTTATCTTTTGGACTGGTTTGTGCACAAATGTTATGCATGTTTCACATCACAATACAAAATAAGCACATTGCACCATTTATACCGCTAATAAACATCTAACTTTCAACATGCATATATATCTAGTTTGTAAGATGTCGTGGTTCCTGATCAACTCATGTCAATATTCTTATTCTTGACCTACCCCTTGGTCTCGATCCTCTCTCTCCTTTCTCTCTCCCAACCGTGTCCTTCGTCCTCCATTCGCCTCTCATTCAAGCGGCAAGGAAGTGGCGGGGAGAGGACATGCACGAGCGCGCCTTGTCATTGGTAGCGTCCGAGAAGGACGTAGTGCTGAGTATGCGATCGTGTGCTGCATGCTTTGTGCGTGCCCATGTGGCCATGCTTTGCCTTGTAGGGCGTGAGTCACTCCCCTCGTGCGATGGTGATGGCGATAAAAGAGGGGAAACGACGATGCGAGAACCTGAAGATGAATCGGGGGCATAAAAAGGAATTCAATAGCTTCCTTAGTTTGAATTTGAAAACCAAAAATGCCTTACAATATAGAACAGAGAGAGTGGTAGATATATATGATATTAAGGGTAGCCTAGTCTTTTCAATCTTCTTTTGGTCCATGTACAAAACAAAATATATGTCCTAGTCGTATACTAACTTCAATCCATAGTGTGGATTATTTGTTTTTGGAGAAGATTACAAGAATTCTATTGTCCAAGAAAGACCCACCCAATGTAGTTCTAAAATTTAGATCAACGGACTTAAATCTAAGAAAAATGTGCTTTTATTTGCATTAATTGAGCTCACACTTTCATCTTGCTTCATTTGGTTAGGTCAAAATCCCAACCTATCTCCATATTATATATATGCCATGATTTTATTTTAAGTTTTTACTATCTTATACACATGCATAGGCTAAATTCGAGATAAATCCAAACAAAGCTAAGGAACTATTTGGTACGACTTCTGACTCTGATTCTCCCTGATTCAGCTCCTCACTCACTAAGAAATAGATTCTTCAGAGAATTAGGATCAAAAGTGGAGCTGTAACAAACAGCCCTAAGCCCATATCACCTTACCACGTGATAACTCATCATGTTGATTAAGAGAGCGACGAACTGGTGATCCATGCCTCCATGGCATCACCAAAGTAAAATGCACCATCACTGAGCCGCCCTCCGCTCATCGAGCAAGCGCATCCTTCCCACCGTCTAGCTACAGTGCTACACCAATCGTGTACGTAGACTCCGAATCTCTCCGGCTCAACTGATTCCAAGGCCATGGCGACTGACTCTCCAATATCACCCTCCACGTCACTGCTCCCGGCTGGGAACTGCACGAGGATCAGCTGCAGTTGATACGCTAACTACATGATTCGCACCATCAATATTTCGATCCAACGGTTCAGATTTATTCTTATAAGATACTACTAAATCTATGTCTTCTATATAGTTAAAAACTACTAGTTTTAAAACTCAATATATAAACATGTTACGTTATTACTCACTAACAATTATTATATCATAAATTTTATGTAAGCATACAACATCATCTATAATTTATTGGATTCTAAAGGTTAACGCATATCAAATCATCATCCCTACATCATTTTTATAATATTTTAACATATATTTATCTATCATTTTAATAATATTTAATATAGATTTATCCATATATGTCGTAGCAAAGCACAGAATATTATCTAATTTTACAAAATTTTGCTACAGTGAATAGTGCCACAATGCCCCATGAATCTGAGCCCTTGATTCCTCATCACATGGTTGTACTTCAAATGCTTAAGTTGCTGTTGCAGTAGCAACTGCAGCAGATCCCCGTCTCTGGACAATTCAGCCTGGATCGATATTTAAGAAAGGTTGAACCTATGACTCAGAACAATCGAGTAAAACAGAGCTGAACAAGTTAGTAGTAGAGTAATAAATTTGTGAACCTGTCGAAACTGAAATGGAAAACATGTTGCCTAACAAAGAGAGGAAAAAAAACCTTAGATCACAGGTTAGTGATCCACATGGTACAGCACGGAATGCCTGTGCCCCTCGGTGGCGTTGAAGAACTTGAGCGTTCGCGCCCATTTGAGGTTGTCCTTGAGCTTGTGGACGGCGACCGTGTCCTCCTGCAGCGTGTGGCGGAAGCAGGTCGCCCCCTGCCGCATCTCCCCGTCCAGGTAGTCGTACATCCGCGGCTCCGCGCCGTACACGTTCCTCCCCCTGCCGCCCCACCGCAGCCACCGGCCGAACACCTTGTCCTCCGGCCCCTTCAGGTCGTCCCGGAGCTCCACCGTCGCCGCCACCCACGCCGCCACGTCCCACGACACCACGTAACCCATGCCGGACATGTACTGCGTCTCCGGCCGGTTGTGGCATGGCGTCAGGAACCCGTAGTACACGTCGCGCCGGGGCTTGCCACGGAGCGCGTCGGCGAGCGCGGCGAGGCGGTAGTACGTGTCGTCGTCGGTCTTGCCGACGGTAGTCGTAGGGCGCGTCGGCGAACAGCCGCGGGACGGACGAGAAGTATGTGTGCGTCTTGCCGTTGTCCATGTTCTCCGTGCAGTTGAGCACGATGATGTCGCCGTAGGCGGCGACCTCAATCTCCACCAGCGCCGCGTCCTCTTCCTTGGTGAGGTTGCACACGACGAACCGGACGTGGACGACTGCCCGGACGGGTGCCGGCTGGAGCGCGTAGGCGAGGCGGACGAGCGAGCGCCGCTCGTACTTGTCGGCGCGGGTGAGCACGCCGAGGAGCACGCGGATGTCCGGTGCCGCCTTCGCCACCGCGTTGGTCGTCGTCGGCGTGTTGCCGTCGCACGTCGCGAGCGAGGACTGCAGCCTGAATTCGTTCGGGAAGATACCAAAGCAGATGATCGCGAGGAGAAGGAAGGACAGGAAGAAGAGGATAGAAAACGACTTCTTCATGGCAAGCATAATCACCCAGCTAGTCTAACGATTTATGGCTAATTGTCTTGTGATGCTAAGCTCTTTACTGCACGAACTGTAAAACTATCTTAAGTAGGCAGTGTTCGAAGATCTAGTTGGAGGTCAGCCATGACTTGTGAATATGTGCACGTAGCTTCCAAGTAATCGTGTCCATTTTCTTATAGCCAAGAAGACAAGAGAAGACTTCCAAAATTGTAGACATACCTTGATGCATACACAAATGTGAAAAAAAAAAGTATTGCCAATTTCCATGGGCAGTATGGTTTTCTGTTTATAGCAAGAAGAAAAATATAGAAAATGCATCATACCGAGATTAACAACGACCAACATGCATGGCAGGCTGTATCCTCTAACTTCTCCGAAGGAAATGTCTCGTTGGTCAACTGTTTTGATCGTACGAATACTTCTGGGAAGCTTTAGGAAGTCCATGTCCATGCAGAGCATTGCGTAGATCGGAAGTGAGGACGAACTGAGGACGGAAATGCCCGCTGATTTTTCTGACCGTAGCTTCAGTGTTTACATAACTTTTTAAAAGAAGAACTGAAGAAGCAATTTCCCCTTTTTAAAAAACAAAAATGTCGTATTGGGCCGTGTCGGTGACTTTTAGTATTGCATGGCCCATATAGTGCGAAAGCAACTTGTCCTAAATTTGGCCCACGAGGCCCGCTAGTCTGTTATAACTTTGCTGCTAGAACACGTGTTTTGGTATCGTGCTCTATATGGGCCGGCAGCCCGCCTAGATGCCTAGAGGGGAATTTTTACTGTTAATAATTTATTTTTTTTTAATTTACAAAACTAATTTTTATTTTTTTTTTGCAGAAATAGCCTCTTGCCGCCGTGGGCCAGGGCGGCATTTAAAAACCGCCATGGCTCAGGGCGGCAAATGGCCTGGCCGTCAGTGGGCCGTGACGGCGTGGGCCGCCGTTAGCCGGGGGGCCACATGGGCTTGCCGCCGTGGGCCACGGCGGCGAATGGCCGGCAGGGGGCAGAATGCAAATTTACATTTGCCGCCTTGGGGGAGGGCGGTTTTTAGCCCTCCCCTATAAAAGCCCTTCGCACACTCGTTGGCGCGTCATTTTCCCCTTTCGCCTCCAGCATTCGTCCGATAGAGCTGAGGCAAAGGAGGAGCAGTACGGCGGCGAAGTCCTCACGGATTTTTGAGCCGAACTATATTTTTTGCTCTCCCTCCGTCATGTAGTCAATTTTTTAGACAAGTGTTAATTAGTACTAGACGCGTAGTGTAATAGCCGACATAGTATGAAAATATTAGCGGTTTGGCATAACCATCGTTAGTGTTAAATTTATTTGATCGTACTAGAAGAACATTAGCGGACAGGTAGTAAATTGTAGATATTTTAGAAATAAATATGCTCCGCCATGGCCTTCGTTAATATACGTCATTTCGACACGTTAGATAAACCTAGCGTATAACTTTATTAGCGCCGCTGGGTTAGTTTGTAAAATGTAGAAACGGTAATGGTTTGACTCATACCTATAGCCTTTTTATAGAACGAATATTGATTAATACAGATTAATAACTATAGTGAAAATCTTTTTTGTCAATAGAAATGGCAAATAGAGTTATATTCGCGATATATCACGGTGAAGGAAATGTTAGAGAAGGACAATATGGGGTAGATTTATCGGAGTTCAACGTAGCACAAAAGGAAATTATAGCTCCAGCTGAGAGAAGTTTTCCTGGAGTTTACAATTGGTTAATGAGGGGATTCGGAGTAGATCCTCAAGTAAATGCAATTACAGTGTACGCACTGGTTAGCTGGGCTGTGGAAGGTTTTTGGTAGGAATTGATGCCAATAGATTCGACGGCCAGTTGGGTATTTTTTGTGAAGAGTGCACTGCAGCGAGGATGGGCACCTAGCATCCTAGTGGTAGTGTATGACAGGGTCAGCATTGATTAGGCTGGTCCAAGTACAGCGGAAGGGCCCGATGAAACAGGGGAGCAAAATGAGGCAGAAGACGAGGGTGCCGGAGAGGAAGGAGGCCAAGAAGACATAGGACCGGGGGGTTTGCAGATGAAGGGGAGAGACACGCAGGTCTAATACAGGAGATGAAAATTGAAGACTCAGAACCTAAGCATATGGAGGATGATGATTGTTCGGAGGACGATGTATACCCGGCAGAATGGGACAACGAGGACTTCTCCGGACTCGCTGTCTCAGAGGGGCACATCGTGCCATGGGAGTATCGGCATAATGAAGTGGTGCAAGGAGCTAGGTACGCCGAAAAAGTACAGTTGACAGAGGCTGTGAAGATGTGGGCCGTGTCAGTTGGGAGGGAGTTCTGGGTATCAAAGTCCACCAGATCAGTGTACGAAGTGAAATATGCAAGTTCAAGCGATGGATGTCCATGGAGGATATACGCATCTAGGAAGAAATATGACGACTATTGGTCCGTGTCAATCGTGACGGAGCACAACTGCCATCTTCTGGGTGTTCAGAAGTATCACAGGAACATATCATCTGCATTCATCGCTTCAGAGCTGTATTATGTTGTTGTGGAGAACCTCCGGTTCGAGCCTAATTCAATTATCAGGCGCATCGAGGAGAAGTACAAGTACACTATTACATATGCCAAGGCATGGAGGGCCAAACAGAAGATAATTGAAAGGAGATTCGGCAGTTTTGAAGCTTCGTACAATAATTTGCCTCGCCTACTGGAAACCATTTGTGCGAGGAATCCTGGCAGCTACTCCGAAATCAAAACTTTCCCATCGTTAGCAAATCCTGGGCAGAGCGTCCTTCAGCGGGCCTTCCTCTCTCTGCAGGCGTGCATGTTTGCATTCCTTCATTGCAGGCCCATTCTTTGCATCGACGGCACGGTCCTAACTGGAAAATACAGAGGGCAAATGTTGACGGCAATCGGAGTAGATGGGAACAACCAAGTGTTGCCCGTGGCCTTTGCCTTCGTCGAGAGCGAGAACACAGAGAGTTGGTACTGGTTTCTGAAGCTAGTTAAGGAAAAATGGTGGGGATGAGGCCAGAGGTATGTCTCATACATGATCGTCATGCAGGGATGCTGCGTGCAATTGAGGAGCTGCGAAACGGCTGCGCGGACAAGGGATACCCTCCGGTGTGGGAAGATGTACAGAGCAGATGGTGCATGCATCATATGGGCGCAAACTTTTATAAGCAGTTCAGAAACAAGGAGTTGATGGCCATGTTCAAACGTTTGTGCGCCCAGAATCAACAGAAGAAGTTCAATGAGCTGTGGAGGAGACTTGATGAGCTGACAGCCAAACATAGAGGCGAGAGTTCTGCAAGACCCGCAGCTAGTGGTGTTGACGGCCCTAAAGCTCTAGGTGCACTTCCCACCGATGACGGTACATTCAGAAGGAGGCCCGGTTCCTCGGTTAGCAGATTTTCGCAGTGGATCGAGCATGAGCCGAAGGAGAAATGAAGGTGGAGCAAGGTACGGTATAATGACCACGAACCTTGCAGAGGTCTACAACTAGGTCATGCGTGGTGTGAGGCAACTCCCCCTTATTGCCATCGTGGAGTTCATCCTACATGGAACACAGACGTGCTTTCATAATAGGTGCCGACAAAATGGCCCATCTATGGCCGATGGAAACCTTTGGTTCGGCACCAAAATAACAGAGTATCTTGAGGAGAAAGGCAAGAAGGCAAGAGAGCACCGAGTACGAGTGTAGGGCACACGAGAGCGTAGATTTGAGATATTGTGTGCCGACAGGTCCAGGTGTGGCATATTCGCAAGGAAACGAGTGTGTCCTAAAGGAAGATGGGACATGCAAGTGCTCCTGCCGAAAACCAAGCTTGTACCACAAGCCCTGTTCTCATGTCATTGCCGCTTGCGGGGAGTGCGGCATTGATGAACGCCAATATGTGTCCCCGTACTTTAAAAAGGAAGCAATCATGCATACATGGAGTACCGAGATTTTTTGTTTCGGCATCGTCGGCACTTTCACTGAAGACACAAGCCCAATTTATTACATCCCTGACCCGACGAAGGCAAGGAACAAGGCAGGCCGCCGTCGGACACGGAGGATTCGCAACGATATGGATGAATCCGAGGCCGGCGTTAGCGCTATACGTTGCAGTAGGTGTGGAGAGGATGGACATACCTACAAGAAGTGCACGAAAGACGCCGAGGCCCCAAGTGCAGCGAAAGTTACTGTGGAAGGATCAGGCGCCGATGGAAGGCGGACAACTAGGGAAGGCACCACTGATAGGCAACGTCATCGCAGGCGTCCTCGTGCACCTTCGGGTTATGTTGTGTAGTATAGCCGCTGGTTGCTGATATAATCTCTCTGTAATTTGTACCAATCTGCATGTATTGCTATCTTATTTTCGTTTTAGTGTGCGCCAGATCGGCGTGTCATATCTATTGTCGTCTGTTGAAATGCGCTCTTTGTTTTCACTTTGCCAGTGATGGCCTTTTAAAAGTACTTTGTTGTCTGTTAATTTTCTGACTGTAATGCACTATGTTTAATTGAGCTAATCCATTCCGCTTCTTTTTCCTTGCAGGTATGTACTACCAGACGCCTGAGCTGCTGGATCACGCCACCGATCAGTCCCATCGGTCGTTTCTCTCGGCGGTGCAGAACCTCGACCTCAGTACCTTACGTCCTCGACCTTCTAGGCGACTCCTTCCCGTGGACCCTCGGTTCACGACTAGGTACGTATGAACGTTGTACTGTGAAGCTGTATATGTGAACTTACTAACTTGCTTTGTTTTGATTGTCAGGTTGCGGGAGGCAGGCCTTCTGCCGCTGTGTAGGCTGGTAGCAGCCGCAGCGGACCCGAATGACCCGGCGAAGAAGTGGGGTATCGACCGGTCGCTGATCACAGCTCTTGTGGACCGGTGGAGACAGGAGACGCACACCTTCCACCTCCCATGCGGTGAGATGGCCCCCACGCTACAGGACGTCAGCCACCTCCTTGGGCTGCCTCTAGCCGGCGAGGCGGTGGGCCCAGTTGACGGGCTTCAGGCGTGGCGAGACGACATCCTGCAGCGGTTCGCACCGGTTCACCGTGCTCCGGGGCTTCCCCTCGTCAGCGAGATCTCCCTGTACACGCATGCGGGCCCCCCTCAGGCTTGGGTACTGAGCTACACGATAAGAATGCTTTCTTGTTGTTTTATGTTCGTCCTTCAGTCCGTACTAGAATTACAGTGTCAACTTCCTTATATGTTACTGCAGTCTGATCAGCTAGACCCGGAGGCCGACGCGTACTCACTGCAGAGGAGCCTGGAGGCGTACCTGTTGTGGCTGTTCGGGTGGGTGATGTTCACCAACTCACACGGCCATGCAATCGACAAGGGCTTGATCCCTTACGCAAGGGAGATAGCCGACGCCGAGGACGGTGCTGTTCCCCAATACAGTTGGGGATCGGCAGTCCTTGCCGCCACGTACAGGGGTCTGTGCGACGGCTGCAGGAAGACCGAGCCAGAAGCGGTCTTCATGGGTTGTCCACTCTTCCTACAGCTCTGGGCGGCAGAGCGGTTCGCGATCGGCCGCCCCGTGGTGGACCACAGTCCGTACGAGCCGATTCTGTACGTGAATGTCCCACCGGAGGACTATCCGACGATGGGGACGGTGTGGTGTCGTCGTGAGGTATGTTCGGTGTTAGAATCGTCTTGGTTTTTTATGTTACTTGGACTAACGAGAACTCTTTAACTGTTTGTAGCGTCGGTACGCTCACGTGCAGGTGCAGAAGTCATACCCAGACTTCGTCATGGAGTTCGACAGGATCACGGACGACGACGTTGTCTGGGAGCCGTACAGTGCCGAGGCGGTGATGGCGCGTGCGCCGGTTGGGCTATCGTCCCTCTGCACCAGGGACCAGGCATACTGGCTGACGATGACGCCGATGTTGTTTGACATTTCTGTCAAGCCGCACTGCCCGCAGCGTGTGATGCGGCAATTCGGTATGTGTTAACGCCAAAATTTGGCACGGGTCTTTAGCAGATTCGGTTAAGAGAAAATCTCAGATGACCGGTGAAGATTGATCCAGAGGAGACCGAGTTTGGGAAGAGACCGTGAAGACCACAGTATGGCAGTAAATTACCTTATCTATTAATTAGGTAGTTTTGATAATTTTTAGGAAACCTGATCTCGTATCCGATCAGGGCTTGTTAGTTTTCCATTTATAGATAGGAAAGTATGTACCGTGTCCTACAAGGACTCCTGTAACTCGGGGTATATATACGTACGCCCAGGCACCTTGTAATCTATCCACACAGATCAATCAAATTCGGCGCATCGCCACCCTTTCGACGGGTTCTTGCTTCTCGAGCGGGGCTGCATCGGTTAGGTCCGAACTCCTGCGAGAGGGTAAGACTCGTCACCCCTTACCCAGGTGTATCTGCCCTGTCTACGGCTGCATCGGTTCGGTCCGACCTCTTAGGCCGATCAGGTATACCACATCACGCGTGCGTAGATCTTATCAGCTTACCGGGGGCGATTTATCATCAGTTCGTGCTGCATCGGTTGGGTCCGACCTACTGAACTGCCAGCGATAGATCGTTCCTGCTAAGTTGATGATTTTTGCGCAAGTGTCTTATCGGAATGTATAGCCGATAAGTTATCTTATTACATCACAGTTGCATTAGGTCTATCGGTTTGTTGAGGTTCCTCTATTATTATTAATCTGTGCTGCATCAGTTAGGTCTGAACTACTAGATTGATAATAATAGATTTATCCTTGGTGAGCCGATCGGTGTATATGCGACGTTCTATCGGAGTGCTTAGCCGATAGGTTATCTTTTTATAAAGCCGACTGTATTATCTTTACTATTTTGGTCATCTACATTATCATCGGTTTTCTAGCCGATGCACATGTGTTTCCTTGGCAGTCGGCTAGCTTACTATTTTGCCCATCTATTTTATCATCGGCTTCTAGCCGATGCACATGTTATACTGACAGCTTATCTATTTGCTTATAGTGTTATCGGTTTCCTAGCCGATACACAGGTGCCATCGGCCATCGGCTACAAGGAGCCTACATCAGTCCGTATCGGCCGATAGCCGATGTGCAATTGCTGCTGATCCGGGCACGAGCACAAGCGAGGACCCGGGAGCGAAGACCTGGGCACGAGGACCCGGGTACGAGCACGAGACCCGGGCGCGGACAGCTGGGGCCCAGACAAAGTTTTATCATCGGCTTTCAGATGATGCTCAAGCATTCCTTTGGCAATCGGCTAGCGGGATTCTTATTGGCCGATTGAATCCCTGAGCTAATATTCTCCTTGTCAATTGCGGGGTCAAATTGACTGGCACGCCTACGAACCTCAAATATTTTAGGACCTGCACTGGAGCTAAGCAGATCTCCCAGGCCTTCGTATGTTCAATCGCATCAAACCAGATCATCAACAAGCTTCTTGGCACACCCGGTGGTTTTTGGTGCGAACAGTATGCGCCAGACCTTCAGCCATCCACACCTCCAGGCCGTACCGCAACACGTTTACAGGTATGTGTGGAAATGAATATTCCGTATTGTTATGCATTGTGTCACCGGTTGTGCTCTGCAGGTTAAATCGGCGTGGCCAGGCCGCCGGTAGGTTGTGGAGACCCACCGTCATCAAGTACATCAATGACTGGCTCATAGCCACGGAGAACGTTGTCACGGTGATCCACCCCCACACAGCCGACAGGTATGAGGAGTACCTTTCCTGGTATCAGCCCCGTACCAGACTACAAGTGACGTTCACTCCTGGGGCTCCACAGGCGCACGTCGCGGGGGTGCGAGACGCATACCCGACACACCGCGACCAGGACTACTTCCGTGCGGTGAGTCAATGGTTTTCATACTATTTTCAACGGTAGTTACCACGCGCAACTAACCACGCATGTCCTGTTGAACAGGCGGACGATGCTAGGCAGGTCCACATGGAGCTCGGCCTACTGCGGCAGCGCCTCGAGGCTGGCATCCCTCTCACGCAGCAGGAGCAGACGATCACGTTCGGCCGGATGTGCAACACGATGCGCTCGGTCGTCCGTGCTCTAACTTGTCGCCGTTCCGATGTAGCCCCGTCGATGCAGATACATATGCGAGGTCCCCATGGTGAAGGGACATCGGCAGGAGCAGCGGGTTCTGCAGGGGCCAGTACGTCGTGGGGAGCAGGTCCTTCCGGTACCGCCGGAGGATCGAGGATGGTAGGCTCCATGATCGGGCGAGGTTTGTCAGGTACGTTAGGTTCGAACATATTCTCCATAACTAACTGCACTTTTTATTCGGCTGACGCGAACTTTTCTTTACCAGCCCCACGCGGCGGATCTCACCACCACCTGGGGGACACTGGGCGAGGATCTGCCCGGAGCACCTTTGCTTGGATCTCTACCGAGGACGACCTCGTTCCGGAGCAGGACGTGATCGGGTCGTCACAGCTCGGAGGTGCATCGCACACAGCCGCACGACGCCAGTGCTTTCCCTAGTACTCAGGTGGTCCGAGCCACCCGTGGGGTACCGACGGACCGCCTGACGTACTCGCGCGGGCACGTGCGAGTGCAGCCTAGGAGGACGAGGAGGCGTATGGACTAGGGGCTATTGTTGTATTTATTTATTTATAGGTCTCGCATAACTTGTTCAAATTTTTCATGTCCATATTCACCCCCTCTGGGCTCGATCCCACCCTTCAGATCTAACCTTTCACAAATATTTACATCGGTAGTCCGTCCTGTTTGTACCATTTTAAAAGGACAAACCATTTTCGGCGCATACTATGCGTGAGTACGGACCACCTTTACTTGCATAATATAGGCCCCGCGTGCACCACATTGCGACAAGCGAGCTTTCGGCGCGTCGCTTTAGTCATGCGTCGTCACGGGCATTCTGAATACATGGTCGGCCACTTCAACCGGCATGTCCCTTATATTTTGACTCGTACGTCTCATAGGGAAATAGACGCACGACAACCTATATAAAAGCACCATCATAGTAACAGAGGGCCTTCACCCAGCCCCTCGGGCAAACTTCGCACCGTTTATGAACTACGGCCACTACCTACCTCACTAATTTCCTTTTCTTCTTGTAGCAGCATCTAACAATGCCTCCTACACCTCTTTTCGTGGAGGATTGCAACTGTCGATATTTAGGTTTCGCTTTGGTACTGCCACCTTGGGCTGAACGCTCAATATGCCTTTGTGGTGACCGTTGCCGGCTACGCGTATCTCATCAGGAGGAGACTTACGGCTGGAGATACTTCGAGTGCATGCACCGGAGTCCCAGGTACGTGTTTCAGTCAAGTCTTTGTCATATTCGTTTTTACGCCCACGACTCTTACACCAGGATATTTACCTTAACAGACTGAGGGAAGATATTGCAGCTTCATTGAGTGGATTGACAACGACAACCCGGAATATGACTACCTCCCGTTAGACAAAAGCATGGCGCAATACATGGCCAGGAGGGCGGAGCACGAACAATGTCTAGAGCTAGAAGGGGCAAACTAGAGAAATTGACCTCTCGGACTACCGCGATGGGAGGACCGTCCAACGTGCGCTTGTGGGGATCGTTGCCAGGTCGTCAGGTCGAGAAGGCCAGGAACTCTGCGATGCAGAAGCTTTGTTTGTCCGAACATTCTTGACGACGATATCGATGTAAGTTCAAGCCGCACCTTACTTCCTGGAGATAATTTATCTTCACCAAACGTGACAAATTTACTAATCAAACTCGTCCCACAGGATCCTCCAAGGAGGTGTCAATTCAGACAATGGATTGACAATTTCACGCCGTCAGATCTATCACGGCACTGGAACATGCAACCAGAATCACCAGCCGACTACAGCCTGTCTAGATCGTACCATGAACGAATCACCCGCTTTTCTAGGAACCGGTTACTAGAACGAGCGGATACATTGTACTGCTCACAAGTTGTATCTGTTGTTGTATTTTGTGCTATGGGTGTCGCATTCATCATGTCGCAATGCAAACCGCTCGCATCTAGCTAATATCACTATGCTATTGTACGTGCACTGCGTTAAGTATCGATCGAGTGGATCACGAATAATACAATATATCGTCTCCCAATGTTGAATTAAAAATCATTCAGTACGTATATTGCGCAAAAATTTGGGAAAAAAATTCATATGCCCTAACATTCTGTTTGCCTGGTGGTCCTAAGCCCCTCACGTAAAACGGACCGGCCTATTACCATGTCATTAATTAAGTATTAACGAAAATAAACTTAAAAAAAATGATCAGTACGATTTTACAAACCAACGCCCACCATTGTCGGATTATAAAAAAAACTTCAAAAAACATACCCTAAACCACGATTAAAACTAAATTTTGTGAAGTGTGTAGGCGAAAGACGGGGAGGAGTGGATTGAGAGTGCCGATCCGGACATACCCTCAGTTTGACAAATTTTCTTCACGACGTGAACAATCTATGATATTTGGTTTTTTTTTTGAATATCGACCCAATAAATGCAATGGCACAATAAATGGAATTTAAGAATCTAATTTCGAGAAATAAATTTTTAAAATTTTTGGGGTTAAAAATTAGCAAGAAAATAAGGCAGGAAAATTAGCGCTCGCAATTCACTCGCAAATTTGTAAATTTGATAATTTGCAAATGGCTCCAGGGGGCCGAACGCAAAAATGCATTCGCCGCCCTGGGAAGTGGGGACCTTTTTTACTATGATTGGAGGAGTGAGTGGAGCTGAGAGACCATGCGAACTATTTTTCGCAACATTTGTTCCAATCAGCTATACATTACTCAAGAGTTCGCTTCGATCCAAAGTCGGTTCAAAAGAGGAAGTGGGGACTCAAACGTGTGTGTAATCTCAACCTGCTAAAATACAGCATTTCACGTATGCTCGAATGTAATCTGCAACTGCAAAGCATGAACAATAGCCCTATATTCCTCGATGAACCTTACACTGCATGAACCTCACATACGTATATATGACCATTTTCTGTATTTTTCATGCAAGGTTGCACATACAATAATGAACGCGTGCAGCTTGCAGAAACTTAACTAAAAACTAGCTAAATCTGACACTTGCAAAACAGCTACAGATCCTAGCTAGATCTTAGGGGTCAGGTCTACGTGGTACATCTTGGAAGGCTTGAGCTCGTCGGTGGCGTTGAAGAACCTGAGCGTGCGGGCCCACTTGAGCCGGTCCTTGAGCTTGTGCACCGCCACCGTGTCCGCTACGAGCTCGTGCCGGAAGCAGTTGACGTCGGCGTACATCTCCCTGTCCAGGTAGTCGTACATCCTCGGCTCCTCGCCGTACACGTTCTTCGCCTTGCCGCCCTTCCGCATCCACCGCCCGAACGCCATGTCCTCCGGCCCCTCGTGGTCCTCCCTCAGCTCCGGCGACACCGCGATCCACTCCGCCACGTCCCACGACACGATGTACCCCATGCCGGACATGTACTGCCACTCCGGGTTGATGTGGCACGGGTTCAGGAACCCGTGCCACATGTCGCGCCGCGCCTTGGCCCGGAGCGTGTCGGCCAGCGCCTCCAGCCGGTAGTACGTGTCGTCGTCGATCTTGCCGGCGTAGTCGTACGGCTCGTCGGCGAACAGCCGCGGCAGCGACGAGAAGTACTCATACGTCTTGCCGTCGTTCATGTTCTCCGTGCAGTTGAGCACGAGGATGTCGTCGTAGGTGATGATCTCCAGCGCCACCAGCACGGCGTCCTCCTCCTTGTCGAGGCTGCAGATCACGAAGCGGACGTCGATGGCGGCGCGGCGCGGCCGCGGCTGGAGCGCGTAGGCCATGCGGAGGAGCGCGCGCCGCTCGTAGAAGTCGGCGCGGGTGACGATGCCGAAGAACATGCGGAAGTCGACGTCCGCCGGCTTCGGCTTCGCCGCGGCGTGGTAAGCCTCGGTGAGCTTGCTCACCACCGGCGTGACGCTGTTGCCGCTGTCGCATGGGGCAAGCGCCGACTGGAGCTGGCTGAAGTCGTTGGGGAAGAGGACCAAGTAGAAGAGCGCGAGGACGACGACGGGGACGAGGCAGGCAGCCATGTTCGCCGCCATGACCGGCTATATCCTAGTGAGGTATGCTCTGCGCTTAACGCTAAGTATGTCGTTGCTTGTGTGTCAACCTAAAGATACACTGGCTTAAGATCTTAAGTAGACTGCCAATACTCTCGATCATACTCGCTCTAGGCCTCTGGCTACTTGGCTAGTGCTTCGTAAACTAGCCAAGTTGTTGCCAAAAACAAGATGCGCACATTGGCACTTGTTTAATCATGTGAGTAAACTAATCCATCGATCGTTTACTTTAGTACTATTTTGTTAAAGATAGGCTCGATCGATCCCGGCGAAGACAACTGTAACGTTTATTACGATTTAGAAACTTCTTGGTCCGGACAGTTCCAAGTCCGCGTGCATGCACATATCGAAGTGATCTTGGCTTATTTTACATTAACAGTTCTAATCTATGTAGCGATGATCTACAGATCGTCAATTACTTTTAATTGCGTGCATTAATTCCCCTGCATCGAAGATAGCGTAGATCGGAAGTGAGTTAGATCTAAACTATGAAAAATACGATCGATCAATAGTTGACCGGTATCGGCCGACCTATTGGCCCATCCTGGCCTATAGACTTTTAAGGTGGTGTTCGTGATAGCTTATTGGGTGGCTTAAATAAACCGTACGTAAAACGAGAAACATCATTAGCACGTGATTAATTAAGTATTTACTATTAAAAAGTTGAAAAATAGATTTATTTGCTTTTTTAGAGCTACTTTTATATAGAAAATTTTTACAAAAAACGTACCGTTGATCGTTTTGGGAAACGTGCGCGCGGGAAACGAGAAAAAGAAGCAGCTTCAATAAGCTGTGCCGAACAAAGCCTAGTCCTTTTAGATGGCGGAGTAGATAACGCACAGAGACATGAGGTGAAGGAGATCCTTGCGGTTTGCCACTTGATCAGTTCCAAAACCTCTAGTAAAAACACACTTCCGAATTGTGTACAAGTTAGATTTTAAAGCCGGGTGAGTCGTCAATTAGGTACTCAATGGCTCAAGAGAGTTTTGGGACAGTCTAGTTTTCAATTACCTCAAAATACCCTAATTTCAGTCACGGTGAGTAGTAACGCCTCCCCATCCCTTTCTTCTTCTCCATGCGAGCAACACATTGAGCGTGAGTAGATCAAGCTCACCGACGCCACCCTCCTCCCCACCCATGCACCTTGCCCTCCCCTCTCCCCGGCCTCGTGGCGTCGGCGAGGCCCCCCTAGCCAGCCTCCTCCCCCTCTATCCTCCCCTACTCCCTCCTTTCCTCCTCCCGAAGCCAAGTCGGCGTGGTGCCGCCACCCCTTAACGGCCTAACCTTGTGGCTTGGACACTGGAAACGCCACCACCGCCCGCCACCTCCTAACCCCATGGCCTCCCTCGCCCTTGCCATCAATCTCGCCCACTGCCGGTCTCCATCCCAGTAGCTTCGACGGTGTCCCGCTTGCCTCGCCACCCGCCTATTTGTAATGCCCTAATTTTTTGGGCCGTTAAAAACCTATTTTAGTAAAACCCTAGTTTCAAAAGTTCAAGTCTTTATGTGTGATCTAAGGACTAAAGTGCCAAGATCCTAATTTATCACTCATCGAAAATCCCAAAACTCCCTAGTTGAAGTCCCGATTCAAATTTAAATTCTCGGATTCGAATTTTGCAATTTGAATTCCCCTCTCAACCCGTCCAATAAAATTCCCCTGTTTGATCCTCCCAAAGAAAATCAAAATACCTTGCTCAAATTCCCATCGAAAATTTCCTTCCAAAGTCCTGATGAATATTCCAAAAATTTGAATTTAAAATCCCCTTTTTGAAATCCCTCTCCTCTCCTTTGAATGCTAGAAACTCCTTATCATATATATATATATATATATATATATATATATATATATATATATAAACTCAAGTCCTAAGGCCCTAGTTTGAATCCCTGGAATCTTCCAAACTCACATATCAAATTTTGGGAATAGACTACACATTCAAACTCCTAAATACCTCTTTGGAAAAGCCCTTGGAAAAAGAGAAAAGCCACTGTTCATCTGGGCCGCCCTTCCTCTCTCCCTCGGCCCATTCCCCGCTCGGCCCTCAGCCTTTCTCCTCACCACGCGCCACCTAACAGCGGGGCCGCACCCGCCAGTCGTAGGATGTGCGGCCGATAGCTAGGGCCCACGCGTCAGCCGCGCAACGACCGCACGCGCTCGCTGTTGTCAACCCCGAGCCCACGCGTTAGCACCTCCCAGCTGCACCCGCTGCCATCCCCTGCCCACCCGACCACCTCTCTGGAGCAAGCGGACGCCGACCCACAGGCCCCACTTGTTGGGTCTTTCCTCCCCACGCCCGACTGCCAGACAGGGCCCACTCGTCAGGGCTTCGTCTTCCTCCGCCCGTCCCCGCACGCACGTCACATGCTCGACGAAATCCCAAGCCCAAAAAAATATTTCCGCTGAGCTCCCAAAGCCGTGTCCGACCATGGCTCTCCGCTGCCCCGACCGCCTCGGTGATAGGAGCAGGGGTGGCTCGATCTTTCGGTGAGTTGAAGGTAACTACGATTTGGGAGAAACGTTGATGACCCGACTACAACCGTACGAGATGTTGTGTTGTTGCGCCTTAGCGATCGATACACCTCTCTAAGGGTTGTTGATCTTGCCAGTGCAGATCAACCTTATTCCTGCAAGCAAATCGAAGAAACGAGCAAGAACAAGATAAACGCAATCTGATATTGCAAATAAGAATTGAATACAAACGATAAGGTAGGGTTCCGTAACAGGAAAACGGCGATCTAACCAATCACGGCTTTACCCGGAAAAAGTAGCAATGGCTAAACTTTAATCTAAACAAAAACCCATCTGCTTGTGATGGTTCTAAAGGCATTAATAGGATGGGAGGACGACCACAGGGGTGTTGGGGGTTGTTCTCCAACCCTAATACGCGTCCCTAATGGACCCAACTTGATACATGGGCCTTCGGCCCAAAACCGGTGACGCAGCACCTTAAACAGAAAACCTCTTATTACTAAAATGACGATTACGGATAATTCTGAGCAGATATGAGGATGAGTCTGGATCCGTTGGAAAATAGACTTGATAAGCTTTCCGTGAAGTACTAAAACTCCCAAATCGGAGTTCGTATGAAGTCGTGGCAGCCGTCACAAGTTGGTGTTGTCGTACAGTCCGAATCCAGCCTGCGTGAATCCCTTTCCTTGGTGATCTCCTCCCTTTCCTTGTTGATCTCCTCCATGCGTAGGTGTGGCTGTATCGATGGTGGTGATGTCCTCATCACTCGGCCTCCCCACCGACAACCTGCCGCCCGAGACCCCGTCCTCCTCGCGCCGTGCCTCGGCCGGCGTAGCCGCTATACCTTCCCACCATGCTTCGTGCCACTGCCATTGCCACTGCTCGGAGCTCAAGCACCGCCTCTCTCCCTCGTCCTTTAGCGGTCACGCATGCCTATAAATCCGACCGCCCCCCCTGTTTCCTCGCCCGCTCCTCCTTTGTTCCCTACCGCAGCCGCGCGCGCCGCCGTGCTCAAGCTCGAACGCCGCCGCCGCCATTTCTCTTTGTTTTCAGTGAGCACAACCCCACCTCCTCCTGCCTCTGCTCCTCTTCTCCCCTCTTGCCACAAACACCCGAGATCCCCCCACAGCCGAGCCCGCCGCCGTCGCACGGCAATCCCTTTTCCCCGCCGCCTCTGGATGCCGCCGCCGGCCGCCGTCGCGCATCGTCCGATCGATCTAGGCTGCTCCCTGCGTTTCTCTTCGCCTCCGCTCCCCATCGCGGTGGTCCGCCGCCACCGGCTCACCGCTGATCGCTGGCGATCCTCGGCTGCCGCAAACCTTCGACTCCCCGGTGCTCTCTCTATCTCTCGCTCGCTATCTCTCTCTGTCTCTTTGACAGTGTGGCCTGCCTCCAGTCTCTCTCTCTCTCTCTCTATCTAGCTCTCTACCCAGTGGCCCCTTGTCACACCCTGAATTTTCCCCTAAAATAGAGCTACACAAAATATATTAAAGAAAAACCCCAAATAAATTATTTTAAAAGGCCAAGGGAATTAATTAAATATGTAAAATGTAAAATAATAAATTATCAGGGCTCGAAATATTTTTCCTATATTCTTCTTGCCAAAATACACTAACAGGAATTTTACTGGAATTTTTAGAGCACTGGAAGTATTTTTAATAAATCAAAACAAATTATCGGAATTAAAAACCTACTGGAATCTCCTTTTCTTTTCTTTTTCTTTCCTTTTCTCTTTTTCTTTCTTTTTCTTCCCGCCGGGCTACCGGCCCAGTCCTGTTTCTCGGCCTGCCGTGGCCCGTGCCGCGCGCGCCTCCATGTAGACCCCACCCGTGAGTCAGCGTCTGCTCGCTCGCGCCCCCACTCCCCCCTCACCGCCAGCCGGGGCTCGCCTGTCAGCTCACTTAACCGCGCGGCCCCCTCGCCCTCTCTCTGCATCTGGGCCCCGCCTGTCAGGGAGCCGTTCGGCCCCTCCGCTCTCCTCCTGCTGACGTGTGGGACCGGGGGCCCACACGTCAGACCTGTCGTCAACCTCCGGCCGAAACGGCCAGAGGGGATCCGCTCGCCCCCGCCGTGCGATTTTGCCTCGGCCGACAATCTCCTGCCCTCGCACGTGGTTCAAACGATGTGGACGCGTCGCCCTATCCGTTCCCTCCACTCCTCTGCTTTTCTTCGCGCAGGCTGGCAGGCGAATTTCGCCGATCCGCCATCGCCGCTGCCCTACTTTCTCGTGAAATTCGGCCAACCCAGCCATGAACTCCCGCAGCCGAGTGCATAAAAACCCTCCTCGTGCTTAGCCCTCACCTTCCCCTCAATTGCCCCCATCTGTCGAGCTCTCTAACCCCTTCCGCGTCGAGTTCCCGAACCGCCGCCGTGCGCCGCCGTCTCCAACCGAGCGTCATCGCCGCTGTAGTCGCCGCCGCTCCTGTCTCTCGCCACCGCCAGCTTCGCCACGCATCAGAGCACCCAGTCCACCAGCCCCTCGAGCCCTATTGCCACTGGAGGCCTGTTCTCCCCGTTGACCTCCTCGGTGAGTGTTTCCGCCGGCCGTTGGCCGCCAAATTCCACCAATTTACTTGGCCGTTTCGGCCCTAACCCCTTCCTACACTGTTCCCAGGTTCTCCCGGACCTCGTCCGTGCCTTCATCGTTGCCCTGCACCGCCGGAACGCCATCGGCAACGTCTACCCAAACCTCGCCGCCATCAATCCCCTCCGCTCCCGATCGTTCACCGCTCTCTGTCCGTCGCCACACCTCGGTGAGCACCCCTTTGCATTCCTCACCTTCTCCGTCGCTCGCTGCTACCCTCCGCCGCGCCGGATGGTCGCCGGCGGGGACCATTGGGCCTTGCGCGCTGGCGGGCTCGGTGTTGGCTCAACCCTGGCCGTCCGATTGGCCCGGCAGATCGCGACCGTTCGCATGCTCCCGCACCGTCCCCGCGTGCGTGGACCGGGTCCACGTGCGCCGCCCTCCCCGCGCCGCTGACCCGTGGGCCCCGCTTGTCGGCACCGGTTCCCCTTGGTCCACTAGCGCAATAATCCTTTTTAGTTGCACAATAAATCGATTAATAATTAATTTGCATAGTGAAATCACAGTAAAACTTCTAAAATTCATAACTAATTCATACGAGCTCCAATTAATTCCATCCAAATTTCATTAAATCTAGAAAAATGCCAAGAATCCATTAAAAATACTTTCAGCCTCTGTTTCAGTGTCCACATGTACTTTTTTAATTGTTTGTGCTTTGTTTGCTATAGAAACCGATGCAGTCGACCCCCCAGTTTACTACAAAGTCGTTGCCGAGTTCATCGAGCCGGAGTAAGGCAAGTCGCATCGTTTCCTCGATCATTTTGTATCCATTTATTGCAAATTATTTGTTTTAAATTAATAGACATGTATTATTTCATGATTTCATGTGGGAAGGTTAATCAATATAAATGCAATTTTTATTGCTCTGTCTTAATTCCACCTGTACACCTTTGTAGCTGGGTAATAATATGACTAGAGGCTATTGTTAGGATGTTTAGCCCTGCTTAGAAACCTTTAGCTCACATGGAAATTTAAATACTTTAATTTACATTTGTGGTTCGACTCGATGTCGGGAAATGGAATTTTGGATATGTTGATGTTAAATTACTAAAATTTGACCTAAATGGTGGGCTGTGGGTGCATGGTTTTGTTGGTCACACCCATGGCGGTTAAGGACCGGTTCGTGGGACCCCCTTGAGCAAATAATCGTACATTCCACAAGTCAGCGTGGGCAATGGCTGGGCTTGTAGCGTCTCTTCTCCCTCTCCTAGGCACTGTTGATGAGAATGAGCGTGATGGAGTTGGGTCTGCTCAGGGTCGGGTTTGATCGGCTTCTAGACATTTGTGGCGCAAGGGGGTAGCAAACACGGCCGATGTGGGTGTCCTGTCGGTAGTGAATGCAACCTCAGCGTGGTGGTGGATAGTTAGGAAAGAGGTTGCGTGAACGGTCCTGTCACAGCCTCTTGCGGGGTGTTGTGGTGACACGTCGGCACACGGGAACGTGTGTGGGGCTGTGTCTTATGGGTACAGTTGTACATCTCTGATCATAGTAAATCTATTCGAATAGCCACACCCGCGGTCATGGGCATCTTGGTCAAGACTCACCGTGATTAGTCTCACTATAATAAATCGACATTAAAATTTGTTATAGTGTTAGGATGGATGGTTGGGCCTGGTCAACATGGTGTAACGTTGATCAGTGGAGGATTAATATTGTTCAATTAATCAACATTTTTACTGTTTGCGAACTACTATGGTTTGCAATTGTTTTTACTCAAATAAACCCCTAGCCTATCTTTGTCTCCCGTGCATTGTGCATATTTGCGGGTGTGACTATTGAGTTTGTGGGTGGTACTTTAGTCTTGCTCCTTTCCTCTCTCAGAAGGTGAAAGAGTACCTGAGCCGATGAGGATCATCAGAAGGACTAAGCTGGAACTGCCGTTAAGACGTCTGTGGATTGGAAGGCTCCGCTTGGCTAGTTGTATATAGGCTTTATTTATATTTACCGCTGCATTTATATAAGACAAATTTTATTCTGTTTGTAAGACGCACTCTGTATGGCAACTTGGAATTGTGTACCCTGGCTTTCTTGGATAGGGACTTAATACATAGAAACATTTAGAATTCTGGTTGTGAACTTTCTGGGCGTTTACACCCCTCACCCCACTATCTCTCTTACATGCGGACACCACTTCTTTAACCCCCTCTGTCATTAGCATGTGGACCCCACCTAATACAGTGCACACTGATGCTTTCCCCATCTCAATGACTTGTGGCCCCATGTCATCCTCTCTCCCTGAGACTGACATGTGGCCCCTTCTTTCTCTCTTTGACATATGGTCCTCCTTTGTGCCACTTACATGTGGGCCCAATCCCATCCCTCTGTATCCATGACAAGTAGGCCCCATTGTATGTTAAACTCATCCCTCGCTCTTACCTGTGGGCCCTCCCTATCATTCTCTTTTCCTATTCACTGACATATGGGCCCCACTGACCTATGGTCCTCCCTTTACTCCCTTTCTCTCCCTATGTCACTTCCATGTGGCCTAACACCTCAGCCTCTCTCTCATTCCCCACTGACAAAGGGCCCCACCTGTCAGACCAAGAATATTCCTAGGAATATTCCTTTCTCAAAATTCAGTTAATCCTTTTTAATTCCAAAAATCCCATAAACTTCAAAAATCCATATCTTTTTATCTGTAACTCCGATCGACCCCATCCAAGTCTCAAAATTTTTCTAAAATTTTGATTTACCTCATGGCACTATTAGTTATTAATAATAGTATTTTATTTCTAGGGTTTTTGTGTGTTTTTCTCTCGTTGCGTGTAGTCGACAACGACGGATACTGTTTCGGACGTGGATTTTCGAAGAATCTGAAGACGAAGTCAGAGGCAAGTCACTCCTTCAACATATTGCCCCCAGTTTATAAAATATTTGTTTGCCAAACTACATTTTAATGTGCACGTTAAATATATTTCGGCCTCGGTTCACGCGACGAACCAATGGACCTACCTAGTAGTTGCAATAACCCTTAGGCTTGAAAAACCATATTCCTTGTCACTCCACCTTTGTGTTACCTCAGCATCTGTGCTCTACGAGCATAGGTATCGACGATTCCACTTAAATCACATGTTCTGTCACAATGGGAAAACCTAGTTTTATAAAATCTTTTAACCCGACAAGCGGTGTCGGTAAGCTTGCGAAATAAGAAATGTTTGCGAAAACCTCGCGATGCAAAGTGATCGCTTGGACTAGGATGCTTTGTATTCGCATATAAGGACCGATTCCTTAGGAAATTGCACTGACCATAATACAGTGTGACCACACGGGCGGTATGGGACGCCCCTGGCTAAGTATTCAGCCGGAACAGTGTTACCTCGCATGCCAGTAGATATGGAATGCCGGGATAAGGTGTTTGGGGGTATCTTCGGGTTCCGGAGTAGAGCAAGGAAGAGAAGCTTGTCCAATACTTGGTCTAGGAGTTTGGGGATTATTTGCAAGCCGAATGCTTGACTGAGTTTGGCCCATCTATCGGGCATGAGGTACCCTAGGATAGCTCCTAAAAGGCCTTGTCGCAAACCTTCCCCCACTGACGAGTAAGGGAAGTAAGCTCGTGTCGTGCGGGGAAAGCGTACACCTCTGTAGAGTATTGAACTGTTTGAACAGTCGTGCCCACGGTCAAGGGCGATGTGAAGTGATTCCTTTAGCGTAGTTTTGGTTGCAAATGTTTGCGAAAGTGGTTTGTGGATTTGGGAATCGTTACCAGAATCAACCAGGTTGGCTGATGGATGACCAGTATGTGGTCTGAAATGGTCCTGTGTGGACCGGGATGTCAGATGGCATCATAGTTAGGCTTTCCGAGTGGAAGCAATATGTGTTGAGATGGAGATATAATGGCTCTGGGAGCCGAAGTTGAGATGAATGATGTTCTGGAAAGGACGAAAGTGAAAGGAAAATAACAGAGGAAAAATAAGATTACGTCCTAGAGAGGACCAAAGTGAAAATAAAGTAATAAATGAGAATACAGTAGAAAGTTGCTTGAGGGCAGACCCACGGAACCGCTGTCGTGGTCCGACAGGCGGTAGACTGGAAAATCTAATCAATTAAAAATTTATTCGTTCACTTGAGTTGTTGCAAATCAATTCGCGGACAGGATGGAGGCGAGAGCCTCTTTCCTCTTTCCAGTTACAACTGGATCAACCCAAACCTAGGGTTTTGGAAAATGTTTTAAAATAAAATGTTTGCAAAATAAACCACAGCCTTCCTTGATGGCCTGCACAACTCACAGTTGCCGTGACTTGCTGAATATGTATGTACTCAATCCATTATCTGTTTCCCCCTTCAAGAAGAGTCAAGTTGAAGTGAAGATTAGGGTTTCTTTCCTAATCCCAAGCCGTTGCATGTGGATTGGGTTCTTGCTGCATTGTCGTTCCACTGCTGCTGTTCTATTTGCATGTTGCTGCTCAGGGTTGCCTGAAGTTGCAACTTATAAAGGTATAATCTATATAAATATTTTATTTAGCTGCTATGATATATCTCGGTTGACCGCGGGTACCAGCAAGGTTTCCTGGGACTGGTATCGGCAACGCGGTTCTGTGGGAGTTGGTTCACGCCAATCTCCTGTGACACTTCCTCTCTGGTGTCACTGTAGGTGGTGCCAGGGCGGGGGTGTTACACTGTTGCTGTCGTCCACCGCCTGTTCAGCCATCACTCATGGCCATCCCTCTTCCCCCTCCCACATCCCACCCCCTCCATCTGCCTCCCACCCGAAACCTAAACCCTAGATTTTATGCCACTGCCGAGAAGTCGCCTCCGCCGATGAGTCTTCTTCCACTCCCCTGTCTTTTCCCTCTCCCCCCAGCTGGAGCTTGAAGATGACTATCGATGGATTGGTACCCGACCGTAATATCTATGTATATACTATATATCATGTACCTATGTATGTGGGGTACGACTAATATGATAATAAAAACAAAGATGTAGCGAGAGCAAGGGAAATATGTTTTTTTATTCAATAGGTAATAGCCATACTATTGTTTGGCCAGAGGCTGGTGTTTTCCACTATATCAATTTCATGGGTACAAAGTATGGGGTGGTAACGTTAATCTAGTGTAACGCCCCGCTTTCAGTAAGACATTAAACTATATTTGCTAAAATCTACCTGTGAAAATTTTGATCTTTGTGTGTTGTATTGTAAGTCATGCCTGGATCTCGATTTGTATTCTTGTCCTTGATCTCAAAACCCATCCTCTCGAAACCCCATTCCAAAAAAAAATCTTCGAGTTCGAATCGCTGTTATCGAACTTTGTTCCAAAAACCCTAACGACGCGTTCCCCAATCTTCCCTTCAGAAAACTCCTGCTTCGATATCCGTTTCGAAGTTCCGAGTCGGAACCCTAAGATATTCCCTTGATCCTCTCCCTAAAACTCCCCTTTGTTTTCCCTCTTCCTTAAATCCTTGTCAAACTCCCCTCCCCAAGACCCCTTGATCTCTCTCTCCCTTGAATCTCTAAGAAAAACTCCGAGTTTAATTATATAGCCTGGGCATCAAGCCCTTATCCAACATCCTTCCTACCAATGTGTGTGTGTATATATATATATATATATATATATATATCCATACACTTAAGTGTATATATGTGTGTCGGCTCTCTACCTTTGACCTCCTTGAACTCCAAATTTTCCTTGAGCGTCCACAAATACAAAATTAAGAACATCGAATTTGAATTCTGCATCCCTTCTCTCCTTTGAATCTTCCACAAATAAATCCTTGAGGGCCAATATGCAAGATTAATTCCAAAACTACCAAATTTATCCCTCCAAAAATCCCCTCTTGAAAATGGATAGATGGCACTGTACCCCTTGGGCCTCAATCTCCCCTTCCTAGGCCCATCATTGCGCGAAGCCCCGGCGCACTGTGAGATGCTGCCACACGCTCCCTGTGCGCAGCACTGCCATCGATCCTCTCTCCTTCGCCCTGCGCTGCGCTGCATGGACGGCCATAGCCTGCTCGATCGGCTCCATGTGTCCCCCCGTGTGCTTGCCGCGCCACCCGATCTCCTCGCACGCCCACGCCGCACGTGAGCCGTGCCGAGTCGTCGGATGCGCACCACGTGGCCCGCTCGCCACGTAGCCATCAGATTCCCCACAACAGTGCATCTTCTTCATCCCGTCGTAGCCGTTTCGTTCCGTTCACGCCCACAACACGTTCAGTCAAATGCCCCGTGGCCGCCCGCACCACGCCGGTCCCCTCCCGGCCCCGTTGTGACGCGGCGCTATCCGCCAAGAAGCGGACAACGCTCGCCGCCGTTGCCGCTCCTATTCTTTCCCTCTCCCTCTCCTACTTTTGACCAGGCATCATGTCGGCATGGCCCCGTGCGACCTGGCCTTCTCTCCCTCAATCATTTCGCCAGCGCTGGCCTCCATTCGCCCGCACCCCGTACCAATCTAGCCCACGCGCGGAGTCCAAATGTGGCCACACGATTCACCGCCTCCGTCGCCCTTGGATCCTGGCCGCCCATTTGAATTTCTCCACCCGCGTTTGATTTCGCCACCATGCCAATCCTCCCATCTCTCTCTCTCCTCCATTATTGGAGCCCGAGCACAACCGGCCTAGAGCCCCTCCTTCGCTCCTATAAAAGCCCCTCCGAAGCCCCGAGTTTCTCCTCTTGCTCTGAACTCCTCGAGCACCGCCGGTCGCGTGTTTTCCCAAGACGCGGCCGGACTCCGTCTCCGCCATTCGATCACCTCGGAGCGCTGCACGTTGAGCTGAGCCCCGCGCCAAGGACGTCGCCGCTCCCCCGTGGCACTGATACCCCAGCTCGAACTCCCTCATGTTTCCGTCGTCAGCACCGTGCACGGTGAGCCCCAAACGTACTCCGAACTCTACTCCCGTGATTGCTTAGTTCTCCGATCCTTGCACCGCCACTTTTACTTCCACCTCCGGCCACCTTCTAGGCCACGGATATCCCCACGGACCGCCATTCTCCCTTCCCCCATCCTTTGCCCTCTCCGTCGCGGGCAAGAACCCAAGCCGCCATGGGCGATGCTCTATGGAGGCCATGGGCTCCGGGTACCTCATCACAAGCATATGGGCCACTTGGATAGAGGATGGGCCGAGACTTGTAATTAGAGATATAGTAGCACCCGGTAGACTTTGCCTTGTATAGAAAGGAATATACAGTCTAGGTCGGGTAAGATATGTCTCTAAGAAGGAAATCCCTTGGCCGTATTCGGCTGGGACTCCTACCTTGTATCCCTGTCCCCTAGTATATAAGGGGAGGCAGGGCGTCCCCTGAGGGCACGAGATCATTGATCGACACAAATCCTCAAATGAATACCCCACAACTGGACGTAGAGTATTACCTCACATCGAGGGCCTGAACCAGTATAAAACCTCCTTGTGTTCCTTTGCAATCCACCGAGTTTTCATCCGCCGAGTAGCCCCATATTCATATTGCTGGTGTAAAACATCGACAGTTGGCGCGCCAGGTAGGGGCTTCGGCGAGATCTATACCAACAATCTCGATGGATCTCACATCAGGAGTCGACGACGCCAAATTCTCACCTGGGGACACAATAACCTTCGGAAGCCTCGACTTCATCGCCGACCAGATTGGCAACCTCACCTTGGCCGATGCAGATCCAGTCCAACCGGCCGAGGAACCAGCCGACTCCGCGCCAGTCAGCCCACAAGACGCTGCAGCCACCCTCACCGAATTACTGCGGCAATCTACCACCTTGCCGGGTCTCGAGACAACTCTCTCCTTCGGCGTCCGACTCGCGCTTGGCCTCGAGCCGGCCTGGTTAGGTCTAAGAGGGGGAGAGATCATTAATCTCCCTGGCAGACCCAGCGACGCCGTGGATCTATACACCACGCGGTAGACCCGATCTCCTGTGATTCAGTTTGGACACGGCCGAGCGCCGTTTCAGATTGGATCTAGAGAGGTCGGAGTCGTTCTTACTCCGATCAATTACTCAGACTCTGACTCCAAGTCGAACAATGGTTCGAACACTAGTTCGGACTCCAGTCTGGCGAGTTTTCTCTTGCCCCGCGAGATCTTCATGACATCAACACCACCACCGGAAGTACGCCAACTACAAGAGGAACAGCAGGAGGAGGCGCTCCGACTACGACAACAGGAGGAAGCTGACCACGTGGCTCGCAATGATGGACTACGCAAGGCCGGGCGAACTGCCCAGCAACAAATTCTCCAGACCAAAGTCGGCGACCACGGCGTCTTCGTCACGCCACAACAGAACGTCGTGGCCGCTGCAACCCTGCTGGACACACTCCAACTTGGGCCTGACCACCAGGCCACCCCGACTATCACCAAGATCAAGGCGATGATTACAGCTGCCGCCTGTCAGCAGCAACAGCAGTCGGGCGACACACTTGTGCCAACCAACCGGTCGGGTTCTCCAGCGGCAGGATCATCTACGTTAGCACGACGCCGAGCGGCTGGCTCTAGTCAGCCACACGAGGAATTGCGGCAAGCATCACTCGGCGACACCAACAACAACAACCGGCGGCGTTACCAGTACAATCGTCAACCCAACCAAGATCTCTGAGTCCGTCTACAACGCGACCTCCGACATACCATTAATGCTCAGCGCCACAAATGCGAAGAAGACGAACGTCGCCGACTGGAGGACGATTACGACCGTTTCGGCCTCAACCACGAGCGGTTTAACCGCCGTAATCGGAGTTGAAGCCCTCTCGAAGACGAAGGCATTCCGGCTTTCACCCACGAGCTCTAGGAGGTTGACTGGCCGTCAGGCTTCAAGCCTACGGGGATCGAGAAATATGACGGCAAAACCAACCCCGAGTCCTGGCTCACCGTATACACCCTGGCAATTTGAGCCGCTGGTGGTGACCACAAAGCCATGGCCAACTACCTCCCAGTCGCACTAGCCGACTCGGTGAGGACATGGCTGACAGGGCTCCCGAGGCGGTCGATCGGTTCCTGGGGAGAACTCAGGGAGCGGTTCATCGCTAACTTTTAAGGGACCTACGAGAGGCCGTCTTCCGAGTATGATCTATATCAACTGCACCAGAAGAAGAACGAGTCTCTGCGTGAATTTATCAAGAGGTTCTCCGAGAAGTGCAACAAAATCCCGATGATTAAGGACGAGGCCGTTATCGCCGCCTTCCGCAAGGAAGTAAAGGATGCCCCGTTCATTGTAAAATTTACTCGGAAGCCACCATCGTCCGTCCGAGCTCTCTTCGACATGGCGAACAAATATGCCGACTCGGCTGAAGCGATCGCCAAGGCCCTCGACGAGAAAAAAGAGTCCCGACAGAAGGACCAGAAGGCGAAAGCCGACAACGAGCCATCACAGAACAAGTCCGGCAACCGCAAGCGGAAGTCGGACAACGAGGTGGCCAATATGGAGCGAACTAAGTCGCGGCCCTAACGGAACAACAACTACCAGAAGGTCATGAACGAGCCATGCCCCTTTCACCCCAAGGGCAAGCACGCGGCCAAAGACTGCTTCATGCTCAAGAAATTTGCTTCCGAGCAAGCTTCAACATCTGGCGCCGACAAGAGCAAAGACAAGCCAGATTAGGACCCGGCCGATGATTTTCAAGATCCCCAGGCCGAGTTAAACCACATCTTCGGAGGGCCATCTGCGTATGAGTCTAAGCGCAAGCAGAAGCTAACAGCATGCAACGTCAACGCAATGTCTACAGCAGGCACCCCCCAATATCTGCGCTGGTCAGAGATGTCCATCACGTTCACCCGCGCTGATCATCCAGATCGGGTTTCGCACCTGGGACGCTATCCACTCGTCCTGGACCTGGTTGTCAAGAACATCAAGTTGAAGAAGGCTCTCATAGACAGAGGCAGCGCGCTCAACATCCTATTCGCCAAGACTCTGGATGAGATGAAGATTCCTCGTTCAGATCTGCGGCCGAGTACGGCGCCCTTCCACGGGATAATTCCCGGCTTGTCTTCAACACCACTCGGGCAGATTACCTTGCTAGTCACCTTCGGCACGCGGGATAACTTCCGCACGGAAAACATCTGCTTCGAGGTCGCCGACTTCGAGACCGCATACCACGCGATACTCGGATGACCGGCGCTTGCCAAGTTCATGGTGATACCGCACTATACATATATGGTGCTCAAGATGCCAGGGCTAGCAGGAGTCCTCTCCCTCCGCAGCGATGTCAAGCAAGCCTTCACCTGCGACAAGGAGAGTTGCGAATTGGCTCAATCACAAGAGGCGGCAGTCGGGCGCAACAGCATTCGGCGAGCCGTCACAACCGAAGTCAAGGAAGACCCAGTTCCGGCCAAAAAAGCAGCCAAGTCGGGAATTTCAGCGGACTCAAACACAAAGAAGATCCCCCTGGACCCTTTCGACCCCTCCAAGACTACTCTAGTCGGGACTAGACTCGACCCCAAATAGGAAGACGCGCTCGTCACCTTCCTCCAAGCTAACAAGGATATCTTCGTGTGGAAACCGTCCGACATGCCGAGCGTACCAAGGGAGGTGATCGAGCACGCTCTCAACGTGAAGACAGACGCCAAGTCAGTCAAGCAACGGCTACGGCGCTTCGCTCAAGACCGTAAAGATGCTATTCGGGAGGAGATAACCAAGCTTCTCGCAGCCGGGTTCATCAAAGAGGTCTATCATCTGGATTGGCTGGCAAACCCAGTTCTGGTCCGGAAGAAAAATGGTAAATGGCGCATGTGCGTCGACTACACCGATTTCAACAAGGCGTGCCCCAAAGACCCATTTGGATTACCGAGAATAGACCAGGTGGTAGATTCAACTGCAGGGTACGACCTTTTCAGTTTTCTCGACTGCTACTCAGGATACCACCAAATCAACCTGAAGGAGGAGGACTGCTTAAAAACATCTTTCATCACGCCGTTGGGAGCGTACTGCTACATTACTATGCCGTTCGGATTGAAAAACACTAGAGCAACGTATCAACGGGCAATTCAGCGGTGTCTACACACTCAGATCGGGTGCAACGTGGAAGCCTACGTCGACAACGTGGTAATCAAGACTAAGTCCAAAGAAGACGTCATCGCTGACCTGGAAGAAACCTTCCAGAACCTTCGAAGATTCAAGATGAAGTTGAACCCGGAAAAGTGCGTCTTCGGTGTACCATCCGACAAGTTACTCGGCTTCATCATCTCGCATCGCGGCATCGAGGCCAACCTGGAGAAAGTCCATGCAGTTATGAACATGGCTCCCCCGACTAACCAGAAGGACGTCCAGAAGCTGACAGGCTGCATGGCGGCACTCAACCGGTTTATTTCCCGACTGGGCGAACGGGGCATGCCCTTTTTCAAGTTATTGAAAAAGCGGACAATTTCCAGTGGACTCCCAAAGCCTAGCAAGCCTTCAAAGACTTCTAGAAATTTCTCACATCACCCCCCGTGTTGGCGTCACCCATGCCCGAAGAACCACTGATGCTATATCTGGCGGCAACTACTCAGGTAGTCAGCACGGTGCTGGTGGTCGAGAGATTTGAACAGGGTCACATCCAGAAAGTCCAAAGGCCTATCTACTTTGTCAACGAAGTCCTTGCCGACTTGAAGACAAGATACCCGCAGGTCCAGAAGCTGCTCTATGGCCTACTCATCACTGTCCAAAAGTTGGTGCACTATTTTCAAGCACATCAAGTCACGGTGGTCACATCGTTTCCACTCCGGGACGTCCTGCATAACCGTGAGGCCACCGGCCGAATCACCAGTGGGCACTCGAGTTGATGACGTTCGACGCCACCTTTCAGCCACGGACAGCAATCAAATCACAAGCTCTAGCCGACTTCGTAGCGAGTGGACAGAAGTTCAAATCCCTACATCAATAGCGAAGCTAGAGTACTAGACAATGTACTTCGACGGTTCTCTACGAATCGGCGACGCCGGGGCTGGCGTCGTACTGACGTCGCTCACCGGCGAAAAACTCAAGTACGTTCTACAAATCCACTTCCCGGCTTCCCACAATGTCACCGAGTACGAGGCACTTATCCATGGGCTCCGCATTGCTATATCACTCGGCATACGTCGACTGGTTGTGCGCGGGGATTCTCAACTCGTGGTGAACCAAGTCATGAAGGACTGGACATGCCTCGACGATACCATGGCAGCATACTGTCAGGAGGTTCGCAAGCTGGAAAACAAGTTCGATGGGCTGGAGATAACACATGTCCTACGACAATATAATGATGTTGCAGATGAATTGGCAAACATGGGATCCAAGCGAGAAGCGGTCCCGACAGAGATCTTTTAGTCTGAGTCAACTTACAGAGCTATCAGTCAAGAAGAAACTAGTACCAGAGTAGTCGAGAGGCGAACCTACCCCAGCTACAAACGAGGTGCTGCACATATGTCAAGATTGACGGACTCCTATTCTTAAATTCCTCCTGGACGACGAACTCCCAGAAGATCGCAGTGAAGCCAAACGAATCAAACGTCGAAGCACGAGTTTCTTAGTCATCGGAGAAGACCTGTACCAAAGAAGTGCATCTGGGGTTCTCATGCGCTGCGTCACCACCGAGGAAGGCAAGCAGATCCTGCAGTCGATCCACTCGGGCATATATGGCAACCACGCCGCATCCAGGACGTTAGTCGGAAAGGCTTACCGGCAGGAATTTTTCTGGCCAACAGCAGTGACAGATGCAAAAGATATTGTTCGCTACATGCGAGGGTTGCCAGTTCTTACACAAGACACACAAATTCCAGCCCCAAGAACTCCAAAACAATCCCAATTTTCTTGGCCCTTTGTAGTATGGGGGGGCTTGACATGGTCGGGCCTTTCAAGAAAGCGCTAGGGGTTTACACACTTGTTGTCGCAGTGGATAAATTCACCAAGTGGATTGAAGCCAAACCCGTTGCAACCATAACACGCTGCATGAGGCAAAAGACTTCATCATGAGTATATTATACCGATTCGGGGTCCCTAACCGCATCATCACCGACAATGGGCACTCAGTTCACGGGCGGCGTGTTTTCAAGATTTCCTGTGACGACTTCGGCATCAAGATCTGCTATGCATCTGTGGCACACCCGCGGAGCAACGGTAGGTTGAACGAGCCAATGGTATGGTCTTACAAGGTATCAAGGCCAGGATATTCGACCGACTACAACCATACGCGGGCCGGTGGGTCCAAGAGCTCCCACCTGTCCTCTGGTCTCTCAGAACCACGGTTAGTTGGGCAATAGGGCAATCCCCTTTCTTCCTGGTCTACGGTACTGAGGCTGTGCTACCAACTGAGTTAGAGTTCGGCTCTCCGTGAGTTCGGGCTTACTCAGAACACATCTCCAACAATACCCGATTGGTCGAAGTAGATCAGTTGGAAGAAGCGAGGGATATCGCAACAATATAGTCAGCAAGGTATCTTCAAGCCCTGCGTCGCTACCACAATCGCAATATCCGTGGCTGCACCTTTTTGGTTGGTGACCTAGTTCTGAGAAAAATACAAACCACCAAAGACAGCCACACCTATCCCCAATCTGGGAAAGGGCCGTTCATTATAGCCGAGGTCACGCGGCCAGGCGCCTACCGACTGAAGACCGAAGACGGTGCCCTCATCAGCAACTCATGGAATATAGAACAACTACATCCTTTCTATACCTGAGTTTTATAAATTTCATGTGTACAGTTTTTCTCTGACTCACTACGCCGCTTGTTCCAACCGAGTAGTGAGTCGGGGGCTGCATGTATTATATGTGCTGTGTCAATATTATACGAGCCTATTTCACTTAAGTTATGAAGTTTTACTACGACTTTCCTATGTCTGCCTGAGTACAGCTTTCTGCGGTGAACGTTTTTATTAAGTTCCTACAGATCAACTCGGTGTAGGCTATATGGTCAAGTAAGGCTAATGACGGCTGAGTAATAGTCTAAAGCTTGGCGGCATTGCACATATATTTACACATGTCCTTACAAAAATCCAGAATACACCGACTGCATGATGTACTGTCTTTACAGATCCAGGTCTCGGGTGATGATTTCTGCAGTCGACCTCGCCTTGGCTATCAGCTCCAGCGCCTCCTCAGGAGTTGTCTCCTCGGCAAACCCCTCCCCGATGGCTTCAACATCTGCCCTTGGGTAGATGGACTTGGTCATTGCCAGGGTTTAGGCTACGTCGACGATGACGCGCTCATCCGAGTACCTCTTCAGGGCACTCGGTGCATCCTCAAGGCGCGCCTCTACTTGGGCGATCGAGCTGTAGCTGGTTCCCACGGGGCGAGGATCCATCATGTCAAGGAGCCTTCTCACAGATCCCAAGAGGGCCTCCCGTGACTCCTTGACAACCCTTATTTCCTCTGCGTAAGCCTGAAATTGGGCTTGGGAATTGGCTCTAGCAGCTACCTGGGTTCAGCGACAAGTAAACTTGTTAGGTAAAGATGCAGATGGAGTTATTAACGGATTAGTTAAGATCATTGTCAGAAGGGAGACTTACTGTCGTAGTCGGCCTCCTATCTGGCTGCGGTCCTCTCCAATTTAGTTTTTTTCCTTCTCGAGTTCGGCGTTGGCCTCCTTCAACTCGGCCTTCTCTCGCTCAAGCTTGGTATTGGCTGTTGTCAGGTCGGCCTTGTCTTTTTCAAGTTCGGCTCTAGCTCTCTCGGCATCCTTCAGTTGTTCTTCTCTCCGTTCGGCCTTTAACTCGGCTTCGAGGTCTACACGATAGATTAGTCAAGAACTCGACGTTGCAATCAAGACACAACCGGGCAGTCGGGAAACAACACAGCTGGAGAAATTCATTTGGTCAGGAAGAAGTGTTCTAGAGGCTCACCTCTCATCTTCTTGGCTTGGTCCCAATTTTCGCTGCTGAGCTTAGTTACAGCCTCCCTCAGCCAAGATTCCCTCTCCTGGTTGCGCCCCTCCACTTTGGCTTTCAAGGCCCGGAGTTGGTCCAACTCTTGGAGTTGGGGGGCGATTCGGGTCAGCACCTCGTGCATTTTCTCCGAGCGATCGACAAGCTTCTGCTCAGGGAGTCACAAGTCAAAGCAAAATCAAGCATCAAGAAATACTGCCAAAATTCCAGTACAACGGAAACCATACCCGAATCCCCTCGGACGCGGCGAGTGTGGCACGAAGCAGGTCTTCACGTTCCCTTTCCGCTGCCATGTCATCGACCTTGTAGGGTCTGTGTAGTTCCGTCGGGCGCGTCCATCGGAACGTCCTCGGGAACTTGCGCAGAGGGGCCTCAATCCTGGGGTGGTCGGGTCTGTCCGAAGGAAGGGACAACGCCGACGATGACGACGACGACCAGGATGGCGAGGGCTCCTGGCCCCCAACTCCGCGGCCTCTGAGGCCTCGGGGGCGGGCTCAGGAGCTGCAGAGGTGGCTTCGACATCAGGCGTTGGCTCAGGAGCTGCAGCGACGGCTCCGACGACGGGCGTTGGCTCAGGGGCTGGAGCGGCAGCTTTGGGAACCGCCCCTTGGCCGATCGGGGTTGGTGACCCTGCAGTCGGGGCGGTCTCAATCTCTGCAACCGGGGCTGCCGCCAGCTCAGCAGGTGCGCTCGCTGGCTCCGGATCGGCTGGGGCAGGGTCGACAGTAGGGGCAGTCGGCGTGACTTCCTTAAGATTAATGTCGACCCGCTTCGTGTGTAACAAGTCAAGCATCAAGGCGCTACAACACTGAACATGATCTTCAGAAGACCCAGAATGGCCTACCTCTTGGAGAACTTGAGCTTTTGTCCGAGAGATCCAGAGCGCAGCACTGGAGGGCTGCTGGCTGTCGGGCTTGAGGGCGCAGCAGTCGGCGGCGGAATTTCTGTCCTGGTCGGCCCCGTTTGCGATGTGGGTCGGCTGGGTCGCTCGGGCACTGGTGGCGTTGGGGTTTTAGCTTGTGCATCCAGCTGCGCTTAGGAGTTGGCGGCTCATATTGTTGAGCTTGACCGCGCCGGTCCAGTTTGGGACTCGATGGCCTGGTGTGTCGTGCGGTGGGGTCCCTTATCCTTAACCCCGACTGCTGGCACTTCTCGGGCTCACAACCTTCCCTTGCCCTGATCTAGCAATTGGTTTCTTCCCGTCCTCGGAGTTGAGGGGTCTGCAGGGCAGAAGGACTTCTCGGCCTCTCTTGGGGGCTTTGTGGCAGACAAACAGATGGGAGTACGTCGTTAAAATTCTCTGCACCACTTCCAGACAATTCACAATATACATTGCACAACCTGAGCAACTATGAATGCACAGTCTTACGACATTCTCACAGAAAGAGCACAGGGTACGTCGGGACGAGGCTGGGTTTCCGGTATAAGGCCCGCCAATGGAGCGCTCTGCGTCTTGGTTTCCGTCCATCCTGTTTGGAGAAGTAAGTGAACATATTTTCGTACTTTTTCCTAGGCAATCACCTCTTGGCTTTCTCGGTCAGCGGTTTTCTTCCCTTGGTAGTCCAACCAAATTCGCTTTCAGCTTGAAGTGGCTGGCTGCGCCGAGTCCGGAAGGCTTGGACCCAAGGGGCCGGTCAGCCGGCCGACTTGAATTCTGTCCAAACCTCTGCCAGCAACTTGATGCACTTGGCACCATTTCTTTTGAGGTTGGATCTGACGACCAACTGGGCACGACCGCCGGGGGCTTTTCTGGTGAATGGAGGAGGGAGGGTTCTAAGATCAAGAACAGTAGAACCACTCTTATGCCAACCTTTCAAAGGATTGTCAAAGGAAGATTGATATAAATTTCTTCATCTCACTCATCAACTTGAAGGCCAGCCTCCAATAAACCGTGGACCATATTCTTAGAAGGTTTGGGGCTTGATGTGGAACAAGTGTCTGAAGAAATAAATGGGGTTCTCACCCAGATACGGCGACTCGCAAGATACAAAGATAGGATTGCAGGATTGAGTTCGGGATTCAGATTACAACTCCAATCCGTAGAAGATTAAGGAGACGGCGGAGAAATGCAGGGATGGAAGAAACAACCCCGGTCAAAGAAAAGGCAAAACGACAGTTTCGCCGCCTTGGGGGATTTGGACCCGACTACCCCAGCCGGGCGCCAGCGGATGAAATCGTGGCTTTGCATCGCAGCGACTTTTCCAGCTTACTTCAGCTTTCGCCGGTTTCTGCAATCCGAGGGTCGCCACCCATCGTCCGACGCTGGGAATCTGAAAACTGTCGGCATGGTCCGAGGGGACAAGAAATTTGGGGAAAATGTGGTCGGGGGATTGGATAGCAGCAAGGGAAGGCGGATCACTCGAGCTTTTGTTGGGAGGAGCAACAATGCGAACCCTAGAGAGCTGGGGAGGCGAAATTTCGGCGCGGAGCTGGGAGAATGAACGATTGGTCGCTTGGGGAAGATAGATGAATCTTTCTCTCTTCCCAACCTTTATATAGCCTGTCCGACTAAATGGGTTGGGCCTACATCCTGGTGGCTGGCCACCAAGATATGAGTTTTATAGTAGCACATGGGCGTACGCGGGCTGTGTTAAAATGGCAGTACATGGTGCTACCAAATAGGAACCGACTGAGGTAAAACCAGATATGCTTCATGAAGGCTCATTGCTAACATATATGTTTAGGTATGCTGTCTTAAATCCCACTAGGTATTCGAGGAATATCCTTATCGAAGGGATCACAGCTAGTTTCATTAAAATTGGGGAATGCAGGTAATCTTCTCCGAGTACACCGTAGCAACGCAATGGGTTTAATTCTCATACTGTGGTATCGCTACCATGCTTGGCCACAGTTGCCATGAGCAACATTATTCCAGCCGACATGACCCGCTGAAAGAGTCTAACTTTCGAGTAGTGCACTACTCGGGAGAGACATATAAATATCTTTTCAGCTGATATGATGCTGCAGGAGCTCTAACTTCCGAGTAGGACGCCACTCCGGGAAAGACTATAAAACCCTTTTCTGGCTGACATGAAGCTGAAGAGTCCCATATACGAGTGGCATGCTACTCGGCAAGACTATAAATCATATTCCGGTTGATATGATACCGAAGAGTCTCATATACCAGTAGTATACTACTCGGGAAAGACTATAAGGTTAAAGATCTTTGACTTTATGTTTTAATTTGGGGGGTCTTTTTCCCACAATTAAGCACAAAGTCGGGGGCTCATCTAATAGGTGCGCCTAATAATTCGCCGCACACTATTCTCATATAATCTACATGAAGCCCTTCATAGCCTCGCTGCCAAGCTGACATGAAGCAGGACTCGGAAGAAGACGCACTCGGACAAAGATACTCGAGAGCAATGCACTCAGGCAATCTTACCGTGGAGGATAAGCACTCGGCATCAGCTGTGACTCAACTATGAAGGTCTCAGGAGCTACTTGTGGGAGGCCATGGGCCCGGGTACCTCATCAAAGCATATGTGGCCACTCGGATAGAGGATGGGGCCGAGACTTGTATTTTAGAGATATAGTAGCACCCTAGTAGACTTTTGCCTTGTACAGAAAGGAATATACAGTCTAGGTGGGTAAGATATGTCTCTAAGAAGGGACAAGATCATTGTCGACACATCCTATCCTCTTGTGTTCCTTTGCAATCCACCAAGTTTTCATCCGCCGAGTAGCCCCATATTCATATTGCCGGTGTAAAACATCGACATGCTCCCATCTCACTCTTCTCACCCTCGGACTGAGCAATCGGATAGCGGGGCCAGTTAACGATGGCCGCATGGCCTCTGAGATCCCACCGCCGACATGTGGGCCCGATTCTCCCGGTCCACCGTGAGCCGTCCTGCGTCCCCGCCAGTCCAACTTACCCGCATCACAGAGCCCACATGCGTCATGCGCCGTACGTGCAACCGCAAGGGTCGGCTCTGATACCATTTGTAACGGCCTGCCCTCCAGAACCGCGCAGCCTAGCCCATCCGACGGGCGGGCCCACTTACACATAGCACCCCACTTACACTTTTGTCCTCGCTTCGTGTAAAAGGGTTAACCCGGAAGTGCTTTGGTTGGAGGGACAAGGCTTTATAAGTTGGTTCAACTCTTACTCAACTAGCAAGGTGGTACTAATTAAGTGCACACAATACTCATGGGCCACATAGGCCAGATTCTAATAGGGCCAGGATGTCACACGTCCATGCACCCATCCCACTCATCTTTCTCTCTGCACCGTATGGACTCTGTCACCTCCGTGCGCCATGTACCGCTTATGCATGGGCCCGCTTCTCTCGGCCCACAGCGGCCCACATTAAATTGCTCTGTGTGGTAGTACCTGGGCCCCAGCCACCAGTGAGATCTCCTCCTTGATCACCGACAGGTGGGCCACCGCATTCTACCCCGGCCGGCACCAGTCATAACCTCTCCTCACTGACACATGGGCCCATGTTACTAACGGGCCCCGGCTGTCAGTGGCCAGTGGAGATTCTAGGGAATATTTGTAACGCCCAGAAATTCACCACCGAAATTCTGAATATTCATGTTATTAAATCCCTGTCTAGGAAAGCCAATCCTTGTCTAGGAAAGCCAGGGTACACAAATCCAAGTTGTCAAATAGAGTACGACTTACAAACAGGGTAAAATTATATTACTTAAATGCAGTGGAAGAAGGGAAATAAAGTCTATAAACAACGGGCCGAGCAGCAGCTTCCATCCCGCAAGCACCTTGACGGCGGAGCTAGCCTAGTCCTCCAGGCGATCCTCGTCGGATGCGTACTCCACCACTGAGAGGGAGGGAAAAGGGAGCAAGGCTGAGTACCACCCACAGTACTCAACAAATTACACCCACAAATATGCATAATGCACATAAAGCAAGGATAGGCTAGGGGTTTATTTGCATAAAAGCAGTTGTAAACTGAAGTAGTTTGTAAACGGTGAAAAGGTTGATTAATTGAGCAATATTATTCCACCACTGATCAATGTTACACCACGTTGACCAGGCCCCACCAACCACCTAAACTATACAAGTTCCATTAAGTCAAAATTAATTAAATAAAAGTGAGACTAATCACGGTGAATCTTGGCCAACCGTCCATATCCACGGGCGCGGTTATTCGAATAGCTTTACTCTGATCAGAGGTGTACAACTGTACCCACAAGACACAACCCCACACACGTTCCGTGTGCCGGTGCATCACCACGATACCCCGTTAAGAGGCTGTGACAGGACCGTTCACCGCAACTCTCCAAACCATTCACACCACGCTGAGGTTGCACCCTACCAACAGGACACCCCATATTGGCCAGGCTACCCCCTTGCGTCACGATGGATCCGAAAGCCGATCACCCTACCCGGGCCAACCCAACTCCATCATGCCCACCCTCATCTTCGGTGCCTAGGAGAGGGGGAAGAGACGCTACAAGTCCAGCCATTGCCCACGCTGGCTTGTGGTAAGTATGAATATTTGCCCACAGGGCTCCCGCGAACCGGTCCTTAACTGCCATAGGTGCGACCAGCAAAACCATGCACCCACAACCCACCATTTAGGTCAAATTTTGTAATTTAGAGTAACATATTCAAAGTTCTATGTTTCCAACATGGAAGTCGAACCAAATAAATGTAACGATAACATTTTATTCCCAGATGAACTAAGTTGCTAGGCATGGCTAAGCATCCTAAGAATAGTATTCCAGTCATGTTGTTACCCAGGTGACAAGGAACAAGTGTGAATACTAAGGCATGTCTATCAGTATAAAAGTTATAATCCCTCCACATGAAATAATGAAACTATGCAGTTTATTTAAATAAACGAAGCATTTTAGCGAAAAATGGGTACAAAATGATCAAGATTACAGTGCGACTTGCCTTGCTCCGGCTCGATGTACTCGGCTACAACCACGTAGTACACTAGAGAATCACCGGCGTCGGATTCTATAACAGACAATGCACAAACAATCAAAAACAGTACATGTGGGCAATCAAACGAGGAGCGGCGGCTGACGGGCTCTGGGAGCTGGGGAAGACGAGAAGAGAGTTAGGATGGAGTAAGGAGGCACGGCGCAACGGAATTGGCCAGCCGGAGAGGAGACAGAGGGCCAGAGCTCACCGTGCACGAGGACGGGGCGTTCCGGCGGGCTTCGGCGCCCACGAAGCAGCGGCCGAGGGGCTCCTTGGCGCGGCGAAGATGGTGGCGGTGTAGCTCGGTAGCGTCTGGAACGGCGGCGAGCAACGGCCGGAGATGGCGAAGGATGGCAGGAGCTCGGGTGCACGGTGGCGGCGGTGTTTGAAGGCACGGGAAGGCGCGGTATGCTAGGGAAAAGACGGAGGAGAGGATGGGGAAGCTTTTCATGCGCGCGGGCGGGCGAGAACAAGGCCGTAATGGTTCAAATCCTCACTGGATTGAGGGCGGCAGCGGTAGGGTCGTGCGCACGATTCTCGCGCGAGAGGGGGCGATGGCGCCGGGGAACGTGGGGGAGTAGGTGTGGACTTGGTCCGCCCCCGTTTGAACTAGGAGCGGGCGCGCGGAGAGGCGAGGCGGGGCGCTGATCGGACGACGGAGGGGAAATTTTCCCCTCCGCCCGATTTGGACGGAGGAGGAAGATGGAGCTGACAGGCGGGCCCAGCCTGTTAGCGGGGGTCGGGCGAGCGAGCGGGCGAGTGGCCTAACAGGCGGACCCCACAGCGTAGAGAAAGAGGGAGAGGGAGGGGCGGCCGATAGGTGGGTCCGAGGGGGAGGCGTGGCGCACGCTGGCCGCGCAGCAGGCTAAGAACAGTGCTGGGCCGGCAGCCCAGCGGGAGGAAAAAAAGGAAAAGAGAAAGAAAAGGAAAGGAAAATTGATTTCCAGAGCAAATTTAATTCCGATAATCATTTTTGATTTATTACCGGCTATAGATCTGATGCGATCGTGATGCGATCGTGATGCTAAAACATGATAACTTACCGGCTATGCACCCCGATAAGACGCTTGCACATAAAGTATCGACCTAGCAGGACCGATTTATCGCTAGCAGTTTAGTAGGTCGGACCTAACCGATGCAGCACAAACTGATGATAAACCGCTCCCAGTAAGCCGATACGATCTATGCACGCATGATGTGATATACCTAATCAATCTATGAGATCAAACTGAACTGATGCAGCCATAGATAAAATAAATATATCGTGGTAAGCCGACTACCATAAACCGACTAGAATATCGGACCTAACCGAGGAAGTCCTAGCCGATAGGTAGCCGGGGTGACGAGACTTACCCTCTCGCAGGAGTTCGGACCTAACCGATGTAGCCCGGCTCGAGAAGCAGGATCCCGTCGGAAGGGTGGCGATGCGCCGAAATTGTATTGATCGAGTGATAATTTACAAGGTCCCCGGGCGTACGTATTTATACCCCGAGTTACACGAGTCCTTATTGGACACGGTACATGATTTCCTAATTATAACAGACAACTTTAACAAGGCCTGACCGGACACGAGGTCAGGTTTCCTAAAGATAAACACTTGCCTAATTTAATAGGTACATTAAATAACTACCAAACAGCGGTCTTCACGGCCCCCTCCCGGAATCGGTTTCTTCTGGATCAATTTCCGCCAGTTGACTGCAATTTCCCCTTTGACCGAATCTGACATAGGGCCTTACCAAATTTTGGCGTTAACACATGCCCCCCAATTTCGGAGTTCTCCTATAGGACTTCGAAATTCTTTCATTTTGGGCCTCTAGATTTCTTCCATACCGAGGCGGCCCAAGGTAGCCCACTTGCCATAATTGTTTGAAACAGTGCCAACGGCCTCGATTCCCGCCCGGTCATCATATCTCTATAAAACGCTTCGTCTCCCTAGCCTTTTTTACGCTTTCACATCACCAGAGCACCACCGCTTCATCTTCCAAAGCTTCAACAAGCTCTAGCGAATCCAGACGAACCGTCGCAGCCCTCTTCTTCGGCCGTTGATTCCTGCATCTTCTTCCTCTCTCGCGATGTCATCGGCATCTGCAGTTCCTGAGGTAATCTTCCTACCCGATTATTTCTCCCGATTTTGTGGCCTAGACGCATCCAATCCGCCATGTTCTTCATCTGTTCTTCGTTATGTTCTTGTTTACTGTAGCATCTTAGAGACCAGATCTTGATCCCGGCCGCCGATTACCCAAACTTTTTCTACCATGGCCCCATGGGTAGCGAAGATCCAACAGATTTTATAAGCGCCGAGACCCAGCGTATTCCTTTCAAGAACTCGGCCATGCGAGTCAGTGACTGGACTAATAGCTTCAGGTCATGGCCGAGCAAGCTGCCTGGATGGAGAGATTGGTACACCAGGGTATCGGCTGCGAAGAGAACCTACTGGGAAGAATCACATATCGGCCACTGCATCAATCTCTCTCTGGCCGATATGGAAAGGAATGAACCCCTGCTCGCATCGGCCTCATACTTCTGGTCCGATGCCCTCAATGCCTTCCTGTTCGGGCACGGGCCGATGACCCCCACCTTGCTGGATGTGACCATGCTCACCTGTCTTGACACAACGAGCTACATCGACCCCTTCAAGCTCCGCTTCAAACCTGCTCATCGGCTCCAAGCAAAGAACATCGGTGGCTGGTCCAGGTACATATCCATTCACAATAAGGGAACTGGATCGGTTGATGACCGGAAACATGTTGCTTTTCTAAACTTATGGTTGGAGCGGTTTGTTTTTGGTGGCGCAACCCTCGGTCCGACGATCAACATGCAATGTTTGGCAGAATGCTTGGTTGATCGGAAACAGATCCCCTTGGGGCAATTCCTCCTTGGCACCACCTATCAGTTGCTTCACCAAGTGGCGACTAAGCTATCGGCCGGCCAGCCCGTCGGCCATATCGGGGGTCCTTGGTGGTTTGTACAGCTCTGGCTCAATGTCTACACCTCCAAGGCCTTCTCTGGGACTTCTCTTCTCAACCAATCCTTTCCAGCCGATTACACAGAAGACCAAGATCCCATCTACCACCGATGCGTTTCCATGGGCGAAGCTGCATCGGCCCTCTCTGGCGGCAAGATAACCCCCGCTGGACTTAGTCAGTGGTTCAAGGGGTTTTACTATGGTTTCACCAGGGAGGCCACTCTCTGGTTTGCATATAATGACGCATCATCATTCGAGATACCTTCTAACTTCGACCCACTCAACGCTTTGGATAATGATGAGTCCAAGGCCATATTCCTATCGGCCATCACCCCCCGTCTGCTGCCAACTGGCTTCTCTCTGGGCCGATCGCAGCCTTCATATGAGTTTTACCATCCATCGGTCGGCTCCCGCCAGTTTGGCCTTGGTCAGCTTCCGATCGGCCTATTCTTCATCGACAAACTTCAGGCCCGGGGCAATGTCAGCAACGCCCTAGAATATGATCGGATGCGGACTTTGACAGACCCCCTTCTTCTAGGCGCCGCCACCGAGGTGTATATCTGCACTGCCAACACCAAGATTTTTGTCCGATGGTGGTCAGAATGGAAGAAGCATTTATTCAGCTTAGCGGCCACCTGCTACTGTTCCCGTCTTGACACCGAGTACATCGAATCTGATGAAGAGGTAACACCCGCAAGCCTTAACCATCATCTCTAATCATCTCTCACTCTTATTTTGCAGGCTGCCAGCGTCGAGCCCCCAACAACAAGCAACAGCGGTCGGCCGATTCTGTACCAACCTCCATCGGCCACTCCAAACTTAGGGCGCGCTCCATCTCCATCGGCTCTCCTCAAGGCGCCTCGGCCGATAGGACAAAAACGGAAGAAGTTAGCGCATCGCCCCTCCCTGAAGAAGCAGAAAACCGATGCCGATGTCGTTGCCCCGACGCCACCTTCTCCTCAAACAACATCGGCTCCCTCATCTCCTCAGGTATGCGCCAAGTCTCAATATTATTACCCACTTTCTCATTTATCTTACCAGTTTCATTTTCAGCTCGAGTCATCGGCTCCAGAACCTCAACCTTCTTCCGACATCCCTCCAAGCACTAAGCCGATGGCTTCTTCAGCTGCCCCACTCTCGGCACCAAGTCCTCCAGCCGTCGATGAGACTGCTCCTATTCCATCGGCTGACATCGGCCCCTCCGAAGAACAACCCATTCACCTCCCTGAAGCCGATGCCACCCGAGCTGCTGATGTCCTTCCTCAGGTAACCCCTTTATGCCCATATTTTGCTTTTAACTTTCTACTGATCCTTTTACCGATGTCAATTTTGCAGTCCTTGGCCGACTTGTTTTCTTTTGACATCGGCAAGTACTTGGAGGCAGAAGACGAAACAGCCACCAGCGCAGCAACCAAACCGTCGTTCCCAGCCGATGTGCGCGATTATTTAACGAGCATCAACAGTCGGCTGGAAAACCCAATTGATGCACTAGTGGAAGACTGTGGGCCAATTCGGGCAAGACTCGCAGAAATTGAACACCATCTGCCCGAAGAACTCGTCGACGCATTAACCCCTGTAGCATACCTGGAGTCTCATAGGTTTAAACTCATCAAGCTTAGACAACGCATAGCCGATCGTGCTGACCAACAGAAGATTACCCAAGATATCCAAGCCGATCAGCTATCAGCCCAGATAGAGAAGAAGAAACTTGATGACATGGCAGCTATCCCCCAAGAGCTCCAATCCAAGCTAGATCAACTGAAGAAGGAGGCCGATTTGCTGGTAGAACTTGAAAAAGTTCGCAAGGATCTTGAAACAACAGAATCCCAGCTTATTGGCCTGCCGCAAGCTATCCAAGACCAAGAGGCTAAGGTTGCAGCGACGGTGCGTCAAGTCATTCATCGGTGCAAGAACTTGAAGACCATTCCGAGCTCCGATGAAGACGACATCCGAGCCATCAATGAAATTGACCAAATCCGCCTGCACGCAATTGAAACAATCCAAAAATTCATGTAAATTAATGACCGATGGCCTCTTGAAACATGTTGGTTGTGCTGTAATATATTCTGATCAGCTCTGTTGCCTGCCTCCTTTACCCTTGATAATATTTCTGTGTGTTTGATCTAAAGGCGATATCGATTGATATCGACTATCTTTAGGCGATGCAAAAACATCGGCTTTCCGAACTACTTTAGAAATCGGCTGCACTTAACCGATTTAAGAATTGATCCAAACGCTAGGATAGTATTTCTTGAGATATTTTCCGTTAAGCGCTTTAGCAAACTCCGTCCCGTCAAGATCCTCTAACACACAGGCATTTCCAGGCACACAGCGATTAATCCGATAGGGCCCTTCCCAATTAGGCGACCATTTTCCAAACTTATTATCTCTAGACCCGATCGGCAAAATCAACTTCCACACAAGATCCCCCTCGGCAAACGATTTATTCACCACCTTTTTGTTGTAATGCCGAGCTGCCTTAGCCTTGTTTTCCTTAATCCTTTCCAATGCCCTTAACCGATTCTGAGCCAAATCTTCAAGTTCATCTGTCATTAAGTTATAATAATCATCGGCTGTTAACTGATTCTGCAAAGAAATTCTCCTAGAGCCGATGTTAGTCTCCCACGGTAAAACTGCCTCATGTCCATATACCAACTGATACGGTGGCACCTGAGTAGATCCATGACACGCCATCCGATAGGCCCATAGTGAATCGGCTAATGTAGTATGCCATCGCCGCGGCTGCTCATCAATTTTCCGCTTAATCAACTTGATCAAACTCTTGTTAGAAGCTTCCGCCTGTCCATTAGCCTGAGCATAATAAGGCGATGAATTTAATAACTTGATTCCCATACTGGCAGCAAATTGTTGAAACTCATCAGACACGAAAATAGACCCCTGATCAGTAGTTATCGTCTGAGGAATCCCAAACCGATAAATTATATGCTCCTTTACAAACTCAATCGCTTTCTTGGATGTAACTTTCTTCAAAGGAATCGCCTCTACCCACTTGGTAAAATAATCTGTTGCTGCCAATATGAACTTATGTCCTTTACTTGATGGAGGAAAAACCTGGCCGATCATGTCAATTCCCCATCCTCTGAACGGCCACGGTTTGATAATAGGATTCATAGCCAATGCTGGTGCTCGCTGTACATTTCCAAATTTCTGACAATCTTGACACCCTTTATAATACCTGAAGCAATCTTCCAGCATTGTCGGCCAAAAATATCCTATTCTTCTCAGCAACCACTTCATCTCATGAGCCGATTGATGAGTCCCACAGACGCCTTCATGCACTTCACACATAACCACTTTGGCTTCTTCCAAATTCAGGCACCTAAGCAGAACTCCCTCCAAAGTCCGATAATACAGTTCCCCATCAAGCAGCACATACTTAGTAGCTTTATACCGAATTTTTCTAGAAACCGATTGCGACGGATTTTGCAAATAATCAATTAACTCTTGTCTCCAGTCATCGGCCTTGTTCTGAATATCAATATCGGCTATTTCAACCTCAACCTGCCTATTCAGCCGATACCCTGAAGCAATCTGTGCAAGATCATTGGCTTCTAAATTCTGCTCCCTGGGAATATGACCTATTGATACCATCTTGAAATCCTTCAACAAATCCGCACACTCTTCATAATATGACCTCAAAACATCGTCCCTGCACTCATATTCTCCAGACAACTGCTTGACCACCAACAAAGAATCGCCAATTATCTCTACGACATCGGCTCCGATCTCCTTTAAAAGTTGTAGACCTTTTAATACCGCCTCGTACTCTGCTTGATTATTAGTCCGATAAGGTTTAATTGTAAAAGCAAACTCAAAACTTGCCCCCCGAGGCGATATAATAACCAAGCCAATGCCAGATCCATGCTTGCAAACCGATCAATCAAAAAACAAAGTCCATGGGATCGGCTCTACATAATCCTCGTGAGCCCCTCTGTGCTGCACAATGAAATCAGCCACCACTTGTCCCTTGATTGCTTTAGCCGATTCATATCTCAAGTCGAACTCTGTCAAAGCAAAAATCCATTTACCAACTCGCCCTTTCAAGACTGGAGCCGACAACATATATTTGACCACATCGGCCTGGCAAACTACTGTACACTCAGCCGATAGGATATAATGCCTTAACTTTGTACATGAGAAATATAAACACAGGCACAATTTCTCCACCGCAGGGTACCTCGTCTGAGCATCCAAAAGTCTTCTGCTCAAATAAAATACAACTCGCTCTTTGCCTTCAAACTCTTGAATTAAAACAGACCCGATGGACCTCTCATCAGCTGACAAGTACAACCTGAACGGCACTTCTTTCTGTGGCGGAATTAAAATAGGCGGGGAACTTAGATAATTCTTGATCTCGTCAAATGCCTTCTGCTGCGCTGTCCCCCACACAAACTCTTGATCGGCTTTTAACTTCAATAATGGAGTAACAGACTCAATCCTCCCTGACAAATTTGATATAAATCTTCTCACAAAATTAATCTTGCCGATCAATGATTGCAACTCTGTCTTATTGCTTGGTGGCTCTGTAGTCTTAATGGCTCTGACGCTTCGCTGACTATCTCATGAACCATAAAACCCAAAAATTGCCCAGCCGATACACCAAAAGCGCATTTATTAGGATTCATCCTTAGCCCGTATTTCTTGGCCCTCTCCAGCACTTTTCGCAGATCAGCTATATGGCTTTCCTCACTTTTAGACTTAACCACCACATCATCAATGTAAATCTCTACCAACAGCCGATGAGATCATGAAATATATAATTCATCGCTCTTTGATAAGTCGCACCGGCACTTTTCAATCCAAAAGTCATTACTACCCACTCATACAAGCCGATAGCTCCTGGACACCGAAACGCAGTCTTATGTATATCTTCTTCAGCCATAAAAATCTGATTGTATCCTGCATTGCCGTCCATGAAGCTGATAATCTTGTGGCCTAAGGCTGCATCCACCAATAAATCTGCTATCGGCATTGGGTATTCATCCTTGGGGGTAGCTTTATTCAGATCCCGGAAATCAATACATATCCTCAATTTTCCATTTTTCTTCTCCACCGGGACGATATTAGAAACCCACTCAGCATATCGGCATGGCCTTATAAACTTGGCATCATACAACCTTGTGATCTCTGCTTTGATCGGCTCATATAACTCTGCCTTGAATCTCCTTGGAGCCTGCTTGAATGGCCGATATCCTGGTTTAATGGGCAGCCGATGTTCAACAATTGATCGGCTTTAATCCTGGCATCTCATGGTACTCCCAAGCGAAACAATCCCGATACTCCTTCAATAGTGTTATCAATTCTTCTCGAAGTTCAGGACTTAACCTTCTGCTAATGTACGTCGGCCTTGGCTTATCTCCTGGTCCTATGTCAATTTCCTCCAACTCATCGGCCGACGTAAATCCTTGCCTCAGTTTCCCCTCGAAGTCTTCAATGGAGCCCATCAGAGTAACAATTCAGAGCCGACTTGCTGGATCGGCTGTATCCCCTGGCTAGTGACCTTAAGGTAGTCTCCTTCCCATATTTTTCCGGATAGGCAGTCAACACCATCGGCTTCCCAGATTGGTAGATCGGTCATTGCAATGTTGGTTGACCGATCTGCTAAGACCACTTCGACTTGATCTCCCTGCCACTGTATCAAACATTGATGCATTGTCGAAGGCACGCAACAATTCGCGTGAATCCAGTCCCTGCCGAGAAGCAAACTGTACGACCCCTTTCCATCGATGACGAAAAACGTGGTGGGTAATGTCTTATTCCCCACTGTCAACTCCACGTTCAATACGCCTTTCGCTTCTGATGAATTCCCACCGAAGTCTTTTAGCACCATATTTGTCTTGATCAGATCTTCGGCAGTCTTCCCCAATTTCCGGAATGTGGCATGAGGCATGAGATTAACTGCTGCTCCCCCATCAACCAGCATCTTTGTCATCGGCTTCCCATTCACATAGCCCATGATATATAACGGCTTTAGATGCCGATGCTCTGACTCTTCAGGTTTATCAAATATGGCCTGATCGGGTTGCAACGTCAGTTGAGCGAAAATTTCCTCATCGCCTTCTTCATATGATGAAAGTGCTTTATATTCCCGAGGTAAAAAGAACACCATATTTGCTGGAGCCGATTGATCAGGTTCATTGTCTTTTCTCTTCACGCGCCATACCTGTTTAGTTCTCTTGTGACGATGATCGGCCTATTCCTGATCTTGACTCTGTTCTTCCTGTTGCTCTCGGTGTCGTAGTCGCTGTGCCCTTCTCTTCTGATTTTTCGTGAATATCCCACTAGGGCACCATTGAGGATTCTGGACTTGTTTCTCACGTACTTCCTCTTCATCCTCTTCAAAGAACTCTTCATGGATCGGCCCTAATCGGCTATGAACCGATGCTCTTTTTCCAAGCGACCGATCCTGTGAAAACCCCTGCTACTGATCATGCTGATTCCCTGTATCGCTGCACTCGGGGCAATTTTCAACTGATGGCAGTCTCATCCCTTGATCCCAGCAGAACCGGAAGAACGGGCAGTCCTAATGCGGATTATATCTTTCTGGTTCATCCCTCTGTTCCTCATATCTTGAATATTTTTCTATCATATCCGATGAAGTAATCCTTGATTTATACCTTTGACGTCTCGCTCCATTGGCCTGATCTCTTGACGATGATCCCGTATAAACCATGTTTACGGGGAACGGGTGCCCATCGATCTTCATCGGCTTCTTGTCTTCGAATTTGATTCTGCCCTGTTCGACGGCCGACTGAATTTGTTGCTGAAAAACTTTGCACTCGTTAGTATGATGCGATATAGTATTGTGCCACTTGCAATATCTTTTCTTCTTTAGTTCTTCGGCTGATGGAATCACGTGATTTGGTGGCAGTTGTATCTGCTTCTCTTGTAACAGCAAGTCAAAGATTTTATCGGCCTTACTAATATCAAAATCATACCGCTCCTCCTTGCCGATATCCTTGACCCATGGGCACGATACTGATTTCTTGTTCCTGGCCCACTCCGCCAATCCAACCTCAGCATCGGATCCCTCATCGTCTGAGCTTGATGAATAAACTTGAACTTGAGCAACCCTTCTCTGATATTTATCTTCTTTCGCCTCTTGGAACCGGCTTTCATGAGTCGATACTTTCTGTACCAGATGCGCCAGGGACTCGAACTCTTGTGACGAAAATCTCTCCTTAATTGGCGCCAAAAGACCCTGGAAAGCCAGATCGGCCAGATGCCCATCGCTCAAGTTTAAACTGTAACATCGGTTTCTGACGTCCCGAAATCGCTGAACGTATTCCGGTGCTGTTTCATCTGGCCGTTACCTAACCGATGTCAAATCTGTCAGTCTCATCTCGTGGATTCCAGCAAAGAAGTATTTATGAAACTGTTTTTCTAGATCGGCCCACCCCCGAACGGAATTCGGCAGTAATGAAGAGAACCATGTAAAAGCCGATCCAGATAGTGACAAGGGGAAAAATCTAACCCTCAGAGCCTCTTCAGCCGATGCCTCCCCGCACTGTGCCAGGAATCGGCTGACATGTTCCACTGTAGACGTGTTGTCTTGCCCTGAGAACTTAGAGAAATCCGGGACCCTGTATCGGTGTGGTAATGGAACCCTGTCGAACCACTCAGGATATGGATGCCGATACATGAATGTTTGTTCCTTGGGCTTGATCCCGAAGTGCTCCCTTACTATTTCAGCAATCCTAGTTGATAGATCTTCTTCCCTCATGTTGTCTTGTTGGTACTGAACAGGTGGAGTTTGTTGCCGATTCTGTCTATGATATTCCCTCTGGTAAGCACCTGGATCGGCCCACCTCCTGGATAATTTTGCTGATATCCTCCATAGTAAGCAGACCGATGGTACCCAGCAGGAATATCCTGTTGCCCCCCCAGCCTGGTTCTATGTAAACAGGTTTTCTGGTATGTCTCTGCTGACGTTGTAAGCAACTTGGTTTGATTCAACTTTTGGTGGGAGGAAAACAGGACCCCGAGTAGGCTCTTGAATAATCGATCCATCCACCGTCTTGTTTATAAGATTATGAAGTGTGTTCACCAGAATTCCGGACTGATTGATGAGCGCGTGATGAACTGCTTCATTCACCATCTCTTGCAAGGGTTTTACCGGTGGACTCTCAGGTGGCGTACGGCTCGATTCTCCAACCAATACTGGCTTCGGAAACTGGGATTTTTGAATCGGCCCTTTCCTTGTCATGCTGAAGGACTCTAAGCACAGCTTCTGAAAGTTGGCCATAGTTTGCTCAATTTGCTGTTTTTGTTCTTCTGTTAAATCTTCCATGCTGACCGGAATTATGTTGTCTGTTTTGACTTCCTTCCCGGCCATGTTGCAGGTCTGATTGTTGAAACTTCGCGTTGAAACTTCGTGTCCCACCAGGCGTGCCAAAAACGTGTTGACGCCGAAAACCCGCCGGGGGCCGTCCGGCGTCTGGGAGACACGCAAAGGCCTGGGAGATTTGCTTCACTCCAGTGCAGGTCCTAAAATCTTGAGGTTCGTAGGCGGAGTCAATTTGACCCTACAATTGACAAGGAGAAAAGATGTCAAATTCGTGAGCCAATCGGCTGGAAGCCGGCTTGGACTCATCTCATTGGCCGATGGCCGATACGCACTGTAGCACTTATACATCGGCTAAAAGCCGATGACGGCAAGAGCAATAACATAATAATAAACAAGTATTGCGCTAGCCGATCATCGAAGGGATGCTCAAAAACCGACTATAAACTTGGTAAAATAAACAAGCAGAATGCATGAGTAAAATAAACTAAAGGAACTCCAGCTGATCATAGTTTAAAGTTACTGGTATCGCTGCGAAGATACTGCCCGCGCCCGTGCCCGGGCCCTTGCTCACATCGGCGCCCGGGATCTTTATCCGCTGTCCGTATCCGTGCCCGAGTTCTTACCTATGCTCGTGCCCGGGTCCTCACCTGAGGTCGTGCCTGGGAACTTGGCTGAGGTCGTGCCCGGGAACCTACTTGTGCTCGCACTCGGATCGGCAGAATAAACCAATCGGCTAGCCCTTAGCCGATCATAACAGTAATGCAGACAAAAATGTATAACAAAGCAAGCAGCATAATCGGCTATATTTAATAAGGGATAACTTATCGGCTAAGCACTTCGATAACAACATCGCATAAAACCCATCGGCTTATTAAGAATAACGTTATTATTCAGTCTAGTAGATCGGACCCAACCGTTGCAGCACAGACTGATAATGATAACGAAATCTCGATAGGCCAATAGATCTGATGCGATCGTGATGCTAAAACATGATAACTTACCGGCTATGCACCCCGATAAGACGCTTGCACATAAAGTATCGACCTAGCAGGACCGATTTATCGCTAGCAGTTTAGTAGGTCGGACCTAACCGATGCAGCACAAACTGATGATAAACCGCTCCCAGTGAGCCGATACGATCTATGCACGCATGATGTGATATACCTAATCAATCTATGAGATCAAACTGAACTAATGCAGCCATAGATAAAATAAATATATTGTGGTAAGCCGACTACCATAAACCGACTAGAATATCGGACCTAACCGAGGAAGTCCTAGCCGATAGGTAGCCGGGGTGACGAGACTTACCCTCTCGCAGGAGTTCGGACCTAACCGATGCAGCCCGGCTCGAGAAGCAAGATCCCGTCGGAAGGGTGGCGATGCGCTGAAATTGTATTGATCGAGTGATAATTTACAAGGTCCCCGGGCGTACGTATTTATACCCCGAGTTACACGAGTCCTTATTGGACACGGTACATGATTTCCTAATTATAACAGAAAACTTTAACAAAGCCTGACCGGACACGAGGTCAGGTTTCCTAAAGATAAACACTTGCCTAATTAATGGGTACAGTAAATAACTGCCAAACAGCGGTCTTCATGGCTCCCTCCCGGAATCGGTCTCTTCTGGATCAATTTCCACCAGTTGACTACAATTTCCCCTTTAACCGAATATGACATAGGGCCTTACCAAATTTTGGCGTTAACAGTATTCACTGTCGGAAATTCGTTCGAAGTGGATTTCACGATGATTTCTCGAAGACTCGTGAAGACCTAGAGCAAGTCAAGTCACCTTTGATCAATCGAGCCTATAATTGAAATTAAATTATTTTAACTATGAAATTTCATCGATAGGCATGCACTAATCTGTGCGGTCCGGTCTATGAGTCAGATCGGAGGACCTTCCTAAACTTGCTGCATCTAAATCCTTCCTTGATGATTGAAATGCCCTGTTCCCTTGTAACCACTGCTGCTGTGCCTCGGTATTCGTGCACTATTGTGCGAGTACTGACGGTCGTCCCTTCAAACTTAAAATTGTGAAACCTCTTGGGTAAAACTTGGTTTTACGAAACATTTGGAAAACCCGACACCTGGGTCGGTACCTTGTGAAAGAAAAATGAGTTTCAAAAATAGAGATTCGAGACACAAGACCAGTCCGGTGTGTGTGATGTCTGTGTGGTCGCTTTAAGGACCGATCCTTTCGGAATTTCATCCGAGCATATGACAGTACAACCACTTGGGTGAATGGGAAGCTCCTGGCTGAGTAACTAGCCTCTCAGGGACGCCTTGCATGCCATTGGATTGTGGATCGTGTGGGAGGGCGTCGGGGGTGCCTCCTGGGTTCCTGGCACAGTATGGTCTCAGACCTACCCTGTTGTTGGTCTCGAGGACCCCTCCAATTGGCATGAGGTAACCTGGGAGGGGTTGGAAAATGCCTTGATGTGAAAACCTCTACATCACCAAATCGCACCTAATCCGTGTGAACTAGTAATTACAGTAAGTTGCGTCGTGTGGGTAAAGTGTACCCCCTCTATAGTACCCCCTCTGCAAAGGTCTAAACTATTTGAACAGTCATGCCCACGGTCATGGGCGGATGTGAGGTGATTCCTTATCGTAGTTTTACTTTACCCTATTTGCAAATGTGTGAGTGGTTTGGGAACTATGAGAAGGATGTGCCATCAAGGACGCTGGAGGTCCGATAAAATGGCTTGGTTGTCGTGGACAGCAGGACTCAGGAAGTCCGGAGGAAATGTTTTGGCTCGGGAAGCCGATTGATGTGAAATTTTGAGATTGTGAAAACTGGAGAAAATAAAGATTGATACATTTTCACTCCGATCGGGCGAGACCCATCTCGCCCTGATTGTTGAGAAGCACACACTTAGATTTTAAAAGAATTTAAATAAAACGGATTTACAAAATATCCAGCCTCTCTTTGAAGCCTGCAACAACCACCTAAATTCCCCTGGCTTGCTGAGTACGTAAGTACTCACCCTTGCTCTATATATATAGTTCTCCGTCGGGAGCTGGAGCTGGAGTTGCAGTGAAGTGAAGATTAGGGTTTCGTCCTGGTTCCCAACCATTGCCTATGTGTTAGGACTTAGTCCGCTGTTCCGCTGATGCTGCTGCCTTTGTGCTGCTCGTTGGTGTCTCCGGCTTGCTTTGAAACTACAATGTAAGTAAGGTATATGTTTAATTATTATTTAGTTAAGGTTCTACAATGATGCATATCTGATTTTCGTGGATACCAGATCTGCGTCCTGGGACTGTTATTGGTATCGTGATTCCGCGGGAAGGCAGTTCGCACTGTTTTCTTAGGGCATGCCCCATTTAGTGTCGTTGTACGGCGGTGCCAGATCGGGGTGTGACATCTAATCTGCCACTATGTCAACTAGAGCTCTAGAACAATGGTTGGCGGTTAGTTGTCTTCGGACTCCCCCAATATCAAGTCGATAAGATTGGATGTGGCTTGTATGATCTCTCCTTGTGTTGAGCTCCCCTCCCGGGAGACCTTCTATTTATACCCACGGGTGCCCCTTTATTCAAGTAGAACTTGAAAGGGAAGTTAGGAGATGATCCAAGCAGTCTTGGTTGGACTCGAATAGGACTAGGTCTCCATACTTTGTTGGGGACTTCTTCTTTATCTTCCCCAGACTCGATCCCTTATTTTGGGATATCTTTCTGTATAGAACTTGGTATATAGTACTCTACCGAGATATGTGCACATTTGTAAGATATCTCATATTTAATACGCTGATAACAACTCTCTGGCCATTGAATGGGATCCAACAACTAGGGAGCAGGTGCCTGAGATTTGGGTAATCTCAATCACCTGAGAACTAGAAAATCCCTAGAGTTTTATATTGATTTAACGAAAAATGAATTGCTATATCTGGGTGCATGAGTCAATATGCATCATGGACACCAGAGGGCTATTTCCATAAATACTCCCTCCATCCTAAAATATAGGGGATCCTAGCACTTAAAATTTGTCCTAAAATACAAGGGATCCTAGAGTACTACTCCCAACTAACTACCTCTCATTTAATTTTAACCAACTTTACCCCTAACCGTCCTCCTACTTACTATATCTCATTTAATAAGAAACATTATAGTATTTTTTCCTTCAACCTTGATCTTTCAAAAGAAATTCTAGAATCTATATTTTGGGATAGAGAAAGTACCACTTAGATGGGCTCCTTCATTTTAGGGCCACTTTTGGACTAGACAAAGGGCTAAAATCCGTTGTTTAGGTGTGCTTCTTAAGACGTCAGTCCATTAAAACAATGGACCTAAAGGCCCACCACACAGCTAAACGCACAATCCCCTTGAATACATCGCAGCCGTCCAGAAATCCACATGAGAAGATCTTGGCTGTTTTGATCTGCTATCCACGGATACATAAACACTACCAGCGCCACCGGCTAGGGTTTCTTCTTTCCCTTGTGGTCGCGCCTCTGGAACCCACCTATGAGCTCCCAGTCTCTCTCTGGTGGCAGAAGCGCGACGACGAGATGGTGAAGGGACGCACTGGGCAGCACGTGCGGTTCTACGTCCGCAGCACCATCCTCGGATACAAGAGGTGAGGAGGGCGAGCTCTTTGTCTCCTGCCACCGGTGAGAGGAGTTTGTTCCATTCTGTATCGCGATTTGAGCCGTGGAATTGGGCGCGTTCGTGCAGGTCGAAGTTGAACCAGTACGACAACACATCACTGGTGCAGATCGAGGAGGTGAACACCAAGGAAGAGGTGGCATGGTACTGCAGGAAGGGGATGGCGTACGTATACAAGGCCAAGACAAAGAGAAGCAGTACGCACTACCGTTGCATCTGGGGCAAGGTCACCCGTCCCCATGGCAACTCTGGCATCGTCCGCGCCAAGTTCAAGTCCATCCTGCCTCCGGCATCCATGGTACGCTGCGCCGCCCTCAATTCTGGATTTCCTTGCTTGTGTTATGTACTAATTTAGCTGCGGTGCTTTCTTTATTGCAGGGGGTGCAAGGTCAGAGTCTTCATGTACCCGAGCAACATCTAAACTAAAAGGTTAGTGCCGATTGCATCTGCTTTGCTGTTTGCGTATGCTTCTTATTTCCTCAAGCTTGAGTTGAAGAATGACCTTTCATGAATAAATAGTTTGTGGAATTAAATGTGCAATGACCAATGATGGATGAACGGCTCTGTTGTTTTATACTACTGATGTTCTCACTGAGAGTATCAAACTTAGTAGTTAATACCATGGTTCGAGAAGGCGATAGGCACCTAGGTCAGACCAACTAGTCAAGTCTAAGAAATTAGCAAGCATGTTCCATAAAAATTAGACCATATTACACTAAAATAGCAACAAAATACCATTGAACTAGGTAGTTCAGCCGCCTAATGCACCATCTAATGCCTAATCGCGGCGGCTACATGAAGCCTAGAACTGACTTTTAGAACACTGGTTAGCACCTATGTTTTATGGATTGTTATTTTATCTCGAGCAGCTCGTTTAAGACAATATCGGACACTTTCTAACTAACAGTAGAGCCACGAGTGTGTAACTGTGGATCCTTGAACATGTTATCATATGAAAAATGCATAAATGCAAGAGATTTTTCCATTATGCTTCCTGTGCTAGTTAGGTGAGAATGTAAACACTGTTCTTTGTTCAGTGCAATTATACATTTCACACACAAAATTATGTTCTTTTAGCATGTCAAATGTGGCTGCAACCTGACCTAGGACTAGTCAGTTGTTTTTTGGACATACTTTAAAGCATTTGGCATTTTGCAATTTTGTGTGCTACTGATTAATCAAGCTAGTGAATCCATATTGGCACATCTGAGCAATTTTCATCACAGTTAATTGCCATGTAAAATTTTTCCAGCCATGTTTGTCATAGTAGTGTTGTACACTAAATTTATCTTAATGCCATTATATTTTTACATCCTATTTGGTATAAAGATCCATCCAAGTGGTTGATTTGCCAACAGAGAGTGTGTACTTGTTTTAAATAAAAAACTATCAGTCCGGCACCTTATTAGAACAATGTATGATTCTCTATTGTTTCCCTTGTGCATATATTGTGAAGTGTAAATATGCTTATGCGATTCCCATATAGTTTTTGCCTTTTGTGTGATCAATTACTAACACGGTCTCATCCAATGCAGATAATCTCGAAGTGTGGAGGATGGTGCTTATCTCGTAGATTTTACTTCTGGCAAAAAAATGCCTTGAAAGGCCGCATACTCGTGTTGAGTTAGAATGTTGAATTGCTGTTCCCTGAGAACCCCTAGAGGTTCTCCGTAGTTTTGATGTAGAATGTATGCACCAACACCACTTATTAAATCATGTCATATGGAGTCAGTTGGAACTTGTAAGCTTGATTTGTCCTGTTTCACAACATCTCGTGTCCTTGTATCATTTCTCGCATTTCTGAGCCACTGTTGGTTGCTCCCTTAGTTCTTAGGGCATCTGTAGTAGTGAGCCGATCCATTAGGCCACGTACGAATGGTTCGATACAACTCATCGATCTGCAGTGGTGCCGACCCGTTATGTAGGGCCATCGAAAATAAAAAATTCTCTTCGCCCTCCTCAAGACAACCTGGAAGTTTCGTACCCCTTTGCTCTCTTTCTTTTCGTTCCCCTTTCCCTGCTTTCCCCATCTTTCTCAAATCGATCCCTTTCTCCTAGAAATTAGACCACGCCACCATGTAGTTCGGGTCAGAAGTCTGCAGATCGAGAGTGCTAGAAACCAAATTGCACAGCGGTGCACCGATTTGGTGACGCTCGAAGGCCACCTGCGCTGGACCTGTTGCAAACGTGAGGCAAAAGGTAGCATGGCAGAGCGAGGAAGAGGCATGGGTATGCATGGCTGCTGTGCGTGGTGCTTTGCTGGGGTTGGAAGCGGGTGCTTCATCGGCCAGCTTTGTTGACTATGGTCACACAACATCGAGGGAGCACAAGATCAGTTGGCACCGTTGGTCATGGTCACGCAACAGACATCAGCTCTCTCGGCCAACGCTTGATTGGCCACAGCTGTGCCACGCCGCGGCAAAAGCTTGAGGAGTGTTGGCCATGGTCGCGCCACGCCGAGGCAAGAGCATGAAGAGAGCTGCTTTGAGGATACCTGGTAATGTACTGCTGCATGTATTGCCCTTCTTTGCTTGGATTTATTCTGATAGCTTTAATTTACACATTTGTAGCCACCCCTTACTTCTATACAATCATGGATTATTTGTTTATTCTACCAAAACATTAGTAATAATGTTTGGCTATGGGGAAAGAAATTAGACAGAGGAAACCAAATGAGGCAGTACACTTCATTATTTTGCATCTTGGAAACATGCATACAAAGTATGATGGAAAAACTAAATTGGCTGTTACAAAACACAAAAGAAACATAGGATACAAGAACATAACTTATTTCATGATAAACTAATCAGTATCCTGATCTCGATTGCATCCATATCATTGCCATATATGCTCTGTCAAGTCAGCCTTCAGGCGGTGATGCGTGGACCGATCATGAATTGCAGAATTTATCTCGAGCATCCTAGCAAACTTATTAATTGGCCCATGTTGTTAATTGACCAAGTGAGAAGAGTTCATTTGATCATATTCATAATCATTTTGAGACCCATAAGAATCCTGCTCATCCTCTACAATCATGTTTTGCAAGAGAATACAAGCATACATGATCTAAGAGAGTGCTTCCCTTTTCCACATACATGTTGGGTTCCTTATTATAGCAAAACGAGCATGTAAGACACCAAATACACATTCAACATTTTTCCTTACCGCGGCTTGTTTGTCCGCAAATAGTTTATCCTTCTCACTTAAGGGCCTAGGCAATGATTTCACAAATATCGCCCACTCAGGATAAATTCCATCTATTAGGTAGTAGCCTATGTTATATTGATTGCCATTAACCATAAACTGAACTTCTAGAGCTCTTCCTTGCAGCACTTCTGTGAACAATGTTGATTGGTTCAACACATTAATATCATTATTTGATCTAGCAGTACCAAAAAAATGCGTGCCATATCCTAAGGTCATGCGAAGCAATAACTTCTAGCATGACGGTAGCTTTCTTATAATCACCACGAGTAAACTGCCCCTTCCACACTGGACAATTTTTCCATTGGCCAATGCATACAGTCTAAGCTTCCCAACATTCCTGGAAATCCTCAAGCTTCCCCCACTTGAAGCAATCTCTGATTGTCATCATTATTAGGCCTCCTAAGGTATTTCTCTGCAAAAATAGCTATCACTCCTTCACAGAATTTATTCAAGCATTCAATGATTGTAGTTTCATCAATTCTAATGTTTTCATCCCATATGTCTGCACAAGTTCCATATGCCAGCATGCGCATAGCAACAGTGCATTTATCCAAGGGTTGAGAAGCCTACCTTACCAGTAGCATCACTTCTTTGACAAAAGTAAGGAGACCAATCACTAAGTGCTTACACAATTTGAAGGAATAGATGGCATCTCATCCGATACCTCCGTCGAAACTGCACATCATTATACACTGGGTAGTCGAAAAAGTAGTCTCTGATCAACCGTTGGTGATCAGCTTCACGATCTCTTACAATGTATCTTCGAGAAAACCTTTGATGCTGATTAGATGTACCTCTCTATTCACTTTCTATTTGAGATGCAATCTGTGCCACAATCTGATCTTCAACTGGATCATTGATGAAGTCCTAAATGGCCTCAATAGGGGGAATTAGGGGCATAGGATGAGAAGGGGAAATAGAGAACTCCTCAGAATAGTCGGAATGGGAGTCTGAATCTGAATCCATTTTGTGGGCATAAGAGTATTTTGCTAGTATGGATGAATGTTTGGGGGACTTGTGCCTACTAGAGTGAGCATTTAGCTTTTATAGTGGTTCCCAACAGCTAGTGCACAGCAAGTAGTTCCCAGCAGCTAGTTTTTAACGGCTAGTTTTTAACTGCTAGTGCCCAATAGCTACTTCACAACTTTCTATGCAAAGGTTGGCTGAAACTTGACATGTTTTTTGCAGGTCAGTGTGTGCTTGGTGCTTTGTGTTCTGAAGAAAATGAAGCAAAGACCTATGCAAGACATCATTTGGGTTACAATAACAGTAGAAAGGATCCATTGTAATGACAACTAGTAGACAAGATACATTGCCAAAACAAATTAAGAAAATGAAAGACCGATAACTTAACAAGTAGAACAATTACACTGCCATAACTAACCACTAACAAGATATGTTACCACAGCAAAGTAGAAAAGATACATTGATGTAACACAATTAGTAGAAAAGTTACATTGCCATAACTACTAGGAAAGATACACCATAAGAGTAAGATTAGTGCATCTAAGGGTCATCTTCGGGAAACAATTCCTCAGCTAAGCGATTCAACACCCTTTCATGCCGAGCCTTCTGTTCATCACTGAAGGTTGTAGTATCGATGGTCATCAACTTGATGTATTTATTTATTTTGTCTGTCTTTAGCTTCTCTTTATGTGCTGCAACTTGCTCAGCAATGGCTTTAGCATGCTCACTTGTTGCTTGTGCTATTTTTTCAATTGTTTTTAACTTCCTTAGCTACAAGTCATTGAAAGACCGCACTGTTTCATTTGGCATGTTGCCTTCTGAACAATGTGATGATGCTTTCCCCTTGCCTTTTCGCTGTGCTTTTGTTGCCTTTTGAATAGGGCAACGATTCACTGTAGCACTTGCTTCATCGATATCTTGATTTAAAGAAGAAGTGTAAGCTCCAGATGCATTTAACTTTGTCCTTTTAGTCTCTAATGGATATACTCTAGCCCATTTAGACCGATCCTTCATTACTCTCCACCAGTGTTCAAATAGGAATGGCTTCTATGAATTTGTACTTTTAAAAACTGCATGAGCTCTCTCCATTATCTGGTCATCTGATTCACCACTACCATGTGCATTTTTCATTTGATCCCAACATTGATTGAACTTTGTAACTACTGGTGCATACCTATTCCAATGGTTTTTCAGTTGAGCCACTGACCTTTGTCGATCTTTGGAGTAGGTTGTTGTATTCTTTGGCAATTTCCTTCCAACAGTGATTATATTTTTTATCAACACCTTGTATTGGATCATTGGAGTTGTTCAACCATGCACTTACGAGCCGTAGATTCTCCTCTTCACTCCAAAATCTACGTCCAGAATTACGATTTCCCTTCTTAGGCTACTGCTATCACTTTGTTCTTCATTGATAACAGGGACTTCATGTGTGGAATGAGAAATAGAGATTAGAGAAGCTGATTCATCGCCACGTGAACCACTACCGCCAATACCTCCAAAGAAGCCAGCTGATCCAACTGGAGATGATAGATCACCGGCCATACCAACTCCAAAAGCTCCTTGCTGGTATTGCCCCACACCGTCATGGTAAGGAATGCCATGATAGGTTGATGATGTGAAATTGCTGATAGCCTGGTTGAACTCCAAAAGAATTGAAATGATGTGGATAAGGGGGCTGCTGATTGGGTCCATATGGTGGTGGCCTAAAATTTGTGGGAAAATAAGGTGGAGGAAAACTCTGGTAATGTTGGCTGTGGCTATTTTGTGGTCCATGGAATTCTGGACTTGAGATCGAGGAGTTCAATAGGCTCGCAAAGCTAGTGGTTGAAGATGGATCCATGCGTGTGTTGTGTGGGATGGGGAGAGAGAGTTGAGCAACTGATGTTGTATATGTTGTGTTTTCGTAGGTTTGTGAAAAATTGAAAGTGCAACAAATCTACCCTATAGTGTACCAACTCAATTCACTCATCATTATCAAATCATATGGTCAAAATCTTTTCTCTAGAATCTAACGGCTCACATCACCCTGGAGATCCGAAGCCCTCTGCCATCTCCCAGCCCACCCCTCGACCCGCGTCGTGCTCTCCCCGAAGCCCTAATCTCCTCCTCTGTCTCCTATCGTTGCTGCTGATTCCCTACCGCCGCTGGATCATCATCGCACCGATCCCCCGCCACCCTCACGTGCCGCACCTTCTCACTTCCCCTCCGCCAAGTGCTGTCGCTAGGGTCATCGTCGTGCCGCCTTGAGGAGCCGCCATCAAGTCAGTCGGCACAAATCAAATCGTCGGTAAAGGCCACCGTCGTCGATCCGTTGTCGTCTAGGGCACCAGCTCCCCGTTGTCAAGGGTGACCCACGTGCGGCGTTAGACGGCTCCGTGCCCCCCTACTGACCGCCGTTGTCACGCCTCCCCCCTTGCCGACCGCTGCCGTCACCGCCTCCACCATTGATCTTTCATCGTCAAGGTCGCCGTCGATGAACTTCTCGCTTATTTTTTTTCTTTTTAAGATGAACTTCCATTTATTCTTATTAATTTCTTATTAAAGTTCAGTAAAGTGTTCATTAAGGGAGGAGCCTGATAAGCTTGTGAGAGTGAGCCATAGCCACTAATGATCAAGGATCAGTCGAGCAAACTGCAAATTAAGGTGCTGTCCTCTGTTCTTTTGTGTTGTGTTATCTGAATTTCAGCCAATAGAGTAACATGCCATTGAACTTTTGATATTAGGAGTGTTGAAATTTGAATACAAGGGGAAGCCACTACTTGTTGTATCTGAGGAATAAATTTCTGAAGCTTTCTTGATAATTGACATAACTGAGAATGTTGTATTGACAATATACATGAAGGAACAACTACGTACCAGTACCATAGCTTTGATGCTTACATACACACGTTAATTTGCTATCAATCAGTATTGGATAGTGATTGGATTCAGAGCTAAGGTGTACATTGATACTTTTTTTAGTGAGGGACAATTAGGTGCATCTCAAGCGTTGCCACAATTAGGCAATTCATTGGACCTTAATAGTCAATGGCAGCTTGAGTTTCTCCAACTATTTGTCCATCTCCAGATTATCCTCAATTTTTTTTATTAATACTCCTTTTTTTAATATGAATAAATGCTAACCTGGACAAATTGACGACCACATGATCATGGTGAAGTACCTTTATACATTGCAAACATAAAATTTTGACTCATTAGACTCTCTTCCTTTTCTTTTTTGTTTTTGTTTTGGTGGGGGAGGCTCATTAGGCTCAGTGATAAAGCTCGCTTCATTTCTAGCACCTATTTGAGCATGCATATCCCTAGAGGGCTTATCTTTCTAGCACATACAGAGTATTAATGGAAAGTAGTATAGGTTCTCTGTAGTTTTGATGTCGAATGTATGAACCAGCACCACTTATTAAATCATGTCATATGGAGTTAGTTGGAACTTGTAAGCTTGATCTGTCCTGTTTCACAACATCTCATGTCCTTGTATCATTTCTGGCATTTCTGAGCCACTGTTGGTTGCTCCCTTAATTCTTAGGGCATTTGTAGTAGCGAGCCGATTCATTAGGCCACATACGAATGGTTTGAGACGACTCATTGATCTGCAGTGGTGCCGACCTGTTATGTGGGGCCATCGAAAATAAAAAAATTCTCTTCGCCCTCCCTGCAATAACCTGGAAGTTTCATTCCCCTTTGCTCACTTTCTTTCCGTTCCCCTTTCCCCGCTTTCCCCATCTTTCTCAAATCGATCCCTTTCTCCTAGAAATCAGACCACGACACCATGTAGTTCGAGTCAGAAGTATGTAGATCGAGAGTGCTAGAAGCTAAATTGCACAGCGGTGCACCGATTTGGTGACGCTAGAAGGCCACCTGCGCTGGACCTGTTGCAAACACGAGGCAAAAGGTAGCATGGTAGAGCGAGAAAGAGGCGTGGGTATACACGGCTGCTGCGTGATGCTTTGCTAGGGCTGGAGCGGGTGCTTCACCGGCCAGCGGTGTTGACTGTGGTCGTGCAACACCGAGGAAGAGGGAGCACAAGACCAGTTGGCGGTCGTGCAACACCGAGGGAGCACAAGACCAGTTGGCACCGTTGGTCATGGTCACGCAGCAGACATCAGCTCTCCCGGCCAACGCTTGATTGGTCACAGCTATGCCACGCCGCAGCAAAAGCTTGAGGAGTGTTGGCCACGGCCGCGCCACGCCGAGGCAAGAGCATGAGAAGAGCTACTTTGAAGATACCTGATAATGTATCGCTGCATGTAGTACCTTTCTTTGCTTGATTTATTCTGATAGCTTTAATGTATACATTTGTAGCCATCCTTTACTTCTATACTATCATGGATTATTTGTTCATTCTACCAAAACATTAGTAATAATGTTTGGCTATGGGGAAAGAAATTAGACACAGGAAACCCTTCCTCGCGCAGACGTCGCTGGCCCCCTCGCCGTTTTCTCCCCAAATCGCGCCCCTCTCGCCAATTCCTCCACCGATCCAGGTCGCCCCGTCGTTGATCCCTCGATCCCCTGTCGCCGTCGCCGTCGCCGTCGCCGTCACCGTCGCTCCGTCGATCCCCCTCTTTTCACTTCACTGCGCGCCGCTGCGCCGATCTCCTCCCTCCTCCGCCTCGCCTGCCACCGCCGCCTTGTCCCACTGTCGTTCGCGACGGCACACATCCTGTCTCCCCATCCGCGCCGGTCACCGTCGCAGCGCCGCTGCCGCCTGCGGCTCCCCGTACGCAGCGACCCTCCAAGCCTCCACTGGGACCGGCGCAGGAGCGACGGCGGCTTCGCGTGGAGGCGGAGGGGCTCGGCGGGCCTCCGGAGAGGGGAGGCGGCGGCGGAATGCGCCGCCGGCCTCATCCACGCTGCCGTCACCTCCCGAGGTCCCTTCTCCAAGCAGGTATAATACAACCTCCTATGTCTCTCTCTCTCTTCCATGTGGTCTCCGGTCTTCCTCTCTGATTGCCTTCAAGGTCTCACAATGGAGGGTGCTTGGTGGAATGCTTCCAATCAGTTGTGGATATAGTCTCAAGAAATCTGCAGTGATAAAAAAAGTAGCAGTCAGTCCGATTAGGATTTAGTCTAAGAAAACAGAGCAACCGCATTAGAATAGAGGAGAAAAAAAATCTGTAATGTACTCATGTGCAGATAATCCCCTTCCAAATCAACCTGGTACTCTCATATTTCTTCAAGAAAATAATACAATTTGATTTTATGTCTCAAGATTCTTTTGGTAAACACAATCTGGTAGAGCGATTGAGTCGAAATTTTCTAGCCTGCTGTAGTGTTGCTCGTGCGATAAGATAATTAAGAAAGGTTTCTGCATATCTGCATAGAGGCCATGATTTGTTGTTCTTGGAATCAGAAAGTAAGTCACTAAAATCGTGTCAGTTTCCAGTGGATTTGTACATTTGCTGCCAGAGTAGACATAACATTTATCTCTTTTTAAATTTTGTGAATTGTGTGAAGTGTCTAAACACATGATTTTGGAGAATAAACCTAACCGCTCCCGTCCCCGCAGCCGCGTTCCTGCGCCACCGCCGCCGCTTCCTTCGCCGCCATATCCATCTCTTTCAGCCGCCGTAGCCACAGCCGCCTCCGTGTTCCATAGCGTTCCATCAATACAGACAGCATCCTTTTCAGGGAGAGCAAAAAAGCATGTAAAAGTTGAACCATGTAAAAAGGCATGCATAAGTATGTGGGGGTACATTCAAGTTGGGAAATTGATGACTTGCAGTATATAATTGATGAAAATTTCAGATTATGTTGGATGACAAAAATCTATGCAGATCTTCCTTCCAATCCATCTTTTTTAGCCTCAAAGATGGAGGATGCGTCGACGGCGGCGGCGGTCACCCCGTTCCAGCTCCAGTTCGACAAGCCCATTCCCTTCCAGGTCTCGTCTCTAGTTCCTCTCTGGCCCCTTCGTCGGACCTGCAAAATGCCGCGCGAGCGTTCTGTATTGAACCTTGAATAGCGTGCCACCAAGTTGGTCCTCGCAGAGCTTGCTTGCCTCGTGGTAGAGCACAGGTGGATCTGGGAGCGTCCAGGGGTTGCCACCCCTTGCCTGCCTGCCAACCGTTTGTTGAAATTCCTACGGGGTTAGATCGGTTCATACTACCACCGGTGCGTGCGACCGAGAGTGTTATGACTCGGTTTTGGGTGGGGAACAGGTTCAGCTAATCCCTGACATTGTTGTAGTGGTGCCATTTTATGTTTTTCTACTGATGCAGAGCTATAAACAGTTAAACACCATCGTCTTTGCTGATTTTAGCTCTGAATGCGTGTTTTTGTTGATGAGTTTGGTTTCAGGTTTTGCATTTCGGACCTTTGTCGTCATACTTGATCGGTTGATCTGCCTGCTACTATTTTTATCCTATCATTACATGGCTTTGTTTCTCTTCTTAACGTAACACCACTACACCAGCTTTGCTGGCTTGGTTAAAAAAAAGCATCAACACACCATAGTGATTAGTGAATTGAAAATTAAACCCTGCATATAAAATATTTGTTCCTGCTGAATTTCATTTTCCATTTTTCCATGTGTAATTTACTTTCCAGATTTAGTATCAGTGGAATCCATATTCCCTTTAATGTTTTGTTGTCACTTCTTAATTCATGCTGGCATGATCCGTTAGTCATATACTTTATCATGTTTCACTATTTGCAGATAAAAATGGTGGAGTGGAATCCAGAGAAGGATCTGCTTGCTAGTGGAATCCAGAGAAAGTAAAAAGTAAAAAGTAGAAAGCATGGCAGAGGAGCAGATGGAGGATGCGTCGACGGCGGCGGCGGTCACCCCGTTCCAGCTCCAGTTCGACAAGCCCATTCCCTTCCAGGTCTAGTCTCTAGTTCCTCTCTGACCCCTTTGTCGGACCTGCAAAATGCCGCGCGAGCGTTCTGTATTGAACCTTGAATAGCGTGCCGCCGAGTTGATCCTCGCAGAGCTTGCTTGCCTCGTGGTAGAGCACGGGTGGATCCGGGAGCGTCCAGGGGTTGCCACCCCTTGCCTGCCTGCCAACCGTTTGTTGAAAGCCAACCGTTTGTTGAAATTCCTACTGGGTTAGATCGGTTCATACTACCACCGGTGCGTGCGACCGAGAGTGTTATGACTCGGTTTTGGGTAGGGAACAGGTTCAGATAATCCCTGACATTGTCGTAGTGGTGCCATTTTATGTTTTTCTACTGATACAGAGCTATAAACAGTTAAACACCATCGTCTTTGCTGATTTTAGCTCTGAATGCATGTTTTTGTTGATGAGTTTGGTTTCAGGTTTTGCATTTTGGACCTTTGTCGTCATACTTGATCAGTTGATCCACCTGTTTCTATTTTTATCCTATCAATACATGGCTTTGTTTCTCTTCTTAACATAACACCACTACACCAGCTTTGCTGGCTTGGTTAGAAAAAAGCATCAACACACCATAGTGATTAGTGAAATTGAAAATTAAACCCTGCATATAAAATATTTGTTCCTGCTGAATTTCATTTTCCATTTTTCCATGTGTAATTTACTTTCCAGATTTAGTATCAGTGGAATCCATATTCCCTTTAAGTTTTGTTGTCACTTCTTAATTCATGCTGACATGATCCGTTAGTCATATACTTTACCATGTTTCACTATTTGCAGATAAAAATGGCAGAGTGGAATCCAGAGAAGGATCTGCTTGCTATGGTTACCGATGACTCTAAGGTTGTCCTCCATCGCTTCAATTGGCAAAGGCTATGGACTATCTCCTCAGGTTGCCACTGGCTATCGTCCCACCCTTGGTTCTATTTTTTGTTTGTTACATTATTTTTTTGTTTATTTATTATTGTTGATAAAACATTTTCTGGACATTTGTTTCTGATGGAACAGAACTAGATATAAGCACGTATTTTATGAGCAATCTTAATGCACCCATCATGCATATACTTTTAATGCAACCATGTTGGCGCTACACTAAAATCTTTGCTTATTTTTCAGGGAAGTGCATCACATCTTATGTTGTTTGGAGCCCTGATGGTAAATAGTAGCGCTTGGCCACAAGAAGATGGTTTGGTTCTTTTGCATGATGTTGAGGTGTGTATAATAATGAAATGGATGTTCATATCTTGTTTCCTATGTTGGATTTGGACATTTACTCGTATGTCATACAAACTTGATCCCCTGCCTATTTTCTCTTCTGCTACTGGCTCAGTTGTCATCTTTATCTTCACCCTAACCAGGACTTTTAATGAGTGGATTAGTGGAACTGTGAAGGGACCATTGTGAGAAATGGCTCCAAGGAGCTATGGGTAGGGATTGATAAATGACACTCAAACTAGACGCAGGGCACATTTCCAATTCCTTCCTTTCCTGTTGAACACCATTTCTAATACATGCAACCTATAGCAATTCCTTTGTAATTGAATTTTCATGATCAAATGTTTTATTTGTACAACCAATTTTATGCTGTGATTCTTTGTTTTAGTTTGCTTTTTTTAATTACTCGTGACACCCCAAAATCCAGACCATCTTTCATGCTGTCAGAATCTGCTTGCTACTTTTATTTTGCTTTCCCTGATTGTACATGTTTAAGTGAAGGGGATGCTAATTGCAGAATGGGAAAATGCTGAGAAGAATAAAATCCCACGATGTTGCCATTGTATGTTTGAACTGGGCAGAAGATGAACAACTATCAAGGGTATACCATTGCCTTTTCCATCTTTTAGAAACACCAATTATTCTTCTATATATTATGTAATGATGTATAAATGCAAATGTATCTCCTCGGATTATAGTTATATAAATGCATCATTCAATTTAACACATTATTCAGCAATGCTTAAAACAGACAAATGATGAATTCATTCAATTTTACAACACTCTAGGAATTCACTGTAAAAAGTTCACCACCAGAGTTTTTGCTAATTACTGCAGACTGACAAGGATGGCTTGTTATCCTATGAAGACCGCACTACACGCTTCTTTCCTCCTGCTCCTGTGATTCCTAGGATAGGTGGACTGAGTTCTGGAGATACTGGTCTTGCAGTGATAAGAATGAACCCCCATTCAGGAATTTTCAAGCGCTTCCTGTCAACGTTTTAATATTCTGTGCAGTGGAGATAAAGATGGTTGATTTGCTTCAGTATCTTTTGGAATATTCCCAGTTGGAAAGATAGTAAGTAGATACGATAGCTGAGTACTCCTCTACTTTGAACTGAATAGAATGTGTTCAGGCACACTTCCTTTTGATTCTGAAGGCTATCTTTTTGTTAGTGTCATAGTGAAAATTTTGCACCCTAACATATTGTGGAACAGTTCATGTTTCAACTATATGATGATATGCTTAGCTGTAGAGTTCTTAGAAAGACATCCTTTTGGAAGAAAACTCAGAGACTCAGAGACACTATGTTAGTATTCTTTTCTTTGATATTATTGGAATATTGCATCATGCTGTTTTCTCGAACTGTGAGGCCAGCTTCCCTGTGTATCAGCAATCTTTCATATTTGAAGTATAGATGTGCTGTCAAACTTAAATTCACTGGACAAAAAGTGCTGGAAATGTTCTTTTTTTCTACTGGGAATATGATAATGCATGATTGTTCTTTTTTTAAAAAAAAAAATATGCGCACAAGCAGGTGGAGTGTGATGTTTCACTTGTTCTTCCATTTCCCTTTTTTCCATGTAGTTTTAAGGATTGAGTCTCTGGACATTTGATCAACTGTTGCTTTATTTTTCTGTTCGTAAGCATGATGATTACCCTAGTTCTTTTATCCAGTCACTGTCTCGTGGATAATTAATTCTGTCCCTCGACATTTCAGAACATAAATGAGGTCCCTATCCATGTCCAATCCTCTGGAAACAAATCTAGTTACCGGCTCCAGGATTCTTCCATAAGCAAGGTAATTAATTCTTCATTTCATAAGCACATGTTAAATTACGAAATCCTGACACCCACTGTTCTTTACATCAGGTCTGTTTATCAGGAAACCTCCATCAGTTGGTTCTCCTGTGCTCTGGAAAGCTGATTGATTTTGACAACCTTTCTCATGGTAATCATAATTCTGCTGGGTTACATTGTCTGCACTTGGACACTTCTATCTTTTTCAACAGGTAATGGCTCGATAGTTTTATTGCCTGTTACTACTTTCTGTTGTTGTTCAGAAACCATTATCTTGTTGCGTGTGTTGTATGGTAACTTCAAAAAATATATATGAGATTTCCAATGAGGTGCTAGAGTAACCCACTCGTTGACACCTGGAGTGACTAATTGTGATATGCTCACCTAGTCATAGATAACCCACTCGTTGACACCTGGAGTGACTAATTTGTTGATATGCTCACCTAGATCATAGAACTATCACTTTGTTTTATAGCTAGGTTCAATATCTGTCTTGTTGGTTCCTCAGAAAACATAGCACCAGTGTTTCGTATTTCTTTACTAAGTTTGCAAGGATATTAATTTTACTCTATGTGCTTTACCTATTAAGTTTTCTTATTCTGCTTGTGTATCATCAACAAATGTTGTGAAGGAAAAATGAGCTACATCAGATTCCCAACAAGCGTTCAAGTATTCAGATCTGGTTTAGTGTCGTGCTTCCATGTCTATGATTTGGCCAACAATGGTCAAGTGCTGATGAACCTTTTAATGAAAAAATTTAGTCCTTGCCTTCTCTGATAGCTGCCCATGGATGAGTCGATTTTCATTATAACCATCACCTCAAGAAGTCTGTCCCCTTTATTCTGTTTCCTTTTGGTGAATTACAGGGATGGAACTAGCTCCGAGGATGAGTGTTTATGAGCCTTTTGTTTGGTTACACGTACAAGTCAGCACTTCACCAATTTTTAGTCAGCTCACTGGTGAAGCGGTATTTCTCACTTCTATAATAACTTCTTCCCTATCTTCTTATTTTTTGGGAGAAGTCTAAACTTGTTGTTTCCTATGTGGATAGGCTCTCAAGAGGATAGCTAAGGCTGTTGACAGTGCTGGGCGAGAGCTTCGTGTTGTTGTCAGTGAGCATCTTCAGGTAGCTACTACCAGCCAATATCACAGTCTCGACCTTCTTTTCGTGCCTCTTTGGGGTTAACTCGCAATGGGTACTCTAGACTTTGTAGTCATGTTTTCCCCCTTCTAGAACACAGCACTGTCATACTTTAACTTTAAGTAGTTTTTTTTTCCTACAGTTTATTGTATCATTTTTGAGATTTGAGGCATGATCTCAGCTAGCTGTTATGAAGCACTGAATGGCTTGCTTATTTACAGCCTGAGTTGAAATATTTCATTCAGACTCGCGAACTGAGAGGCCTTGCAAGATGGCCGGTCACGATTTCAGAACATTGGTTAGATGAAAAAACTTATCGACGGTGTGATGATCAAGATAGGGATGCTAGTTGTTCAAGTTGAGCGTTTTTCAAGGGGTTGCGGCTACTGTTCTTTATCTGGTACATCCTCTCTACTCTCCCTGCTGGATTTCTTTAGTTTCTGCCCCTAGAAATTGTTGATGCAATTAGTTCAGGCCACTACGCGCAACCCTCAACTCAAAACTGTTGTTTTCTTGCCACGTCTCAATTCTCAACCTCTGTTTGAACTTAGGTGTTTTGCCTGAGATTGCCCTCCCTAGTCAAGTTTACAGAACCTTCCGTGTGCTCTGAGTATTTAATAGGATTTGTTTTTTTCATTGTCTCTGTAAGAGCAGTAGATGGTTTGGACTGGACAAATATTCCAACAAGTGTCTGCTAATTTGACCCTGATTGTTAAATCAACCAATAACATTTTCAAAATTTTCTGAATTTGTTAAAACAACCAATTACATTTTCAAAATTTCTGAATGTAATGCTATTATCCGTAGTCTAGATACTGTTGGTTTGATGTATCAGAATGACATATTTGTACATTTAATATCTGCTGAGTTATATACATCCTTAGACTGAATAATTTAGATCAAGCAATGAAGCAAATCAAGTTAATCCATGTTGAGCATCTCTGCATTGGCCATTGGGAGTTCTTTTGCTAGGGGAAGCATTGTTTGATATTATTTGCTTCCGTGCTCTATTTTTCCCTATATGAAGTTATGGTGATTGTGCTATGACTTTAGTAAGGGTTTATTCTGTAGTAACTTCCGCTTATGCATATATTTTTCAGTTCCAAAATTTCTTCAGTTGGGTTTTAAAGTGCGTTAAGATTTTATTAAGTGAACCAACTGACCAAGTTCCAGCTGCAAACAGGTTTGTCTTTTCCCCTTCTATTATTCCTGTTATGCTCAAGTTGTGAATCAATTCTTTGTCATTAATTACCAGGGTGTCATATTTTGTAGTGAACTCGTGGTACTTTTTCTGAAGTTCCTTCTTGATAAAGATCCAATCAAACAGTTACTTGATGCAAATCAGAGATTTGAGTGTGATTTGTAAGTAACAGTGTAACATGCCAGTTGTTGGTTGTCGTTTGCTTTGTATAATTTGGTATTGTAGTTCTGTATATATCTATATTACCTATTTGCAAGCCGCTATTCACCAATCCTTGTTGATAATAATAATAATAATAATAATAATAATAATAATAATAATAATAATAATAATAATAATAAGTTACCTTGTCTGCACATAGTATGTCAAAACCTTTTTAGTATATTTAAATGTTACACAATGGTTATGTCTGGGCATGATGTACTACAGAAGTACCTCTGAACATGAACAGAACTTTTGAAATGTATACTCCCTCCGTCCCAAAATAAGTGACCATTTTAGTACATTTGAGACAAATTATGACAGGAGGTAAATGACCTAGATGCCCCTTATTAAATGATGGATGGTTGGGAGTGGAAGGGTAGTTGGGGGTAAGATGGGAAGAAATTTGAATGAGGGTGAGTGATGGGACAAGTAGGTCACTTATTTTGGGACAAATTTTGAATCCAAAGTGGTCACTTATTTGGAACGGAGGGAGTAGTTTTTAGGCTTTTTTTTGGTATACTTCATCTCATGATGTTGGATACTGTATTGCTTTCAAAAAGAAAACCATAGTATTGCTTCACCTGAAATCCAGTCATTGAATATCTTGATGTGTATGCTCTTTGTGTATCTAGAATCCAAAGCGGTGAAAATAGTCAAAAGCTATTTGATTACATAGGGCTGTTGCCTGTTCTTATGTTGTGTTTTTATTGCTATTTTAGTTTATCTTTTTGTGTGATCGTGTGTCTGCATTTCTTAATCATCCTTAACATGCTTTTTCAGGGACACTATAAGACATCTTGAGCAGCTAGTAGTTTTGGGGGGATTTACAGACACCCAATTTTTGGAAAAGACTTTAATGAAGCAATTTAATGAGCTGGACGAAAGGTGCCAGTTTACTACTTTATTTTTAGATTATCTTACAGTTATTTTTTACTTGTAAATTTGTTATCTGGAAACAGTTAAATCAACGTTTCGTCAGTCAAATCCTTGTGTTCTCTGTTTTTATGGACAACCATTTTAAATCCATTGCTCATTGCTTATACGTAGCTGATCCTTTCCTTTTTCTAAGCAGTTTGTATGCTACTTGTAATCATTTTTTCTTTATCATGTATTTCAGCCTGGAGGAGGCTTTCTTGACACCATTCACCACCATTTCTTCACAAATACATTGCCAAGAGTTGCTTCCGCTTTATCCTATTACGTCATCGGTTGGTTTGTCATCAACCTGTACTCTGACATCAGTGTCGTTCTATAAGGTTCATGTTTCCTTTGGTGATTTCTGCCTATTCCATAACAGCATCATAAAGTGAACATGGAACATACTATAGCCTGGCGTGGGGAAGGATGTCTAATCTCCCCAACCATAGTCCTAGGAGCAGCTCTGGTGCACATCTTGTCTTTAGCAAATCCCATAGCTCTTAGTTGACTTTCAGTATAATATAATAAGAAGAGCGATATTTATTTTTCTTGTTTTGTACTCATCTGCAACTTCTCTATATTGTTTGCATTAATTTTTTGCCATAATCTTAAATGATTATTCAAAATAGCAGGATGAAGATTCTCAAAACAGTGGGTATTCATATAGCTTGACTGACTACATATGCTTCAAGATACCTGATGGATCCTTAAACTTGAAGAATTGCATTGGTGTGGTAAAGGACTTCTCTAACTCTTCTACCAGCAGACCATCTCTTTCAGGTTTTCTGTTGCGTATACCTGATGAATACGAATGCATTGATCTATCTCTTTACAAGGTGGTACTCCCTGCCGCATCTTGGCGACGTCTCACCTTTTATACAGTATTTATCATAGCTCACAAAAGAAATGGTTATTTATTAAAACAGGATAGCCAGATTGTTATACTACTCAGTGAAAGGTCCTGTTCTGATGGTCCTGGAAGATCTTATATTGTAATGCTGCAGACAGAGAACTTCTCTTTTGTGCCTCTGTCAAGGATATCCCCTTCAAATATTTACAGTGTACAAGAGCTGTCGGTAAGATCTCTGCAAATGTTTCTTTTTTACCTTTTTTTTTACCTTTTTGGCATCCACTTCATTTCATAGAAGCTAACTCTTACACTAATAATTAAGTAACCTGGTATTAGCAATAACCTACTGTATTTCTCCTATTCATCGTTATGTTGTCACAAACTACATATTATCACACGTTACCTAGGCCATATATTATCTCACCAATTCTCATGATTAAACGACACATACCTGTTGAAGTTGACCTTACTTTTACTGTCAAAAAGTAATATCTTCATTTAATGCAATGAATGTAGGCACTGGAGCTCCAATTGAACACAGATTATGGGAAAGTTCGTAACATACCTCACGCTGTGTCCACTCCGCTAGCAGTCAGTGGTGCGTTTGAGTGTTTACTTCCATGCAAGAGTTTTAATTTGCTATACAGTTAACATTATCGTAATGCCGGAGCTCACCTTTCCTGAATATTGTTTTCAGCCTCAAGAGGAGTGGCCTGTGTCTTTTCATCTCAGCGGCATGCTTTGGTTTATATCCTTGATGAAGATGAGGATGAGGATGAAGCTTCTGATATGGAGTGATCTTTTTATCTGATTTACATCAGCTTGCAGTTCAGTATGTGCAGTAAGTGCCATCTCTTTTGCTGGTAAAAGGAAGGAAGCGCATCATCTTGTGCAAACAAAACAGAAATCCTTGCCATGCAATATGAGTAACGCTGTTACATTTGGCAGGAGCCAGGGCGGTTATGTTCTGACAGGCTGAAACTACATCGTTTCCTGTTTTCACTTGTGCAAATGCAATTCTTGCTCAGGTTCTGAAGCAGTCGCAGATCGTCCATCCGCTGCTGCTAGGTGGTGAAACTGTCACCAGCAATCCGGCATGCCAGGCTCTAAAACTCGTCAGTTCAGGTAGATGGAAATAAGGCAGCTTTGAATGAGAAGTAGCTTGACGATACCCTAAAATTTCGTCATTTACACTGGCCTGATCGTGCACGCTGTTGCAGTGCTCATCGTGCGAAGATGTGTTACCAACTCTAAGCCAGGTTGTCATGTAACAGTACACCAGACGATATTATGGGTCAACGAATTTGAAGTGCTCTGTGGCTTTGTTGTGTACCTTCAGATAGGATTTTTAAAAAAGAAATTTGCGAGGTGAGCTAATTTAACTGGGAGTTACGAAGTATTTAGAGTAAACTCAATTTTGAGGGTTTAATTGTTTTCTGGGGGTTAAGCAGAAATGCGTACTATTATGCTCATTGATGATTCGGCATGATAGGAGCGGTGTCATTTGTTCATAGCCAATCCAGAAAAAAAAATTGCTGGACAAGTCTCTGGCATCGCTGCATCGGGCCTCACCATGGCACTGGAGCCAATACAGCATATTACTGGAAGTCTAGCACTATGTAAATCCGTAATGTAATGGTTATGGCATCGTGATTACTGTCATCAAAGCCTGGTAGAAGATACGTGAAAGCTTACGTCAACCTATCATCCACCTTTCTGCCAAAAATATATCACATATGCTAATATTCTCGTTGTTTGCTAAGCCAACATTCAAATTTTGAATTTTCACACTCAATTTTAAATTATCCTAGGTGTTTTTTTTACTTTTTTCTAGTTTTCAGTCATGGTTTTTAAACTGCCAAATTTAGGAATATAAAAATTTTACCTTAAAATTATTTTTCATTATCTCGTTTATTTTTTTATGGCTCAGTAGTCGAAGCCAAACGATATAACACTCGGTACAAAAAGAAGTCACTGAAAATTGATGAAACTACCGCACTCCGCTTCATTAATCATTATACATTTATATACTGTACCAATACGTGATATTCATTTGCCTGTGTACACCCGTTTTGGGTGTGGAGGCTGGGTTTTAATTTTTTTTTAAATAATACGTGACATTCAGTGAACGAATCCTCCTTTTAAAAATATAATACGTAAAATCAACATTTAAAAATTTTAACTAATAACTAAACTAAAAATATATAAGTTTAGTGTCATATATGTTTGTATCACTAGATTTATATTCGAAAATATTTTCATACGATTTAATTTTGTAATTGTTTATATTATATTTAAAAAAACTAATGGTCAAGACCATACGCGAGTATGTAATACTATGCATTGCAGTTTGTCTCCCCGATGGGATCGATCGTTCTTACTAGCTCGGACGCAACCTTGTTCTTCTCACTCGGTGACGCGAAGCAATCTATCTGACGGCTCTGATCTGATCATCTATCTGACGGCTCTGATCTGATCATCAATTAAAGTTTTTTTAAAAAAAAGGAAAGGGAAAAAGAAAAGAAAAGAAAAGGAAAAACCGCTGCATCTACCGCAACGCGCACCCAACCTGCTCGTTCCCAGATCTCTTCCCCCTCGCGCATCTCACCCAACCTCCTCCGGCGAGGGGCGCACGGCGCCGAGGACCTCGCCGCCGCCGCCGAGATGTACATGGCGTATGGCTGGCCGCAGTCGATCCCGCTCGACCCGGGCGACTCCGACCGCGTGGTCCTCCTCCGCGTCCTCGGCCGCTTCCTCCTCGCCGTCTGCCCCGCCTCCCTCCACCTCTGGTCCGCCGCGCACCACAAGGTCCGCCTCGCCCGCCTCGACCGCTCCCCCGAGTCCCTCGCCGGCCACGGCGACAACGCGCACGCAGTCTGGAGCCCTGACGCGAAAACCGTCGCCGTCCTGGTCAGCCCACTGCTCTCCTCTCTCCTCTCGCCGCTTGCTCCGGCTCGCTCTCTACGCACAGAAACTCACCGAGTGGGTTCTATGGGCAGACCTCTTCCTTCTACCTGCACATATACAAGCTGCAGTTCTCGGGGAAGCCGCTGATCATCGGAGGCAAACCACAACCGGGGCTTTGCCTCGTCGCCATATCGCTAATAATCGTCGAGAAGGTTCCTCTCGCCAATGACACTTTTATAACGTATGGTGTTCGCTGCTCATTACCCAAAAAACGAGATACTGAATTCCTGCAGAGGAGCTAACTTGCGAGTGTGATATCATGCTGCAGGAGCAATTTCGTGTGCGACAGCAAGAGTATGCTCCTTGGACTGTCCAATGGGCACTTGCAGGTCATGTCCTGGAATGCTGAGGTACATGGAAATGTATTCTGCTTTTGTTTCTGTAAGTTATTGATATGATGGGAAATAGTTATCTCCTGCTTGATTTGTGCTTGCTATGCTTAGTGTGTCCCATGTATTGTGGTTTGCAGTTCTCGGACAGCTTGAAGCTTGGCTGCTCCACATGTTCATCCAACAGAACTCCCACTGTCAGAGATGCCTTGGTGTTTGATCTGCCTAGTTTGCGAGAAAATTCTAATACAAGTCCTGCACCCTGCTGCACAGGGAATTCTGCCATCATCCATGTTGAGTTGTCAGTGAAGCTAAGATTGCTAGTTGCTTTGTACTCAGGTTGTCAGATTGGCCTTTGTACCGTTGGTAAGAAGGGATTAAAGCAAACTGGTAGCATCAGAGTAGAGAGATGGTTGAACACTGATGACGCAATGTGCACTTCTGTGGCTTCTGATCAGCAGATTCTTGCTGTTGGGTGCAGTAGAGGTGTTGTTGAATTATATGACCTGGCTGAAAATGCAAGGCATATACGCACAATTTCTTTGTATGATTGGGGGTAAGTCTCACATCACAATTTGTTAGTTCTGCGGTAGATGTCACTGCTTAATTTTCTGGTGGATAGTTGCAAATTCGTGCTTATTTAGAAGGATAACCTGCTCGCATAGTAACAGAACATTATATTACTTCCCATTTAATTACATCCCTTCAATGCAAATTTGGATTGCCTGGTGATGCACTTAGGCTTGATTGGTGCATTTATGCAGACAGATCAATGATTTAATGTTTAGTTTCTGGTTCATTACTATTTGTGATTTTGTGTATTTACCGATCAATGCTTTTCAGTTATTCTGTTAATGCTGATATATAACTGTCCCTTTTTTCTCTTGGGGAAAAATTGTAGGTATTCAGTGGAAGATACTGGTCCTGTTACTTGTATATCTTGGACGCCTGACAATTGTGCTTTTGCAGTTGGATGGAAATTTAGGGGACTTACTGTGTGGTCTGTATCTGGATGTCGTTTGATGTGCACAATTCGTCAAACCGGATCAAATTCTGCCTCATCTCCAATGGTTAAACCTAGCGCTTTAAAATTTGAGCCTCTAATGGGAGGGACATCGCACATTCAGTGGGATGATTATGGATATAAAATATTTGCAGTTGAAGAAAGCTTGTCAGAAAGGATTCTTGCATTCTCATTTGCCAAATGTTGCCTAAACAGAGGACTTTCAGGCACAACATATACTCGCCAGATTCTTTATGGTGAAGATCGAATCCTATTGGTGCAACCGGATGATACTGATGAACTTAAGATGTTGCATCTTAATGTTCCAGTTAAGTCTTTGATTTCATCTAACTTATTGGAGGCAAAAATGCCTAAATGCATCTTATTTCAAGACTTATTATAATATATATTTTTTCGAAGCAGGCATCCTATATTTCACAGAACTGGCCAGTTCTGCATGTTGTTGCAAGCAATGATGGTATGTACTTGGCAGTTGCAGGCTCTCATGGGCTAGTGCTGTATGATTTGCGCAATAAAAGGTGGCGTGTTTTTGGGGATGTTACTCAAGAGCAAAAGATTCAATGCAAAGGCTTGTTGTGGCTTGGCAAAATAGTTATTGTATGCAACTACATTGAATCATCAAACACGTTAGTCTCACTGTCTTACCTTCTTTGTTGCTATTTGTTTATTGTCTTCTGCCTGAGATTTCCTTGTCAGACGCATGACAATTCTTACTTGTCATTACATTTGAGCTGAGAGTTTCATGCTTTGAACCTCCTGGTGCTTGAACTCACAGAATACTCGCTGAAATGCATAGTGTGCTAATATATCAAAAGCGCCACCTTCTGTATCTCTTATCTTTTATTCCTATTTAAATACCATATGGAGGCATGAGTTGCTATCTATTTAATTATATGACATTTTTGTTGCACTTGTCTTAGGTATGAGCTTCTCTTTTTCCCAAGATATCACCTTGATTATAGCTCATTACTTTACCGGAAACCACTTCTTGGTCGACCAATTGTCATGGACGTCTTCCAGGACTACATACTTGTTACCTACAGTCCATTTGATGTGCATATATTCCATGTGGCGATATCAGGAGAATTGTCACCTGCTAGTAGTCCAGTTTTACAGGTGAAGCAAAATATTTGCAACCTCTGTGCAGAATGTGTTATCCACTTTGTTTGACTATATTGTTCTCTTTGAATCAGCAGCTTTCAACAGTCCGAGAACTTTCAATCATGAGTCCAAAGAGTCCACCTGTTTCAATGCGTTTCATTCCCGAACCAACTGATGAAGGAAAGCTGGAACATGATACTAATGGATCTTCTGACTTGTCCCAACAACCTTCAAGGTACTTTTTTTCAAATGTTACTGAATTCTATTCTCCTTAATTTTTAATTGTTTTGTTATATTTATATCAGATGCCTAATCTTGCGGATGAATGGGGAACTTTCTGTGTTGGACATGGATGATGGACATGAACAAGCACTTACAAATTCAGTTGAACTATTCTGGGTCACTTGTTCCCAATATGAAGAAAAGGGTAATCTTATCAAAGAGGTTTCATGGCTTGACTATGGCCATAAGGGGATGCAGGTTAGTTTTATTATTTTCTTCTTTGTTTTTTTAATGAATTATGCTCGCCTCTCTTAATACATCAAACTTTTCAAATCTTGCTATCCTTTTATACAGATCTTCTTTGTTGCAGGTTTGGTACCCATCCCACGGAGAAAATCCTTTTAAACAAGAAGATTTCTTGCAGGTACAGAACTACAGAATTTTGTATCTTGTGATAGTGTTGATATCTTTTTTGAGTTTTGCGACCTACTCTTTGTGAATTTATCTATTTATTAGGGAAAAAATTATTAAAATCATGATAATTTCATATGCTGTTTTCCTTCTTGAATTGAACTCTTAATGGTGGTAGTATTCAAAGTTAATGTGAAACATGTCATTTGATTCTGTAGCTGGATCCGGAGCTTGAATTTGACCGTGAGGTGTATCCTCTTGGTCTTCTTCCAAATGTCGGTGTAGTTGTTGGTATTTCTCAGAGAATGTCCTTCTCGACTGCAGAGTTTCCATGCTTTGAACCTTCTCCTCAAGCCCAAACAATATTGCATTGTTTGCTGCGGCATCTCCTTCAGGTAAATCAAAACATATTTCTTTTTTATATAGAAAAACAATATTTAGGAACTGTGACATTAATACAAGAACAGTGTAAATCATGAAATCTTCATTTTAGTCAAGAAAATTTGACTCCTAGTAATACATCTGAAATTGAGTTCTCACCTAAGGATTAAATGAGGGTACAATACAAAACCAAGCGAAAAACACGACTTATTTACTTTCATGGTTAAATAGAAAATGGCCTAATTTCTTATCAAGACTGACATGAGCACCCAAAGTGGTCTGCCAATCTAAACCTTTTTTCAGACCACTGGTTTTAACTTGTATAAAAGGTGTCCCTATTTTGTTGCTCTGCTGACTGAATGAACAAATTCACTAGGTTATGCCCGTTTGTTCATCATTTTCCTTTGGTTCTTCCACCTTTTCTCTACTCTTTTTTGTATTTCATAGAACTCATTGCTGAATCCAGAAGAGAATAGTTTTATGGGTTGTTGGCCATACTTATTCTTTTCTCTGGTTTAGTCCGTCTATATGAGATCTTTGTTGAGATGTAACAAATTACAAACCGCTGCGCTGTTACTCAGTGCATTTGGAGAAAATGCCACATTTCTCATATAGTTGCTATATTGTAATATCCACCTTTCCCGAGTTGTGCCACGAAACATTTTGTTTATTGCGAATCTAGCAGAAGTACCTTAGCTCTGCTATCAATCACCTGCGTAAAGGGATTGAAAGATTATGGCCTGAAACTTCTATTTAAAGAAAATGTTTTCACATAGCATAAGCCATATTCCTTGTCTTGGGGGAAAAACAATTTTTTCACCTCGAATATTCCCTGTTTACAGGGATGCTTTTATTTGGCTACTTGCATTATTTTTTGTATTATGGACCATTTTCAAAAACTATGCATGGTTTGCCAAGTTCATATGGCAACAATCATTTCCCTATGCATCTCTCATTCTGTAAAATTTTTGAAACCAGAGAGACAAACATGAAGAAGCTCTGCGTTTGGCAAACTTGTCTGCAGAGAAACCTCACTTCTCTCGCTGTTTAGAATGGCTCCTGTTTACGGTATTTGATGCAGAGATATCAAGGTATATTGGTTCTAACTTGGTAATGGTAGCATTATTATATTATTTCCCTACCAAGTTGCTAGCTTTCATTCTATTGTGTAATATGCTGAAACATTATTTTGCATCCTTTTTTCTGGTGGCTTTTTTGCCAATTGCAGCCAAAGTGCTTCAAAAAACCAGCTTTCGCAGAAAAATGAACATGCAAAGAAGTCTCTTCTAGACAAGACATGCAACCTACTTCGAAACTTTCCAGAATACATGGATGTTGTGGTCAGTGTTGCTAGGAAAACTGATGGTCGGCACTGGGCAGATCTTTTCCATGCAGCTGGACGATCCACAGAGTAAGTGTGCTGCTGTCTTGTTTAAGAGATCTATGCTCTCATAGCCTGTAGTTTCTCTTGCTCTGTTGCAGTCTTGTAACTCTTGCTCTTAAAAATTAAATTGGACTGTTTTTGCAAGGTGACTATAACTATCCCAATGATTCATAGCTGATTCTGTTAACTTGGTGACCAAAACACTATTGAAGCTATTTTGGGCTACTCTAATGGCGAAATTCTCCTAATTATATGGCCACTGATGACAACTTTTAGTCAACTGGGCGGTTTCTTATGTCGAGTGGAGAGAAGTGGCATTTGATCTATTTTTGTCAGTCATGTTTTTTAATTCTTCATTTGTGCCTATAAACATCTCCAAAGTACCTCACACAATCTTCTTTCTATCATGGTGCAAACAGTGTTTGCTATCATGGAAGTGATCAGAATCAAAATGAAATATGATGACAACAAAGCGCTTACCCACCAACTGTGTTTCAATTTTATCAAGATTTGGAATACAATACAGTTATTCATTTAATAAAACTGATCTCATGCTCTAGGATGTTTGAGGAATGCTTCCAGCGGCGATGGTATAGGACTGCTGCTTGCTACATTCTGGTACGGATACCCTTCTAGCAGACGTTAAATATGGTGAAATGAAATCCAGTATTTATTGCTTGCATCAACGGATCTTTTCATTTATTAAGTTTGATAATTCTAGTTATGCACAACAGAGGATCATCAGGATCATTAATGTCTGCAAGAACTGTTCCTGAAAATGCCTTGCGATTACAGGTCATTGCGAAGCTGGAAGGCCCTGCTGTCAGTCAGTACTGTGCACTCCGTTTGCTACAAGTAATTCTTTTACCTTCTCACTGTCAGCTGGTTTTGATCTGTACGTTAATTATTTCACATATTCCAGCTCTCACTTTCGAGTGCTTGTTAATTTCCAGGCAACACTCGATGAGTCTCTCTATGAGCTTGCTGGGGAGCTGGTATGATATTCATGCTATATTTTGTTAATTTCCTATATTAAAACACCACAGATGAGTAAGTGGATACCTTCTGTACATAGGTTCGCTTCTTGCTAAGATCGGGCAGAGACTTTGAAAATACCACTACAGACTCTGAAAAGCTTTCTCCAAGGTTTCTTAACTACTTTCTAATCCGTTCACCATTCAAGAGACAAGCTTCTGATTTGAAAAGGTACATTGTGTAGTTAACTTAAAAGGCTATAAAGTTGCTATTGGAAAATATGTCATCTGTAAATCTTTGTTTGTGCAGTAATGCAATGAAAGAGCTCAGCCCACATATTGCCTCTGTCATGAATATTCTTGAGAACCATGCTAGCTATTTGATGTCTGGCAAGGAGCTTTCTAAGCTTGTTGCTTTTGTCAAAGGAACTCAGTTTGATCTTGTGGTAAGATTTCCACTGTTCATCATTATTACCAGTCTTATTGCTCCAAAACCACATGTTATTAATATATTGTAACTTTATGCAGGAATATCTTCAGCGAGAAAGGCTAGGGTCTGCTCGACTGGAGAATTTTGCATCTGCACTTGAACTGATTGGACAAAAGGTTTTGTTTAACAAGCCATAAAGCGTTGATAGTTCAATATTTACTGTGTTCCATTTATTACTCCCTCTGGTCAAGATTAATTTGACGTCAGGAGCACTAAACTTAACTTAGTACTCCCAACGTCCTAGCTTTTCAATAATTTTCTCTTCATAATAACATTCGGGCTTGCAACAAATATATTACATTATATATTTAAAATTTTTAAATGCTTTGCAATCCTGAAGGATGAATTTCTTTATTTAAAACAAAGCAGGACTGCAGTTATTAACCAAGATCACACACTATATAGGAGTTTGTTGTCTTTTGATTATTTTTCTCGAGTTTTCTGCAGTTTTCTCCTGCTAGTTTTTACTTTTACAAAGCTTGATAATGTTCATAACATAAGCTTATGAATCTGCAATTTTAGTAACTGTGAATGTTTATTTAATAAATAGAAAGATGCTTGCTTGAGTAAATCACTCAGTACCTGAGCAACCAATAAACCAGAACAATCTCGCTGAGATTATTATCTGCCTTGAATCTTTGTTCTCATTTATATATTGATATTCTGATGACAGCTTCAAATGGACGCTCTCCAAAGTCGGCTTGATGCTGAGTTCCTTCTTGCTCACATGTGTTCTGTCAAATTTAAGGAATGGATCGTTGTGCTAGCAACTTTATTGAGACGTGCTGAGGTACTGCCTATCTAGATCTTTCATATGTTTAACAAGTGCACACAATTTCAGAAATTCTGTTCTTTGACGAATTTGTGGCAGGCTTCTACCTCAGACAGTGCAGTTTTTTTTTTCATTTTGTTTTTTGGGTTTTACCATGGATTGATCATATACTTTCTTGTTTCCTCAGGTTTTGGTGGATCTCTTTCGACATGATTTGCGACTGTGGAAAGCATATAGCATCACTTTACAGGTTAGCGATCATTAAACATGCTTGTTTTGTTGGGGTTATAAACTTCCTAAGAGTGTCCTTGACTTGCTTACAAACAACTTGCAGTCACATGATGTGTTCAGAGAGTACCTTGATCTTCTTAACACTTTGGATGAGGAGCTTTCATCTGTTTCTGATCTTACGTTGCAAAATGGACCAATGTCATGAGTGCTGAAGGGCACTGAGAAATCAATTGGATGGACAACAGTTTAACCTGTGTTAAATTTAACACATACAGTAAATGGATAGAAGTGCAGGGATGCAATGTAAATAGCATTATTTGGGGGATTTTTTCCTTAGAGCAACATCTTGGAGGCTATGGCAGTTTTTTCTACAGGGAGTCAGCTACTCGCCATATTGTTGTACCAATAGTTTGTTGAAGCAGATTGGAGTGTGCATTCTTCCCCTTTCTGTAAGTATGCCTTGCGCCGTAATATGTAAAGTATTTTCATGCTCCTATTCCTTTGTTCCATTGGCATTGGGAAGCTTACCTACTCTCTCTTTGCCTGATATATTTATGTACTTGGGAGATATCTTTTTTACTTTATCACTTGGATCTGCTTTTTTCACTTTTCACAGTATTGAATGCACTATAATGCCGCTGCAAACCATTCTTATTACTACCTTGTATTTCATGATACATATCATACTGTTATGCCCTTTTTTTACTGGCCATTTAATGGAGTGCCTGAACCTGCAGGGGGAAATTGTTTTGCTCGAGGAGGTTCTCTTTCCTCGGCCCTCTTGACAGGTTAGTACTTCATAGTTGGTACCCTAGAGGGGAAAGTTTTATCATACAAAATGTGGAGTATTCTGCAATATTAGGAAATGTATTTTTGTACAACAGTGACATCAGAGGTAACACGTATATTTTATGGCAGCATCATGTACATTCTTGCATTGACGCACACTTTCTTTCTTTGGCAAATGGTCCTATAAACATACTAAATTTACAAGATGCACCTTAGGGTATCAAAAAATTCAAAATTACACCATGTTTGTTACAAAAGTAGTATCACGTAGCTGTCTATCGTGGCTAATCACTATCGTAGCAACAAGCGGAGTGCACTGTTCACTGATGTGGCGTGGGCGCGTGGCCGTGTAAGCAGCAGCCTCATGTCCCCTGTTCAGGCAATTAGGCATGGTTTTGAATAGTCATCAACATAGATTGATAACCATTTATGTAGGACGGCAAACGCCTGAAAGCGTGGGTTTGGAATGTGCTCGATGCCCTTCAAAGTTGGTCACGGACCTTATTACTTTTGAAGTTGTTTGGTGGTTCTCTGTCACGATGGCCATCCTCCATTGTCAGAATGACTGTGTACTGCCTGTGCAGCTTGCTCGCAGACGCACCTTTGGCTCTACTTTCCTGTCAGCAATTCGTGAGCCGGCGAAGGCCATGATGCTGTTTGTTGTTCTTTTCCTGATAGTAATAATTGGTAGCGCCCATGAGATTGGCAATTCGATTGTGAAAGCGAATGGCAGCTAGCGGTGAGGAGCTATAGCTGCGCCTGCACATTTACATCACCCTGGGAAGTGTCAATCTGTAAAGCGGTGGCTGCAGCCAAGACGGAACTAGCGACTCCTGTGCTAACGATGCTAACAGGGAGCCCATCCAGCCGTCGATCTGTGGTCCACTCCACCGTCTGATCCTGCCGCCGCCCGTCCGTCGAGCTGTTGCTGTCCCCCGTCGTGGTCCGGCGAGCTGGATGGGGGCGTCAACCTTGGAAGCATCCGCCATTCCGGGTCGAGTGGCGAGCAACGCAAGCTCAAACCTGAGGACCGGAAACGATGATTGCGACGCCAACGTAGAGCAGAAGCAGAGTAGAAGCCAGAAACACGCACACATTCACGCAGCGAAAGGGAGACCAAACAGGCAGACCAATCACGCGATGCGACCTGCCCATATTCGACAGCGAGGCTGCCGAGGTGACACGGGGAGGACGGTGATGGCCGGCGCCGATTGGTGCGGCGCCGGCAGCACACGCCTGGCCTCTCGCCGAGAGGGAGGTGATCGCCGCGACACCTGGCTTGGTTCAGGATCTAGGACTCGGTCTGCTTGCCTTGACGGAAAGAGAAAAAGGAAACTATCCAGCTTGCTTGATTTCATGGGAAGATATATGCGATGCGACATGGTCTTATGCATGTTGGTGATAGACCATATTCATAAGTTAACACGTGCCTTCACTTTTCTTAAATTCATTAATCCATCCATGAATTTAGTTGGCAATTATCCTATGTGGCATGTTCTGAATAGGACCTGTCACCAGCATGTATAAGACTAGGACTGCGTTCGCTACTGCCAGTTGACTTAGCTATTTTCTCGGTTTTCGTTAGCATATTTTTTAAACTGCTAAACAGTGTGTTTCATACGAAAATTTTCTATATTTACTTTTAAAAAAATCAAATAAATTATTTTTAAGTTTTTAATAATTAAAACGTAATTAATTATACGTTAATAGCTGTTTTATTTTACCTGTGCTGAAAATCTTAGCCTTATATGTGAGTAGCTACGTAGCCTATCTTATAGGATTATTTTCCGATTTGATGGTAGCTTCACGTAAGATTGGTTATGGCGGAAACGGCCAAAAGCTTGCTGTCTGAGTTGCTTGATTTCACGGTAGCTTCACGTAGGATTGGTTACAGCGGAAATGGCCAAAAGTTTAGTGTTTGAGTTGTAGTTTCGCATGCCATCTGCTGCAGTATTACAGGATGGCGTCCGTGCGTGCGTGCCTATCATGGCGGATACGTGAAGGCAACGAGAAAATTGGGCGGCTCCGGGCCACATGTCACACGCTGCCGCGGAAACGCATAGCGGCACAGGTGCAACGGGGCAACTGCAGCCACAGGTTGGCTGGCGCCCGAAAGAGGCAGCAGATAGCTGAATTTTTTTAATTTTTAAAACTTTTTTATTTTTTTAGTTTTAAAAATAGACCATCTCAAAATTTGTAAACCTGAATCTTTGTTCACGCTAATCTAACTAGCGTGGCAGTATAATATTGTCACGTCAGTTTCAGTCTGGCTGACATGATAAGATAATACTATCATATCGACTTCTTCTGATATGGTATTGTTGTCTCGCCACGTCAAACGAAGTGGCATATAAAAAAGATTTAGATTCTATAAGGGTTTATTTTTAAATTTTAAAAATAAAAAATGTTTAAAAATAAAAAAAATCCATATAGCTCAGCTCTGCTCGAGTGCCTCTGCCTCTAAGTACCAGCGAAATGGCCGTTATATTGGGAATTGGCACTCCTTTTTTTCCCCTCTTTTCGTTTTGTCGTGCCGTGCGAAAAGTCAAGGCCAACAAACGGCGAGGCGACGACGTCGTCTTTGTGTGTGATGATGGCCTTGGGCTCTGGTATTAATATGGGCGCGTCACTCGTTCGGCTAACCTTGGCCTACGTGCCAAAAGGTGCTGTACCGCGTACATGGCAAAAATATCCCTAACTCAAATGATTGGAGTACATGTATACGCATGCATATTTGGAACAACTCTAGTCCGATTTTGTACAAGTGGTTTTATTCCCATAGAAATGAGATAAGTTCAAAAAAAAGAAATGAGATAAGTTCCTAAAAATGACCGAGGAATAGTGTTTGAAGAATGAAGAAAGCACGCACAGACCCTCCGATTCTAAGGGACATTTTCGTTTGATGCCCTATTAATCTTGGGCAAGTTTTTGTATTACCAAAGTTTTAGTAGAATATAGTAGCTCCATCCTTAATGATTTGGTAAGTTTTTGCATTAATTCAAACATGTAGAAGATTCAATTGAGGCTTAAAAAAATTGGTAGGGAAAATCTTGGCTTAAACCAAAACAATCCTAAATTTCTGGTGCGTGTAAGAGGGACAACCTAAAAAGAGCAATGCAAACACATTGAAAGGGGAAACATATTTTTAGTAAATGGGGTTTTCAGTAAAAGAAATGCATAAACATAGCAATTGTTTTCTCTTCCATGTAATAATCGTTTGAGAATAGGCATTCCTTCTTCCGGCCAATGGGGACTGTATGATGAACCTATTTGAAGAAACATGTTACTATGAACAGAAAAAAGAATGTCGTAGTATATCCTAGCTAAACAAAACAGCTCACTCATCCATAAATGCATGTACATGCAGCCTCCACTGAAATATGTTAATCTCATTCCTTTTGTTTTTCCAATAACAATGTTCTATATAAATATATTTAGCTGACTGGCGGCACATAATGACGGAATGCACGACAGAATGGCAAGAGCATGGAGCACCTTTTTTTTTTTATCAAGCATTATTTTTAGGGTATTTTCTTTAGTGGAAGCAACTCCTTTTAATATTGTACCTGCTCCAGACAAACCTGAAGAACATATTCTCTGTGGCCATCTTTAAGTTCCATAACTCTTTATCACTCTTTGTGCTGAGAGACACGCATGGTTTGATTCTTCCTTTAGAGCATAATAATACCGACGATATTGGTAGTCTCATTCCTTTGCATTATTGGGAAAATTTTTAGTGTGATCTCACCTATTCTTTGCATGGTATATGTCAAGCATAAGTATTTCTGAGTCATAGCCTGATGCGATTTGCGGTTGCTTTTTGGTGCTATGGGTTCCAGAGTTCTATTTATGCGTTTACCCAGATGTGAATATTGAAAAAGGATATTCGGTCTTATTGCCACTTAGTTGTAAACAAGTTTGCTTACAACTTGGCTGAGAGCATGACTGCATGAGACAGTATATGTATCCTTTTTGGCATGAGGTTTTTTTTTTTTTTTGGAGAAAAGTGTGATACCACAAATTAAAGAAGAATGCCAATTTTAATTGCGTATAAAGGACATGCAATGGATCGATCAAAGGATATGGGTAGAGTGTTTGTAGCATGTCACACTGTTACCTAGACTGGTATGTGAGAAGAGACGCAGGGTAGATGCAGTTCAAAGAAATGTGATTGTTGTGCCTAAACTGTCAACGCTTGGTCAAATGCCCTACAAGAAAGGGGTTATGAAAATGACCAAGCAGAAGTCATAACGCGTTTAAATATCACCTAGAAGATAGCCGTTGAGAGTCCTAAGAATTCTATGGTAGTACTATACAGAAAGTGACAGTTTTCAATGATATATTGACATGAAGATGTCTTATTGTTAATTAAAAACACATATATTTACTGAAAGCAATGTATCTTACCCAGATATAAAAACATGTTGTTATCTGAAAAAGAAATCAAAAAGATGTGTATTTACTAAAATCATCTCTAATGTATATTACCTTCATCCCATATTTTAAACTACATTTAAAATTTTGTCCTAAATATATAGCTATTTCCTATTTAATTTCTTCACCAACTTTTCTATCTCAACCCATCACAATAATTCATCAGCTCAACTTAAACCCCTTAAAAAGAACCAATGGCTATAATACAAGACGGATGTAGTATTACCCACATGACTAAATATTTATTTAACCAACTGCATTATATGTGTCAGAAGACATCATCTTTCAATCTGTTCGCGACCCTTTCCATGCGTGCACACCATGACAGTGCTACTCCCGTCCCAAAATATAGTTATTGAGAGAATTAAGTATTGGAATAAAATGTCTAAAATACCCTTATTAATATATGGTGGGGCAATGAGAATTAAGAATAATATAGGGTAGGATGTGGATCTCGAGGTTTGAGGGATGATGGATCCACTAGAAATACTGCATTCAGTTTTTAATAAATGATACCGTTAATTTTTGTCGTGACGTTTAACCATTCGCCTTATTCAGAAAATTGATGTAAATATACAAAAATATGAGTCATGCTTAATGATAAATCGGACCACAACAAAATAAACCATACCTATTTAAATTTTTTAATAAGACGAATAATCAAACGTTACGACAAAAGTCAACAGCATAATTTATTAAAAACTGAAGAGAGTACCATAGAAAATATTAAGATAAAAATCAACAAATCAACTTTTATATGTCCTAAATAATTACAGTTAAAATAAAATTTAAATTTAAATATAGCTATAACGAAGAGAGACTGGAGGGAGTAGTTACCGGTCGCCCAGGGAACGAGCTCATCGGACCGAGTCGCAACCAGACCTTTTTATACCGAACGAACGAAACGACCGCGAGATAAATCCGGAGCGAGCGGCGCACGGTGGAAGAAGCGAACGAACACCGCACACGGCTACGGCTCGCCCGCGCCGCCGCCGCGTGTACACCGAACCGACCCCTAACCCTGACCTGAACCAGGCGTGATCGCCGAGCCACCCGCGCCGCAGCCACGCCACGCCACACGCCGCGCGCACCCCGACCCGATCGACGGCGGCGAGCGGAGCCGGACGCCGGTTCGTTCGATCTCTCCTTCTCTGCCCCCGTCCCAATGGCGGCGGCGATGGCCCTCGCCTCGTGCGACTGACCCCACAGCCCCGTGTGGGAATATCTGCGCGCGCGCCCGTATCCACCACCCCACCTCCTCTCCCACCGCAAATCCGCCGACTTCTCTCTCTGTCTGTCTGTCTCCCTCCCTGCGACGCCTCCAGGCGGTTCACACCTCCGCCGCCGTCCCGCAGCGAGGAGGGAGAGAGCTAGTGCGATTGGTTGCTCGCTTGCTTAGCGCCGGATCGCCGGATAGGTACGCAGCAGTAGCATCCTCCACCTCTATCTTTCGATTCGCTGTGTGCTGATTTTGTTTTTTTTCCGGAAATTATTTTTTTTGTTCTGTTCGTTCTTATCCTTTATTATCCCCCTATTTCTGCGGGAAGAAAAGGGGAGCCTTTTCTTTTCTGCGGGCTGAACGGCGCGAGAGATTCGTGGGGAGGAATCGGTTGTGATTTTTTTTTCTCCTGCTCGAGGGAAGATTTCCCGGAGCTGGGCTCCTTTCATTTGCCATGGTGTTGCAATCATCAAATGTCCTCTTGAGTGCGGTTACATTCAGCATGTCTCAAGTTTATCTGTTTGGGGATTTATATTAGGAATTCGTGAGTATAGTTTCAGCCTTTGCATTGTTCAGTGTTCATCTTTTGCGGATCGAAGTGCGATCTGTCACTCTGATCTGAGGTAATCAGACAAAAAGGGTCAAAATTTGTCGGTTATGTTGGAATTCAATGAGTTTGTGTATATCCTTCTGATAAAACATGGAGATTTTTTGTTGCTTTTGCTTGAATGCGTTCATAATCGTTTTTTAATTTTTGTTCTTCAGGAAGGGGCTAATCGGCGGAGTGAATAGCGACCAACTTCTTGATTTGAATCGTGTGATGTACTTCATCCAAATTACCCCAACTTGGTAGCATATCTCCCAGTCTCCGCACGCATGGCGCCTGCCGCTGCCCCTGCCAGTGTCTCTGCAGGCAGCGCTGAGGCTGATGGAGCCCCTCGCATGGCCAAGTTCCTCTGCAGCTTTGGAGGTAGCATCCTGCCCCGCCCACTTGATGGGCGTCTCCGATACGTCGGTGGTGAAACCAGGATTGTTATGCTCCCACGTGATGTATCCTATGCTGATCTAGCAGCGCGGATGCGAGAGCTCTATGAGGATGCTGATATCATCAAGTACCAGCAACCCGATGAGGATCTAGATGCTTTGGTCTCGGTTGTTAACGATGATGACGTGGTGAACATGATGGAGGAGTATGACAAGCTCATTGCTGCTGGAGAGGGGTTTACTCGGTTGAGGATATTCTTGTTTTCTCACCACTTAGACGACGAGGCCGCATCAGCAGCTGTGCATTACAATGGAGATGAGCGAGAGACAGAGAGAAGGTATGTTGATGCACTTAATAGCCTTGGCGACGTTAGAACACCTTCCTCTCCTGTATCCGTGGAGCAGCTTTTTGGTATTGGAGGCAACGAGTCTGGAATTCCTGATATTGCTGGCCTGCGGCATTTGAATGTTCCTCGCCCTTCACATAGCCAAAGGTATGGGGAGATGGATTCTCCTTGGAGCCCTGCATATATCTCTCCAGGGCAGTATGGAGTGCATGATCCTCGAGATTTTCCCATTTCACCAAGGTTTCAAGTTGGAGCAGAAGATTTTGATGAGAGGATTCCTGATGACTTTGTCAGGCATTCACCAAAATATCGGCATTATGAGGTTCATTCACCACAGCATATTGATAATTTGGTCTGGCTTCCTCCAGGTGCTGTAATTCAGCAAAACGCAGGCTTCCCAGGTAACTTGGGCCGCCCTGGCAATTTCTTAGATGGAAGCGGTATGTATGATCACTGCCGTTCACCATTCCATAAGGGTCAAGGTTCAGCATGTGATCCTCGATATGTGGATCCTCGTTGGAGGCCAATCCAACAACATTTTGACCAATCAAGCTTGATAAATGAGTATTCTGGTCATCCTACTAATTCTTGTCCAGATTGCAGCCGCCCTGGTGAACGTTTTGTGTTAAACCAAGATGTTAGGCTGGAAAATGGTGTTTACGTCAAAGAGCAGACTGGTGGTCACCCTCCTCCCATGCTCTATAATGAATCACATTCTCATGATAGAGCTTGGCATGCACATGCAAGCCAAAGCCATCAGCGATATGAGGATCCAAGGTTGCATCTGCCTGGTAGTGGTAGAGTGATGGAGCCATACATTGTTGACAACAACTCAGTTAATTCTGCCTTCGCACCAAACAAAACATATGAAATTCATTCAGCATCTCTCAGTCGATCTAGCCATGAAAGCCCCCACTATTTTCATGGTAGTAGTGAGCATGTCAATGATACATATCATAACCAACAAGTTGGAGGTGGTGGGCCATATGTCCAGACATCAGGATTTGAAGAATCTGCAGGTCAGCATTATAGTCACTCTTCAACATATGGTGCAGATCCCTTTTACCAAATGCAGCAGAATTTACCACCAATCCAATCATTGAGGAGAAGGGCAAATAGTCCTGTCCATGCAGGCTCACCATATGAATCACCACACCTGCCATTACCAAATGGCAACTTTGTCAGAAATACAGGTGATGTTAGTCCACGGATTCCAGGTATACCTGCATATGATAGAATGCCAAACCCGTGGCCCACACCCAATGGAAGCATACCATATCGAGTTGTTGGACATGATATCCCTGCTGTTGTAGAAAACCCTTGTGCTCTTGGTACTAGGTCAAATCCAAACAGTGGCCAATATGTTCAGCCTATATTTGCCCCCGAATCAGTCCAGAATCAACCAGGAGCTCCACTGATGGAGATTTATCCTGAAAGAGCATGTGCTGGATCCATGCTTTCATCACAAGTTGATGGCAGAGTAGTTGCTTCTGCATTACCCCTCACTGATCAGTTGTCCAGGATGAATATCAATCCATTGAAGAAACTTGAAGGTCCAGAGGATGAGAAGTTTACCCAAAATGTGAATGAAACAAATTCTTTGCATGCTATGAATGATCCAAGTGCCTTGCCCCACCATATTGGAGTTGTACCTGATGTTGATCTGAAACAGAGGAAGCCTATGGAACATGAAACCAGCACAAGTAAAGTGCATGAAGCAGGGGCTACAGCACTGCAGGAATGCGGGGATATTTCAGAGGATAGATTGAATTTCCTTCCAGAGCTGGTTGCCTCCGTTAAGAAGGCTGCATTAGAAGATTCTGAAGAGAAAGAAAAGGCTCAACAAGATGCTGTTCCTGCTCTTTCACCGACTTGTGATGAGGAAGGCAATGGAAAGAAGTTGGATGAGGCACCTACTGGTGTAAGTAATACTTGACCTTTACACATTGCCGATTTTGCTACCTAACGCTCTTAACTAAAATCCTTTTTATGTGCAGAATACTGGTACAGATCAGGATTCTGATGTGCATGGAAGTGGTGAGCAGCAGAAAAGTTCCAAGATTGAGGCTACAACCGCTGAAGCAGAAGCTTTATCTAAAGGACTACAGGTGTTTTTGCTGATCTCTTGAAATGTTGTACTGTTTTTAATTTAAAATTGTATCCCACTTATATGCATTGTTTGGACCATGCAGACTATAAAAAATGATGACTTGGAGGAAATTAGGGAGCTAGGTTCAGGTACTTATGGTGCAGTTTACCATGGTAAATGGAGAGGATGTGATGTTGCCATTAAAAGAATAAAGGCTAGTTGCTTTGCTGGCAGACCATCTGAGAGAGAGCGTTTGGTATGCTTGATTGACTTATTGACACCTTGATACTTTTAGGATTGGTTTTATAGCAATTCTTTTCTTGTTGGCTTTCGGTCAAAACCTCTGTTGGACAGTGGTTTTCTTGCTTTCATGTATTCTGTGCAAAAGGTCTCTAATTCAGATATATATATCTGGTTTTGCAGATTGCCGATTTCTGGAAAGAAGCTCTGATTCTAAGTTCACTTCATCATCCAAATGTGGTTTCATTTTATGGTGTAGTTCGTGATGGTCCTGATGGAAGCTTAGCAACTGTTACTGAGTTTATGATCAATGGATCCCTCAAACAGTTCTTGAGGAAAAAAGACAGGTATTACTTGTTTAATCAAAGAACACTATGATTTTTTTTATTCTCCAATATCCAAATTCTAAATTATAAGCAACTGCACAGGACAATTGATCGCCGCAAAAGAGTTATATTAGCCATGGATGCTGCATTTGGCATGGAATATTTGCATGGGAAGAATATAGTCCATTTTGATCTAAAGTGTGAAAACCTACTGGTGAACATGAGGGATCCACAACGACCAATCTGCAAAGTTGATCCCCTCCCCCTCATCCTTTTCTTTTCCTCATCTCTTGCTTCCAATTATCGTTACCTTCTCCTGACTGTCATCCCACCTACATTTTCTGCTCAGATTGGTGATCTCGGACTATCAAAGGTGAAGCAGCACACTTTGGTATCTGGCGGTGTTAGAGGAACCTTACCATGGATGGCACCAGAGCTTCTGAGTGGGAAAAGCAATATGGTGTCTGAGAAGGTAAGTGTACTGGCTTTATAAGCACCTTTCTGGATCATAAGCTATTAAAACTGGAGTATTCTTGATCTTTTGCATTCCAACTGAAACTGATATGTTCTGTAACTTGTAGATTGATGTCTACTCGTTTGGTATTGTGATGTGGGAGCTGCTTACTGGCGAAGAACCATATTCTGATATGCGTGCTGCTGCTATTATTGGTAATGTTCATAATTTCCAGTAGTAAGCTATACTAATTATCTCAGTGACTTGTTTCCTGATCACACCTTCCACCATGTTCATCCTTCGTGTTTAGCACATGCCATTTTGGTGTTCTCCAGAAGATCCATTCCTTTCACGATTGCTTTTATGTTTCTGGAAACAATTTTGAAAGGCTTGTGAAGGCATCACTATGGGAAATGAGTCAGATATGTGTTGAAGTTACGGGCGCCTATACTAATTATTAATTACTGGACTTAAAGAAAAGTTGGTGTAGGTAACTGGGTTAAATTTGCATACATCTAGGTGTAGGTGCATTTTTATGTTTCTTCCCCCTTCTGAATTTCTGCAATAGGATGACTCTGTTTCCTTTGAATAGTGAAATTGAACAGGCCAATGAAAGAAAATAAGTGCCGTGATATATTCTTATGTAGTCTCATATTCAGTACAGATAATTGCAAAGAGGGACTGCTTATAAATATCCAGACTCTAGTCATGCAATTGTAATTGACCAATTGTGCTTGCTGTTAATATATCACTGAAGTTGTCACTTATCATATATGTTCTAGGGGGCATCGTGAACAATTCCCTACGTCCTCAGATCCCCTCATGGTGTGATCCTGAATGGAAGTCATTGATGGAAAGCTGTTGGGCCAGTGATCCAGCAGATAGACCATCCTTCACAGAAATATCTCAAAGGTTGAGGAAGATGGCTGCAGCAATGAATGTGAAGTAAAGGTTCACAAGCCATGTAAAGTTTCCTACGTTCAGTTCCCTTGATACAAGAGGAAGGCAAACTCAGAACAAGATTCTATGGAGTAAATATGATATGGATGTCTTCGCAGCATGCCAGTTTAGTCTAATGAAGTACTTACACGGAGGGAAAAAATTTCATCGTGGAAGTTCCAAAGCAAGTTTGATGTGAGTTGATGGTTTGTTTCATTGATCCCTTTGATAAAATCTAGAGATGATTACTGAGGTTTCCATTTCCTGTTGCAGGAATTTTTGATCCTTGAGTCATCAGCTGTCATTTGCCTTCCTCGAGAAACAGTATGCTATATAGCTTATCCTCTGGACGGGAACTATAAAATTGTAATGTAAATAAATTTTGGCTTGCTTCTTCCAGCTGGCACATGTTAGATGTGCACAGTAATAGATACTGTTCAAAGTTGGGCACAGTTATCTTTTTGCACAAAATTGTGTCCTAAGGAAAGAGGGGACAAACTCGAACGGGGATAATCCTTATTCAGATTGTACATAGCTCACAAATAAGATTTCCATGTAACTTGCAACATGGTTTTTCTTGTATATATCATCATTGCCACTGTTCCTGGGTCCATGCAATTATTCTTCCGTGCCAATCAATCCGTGGATGTTTCTGAAGGATGTCAATTGTGGTGGAGCCACGCTTAAAATGACCTTGTTTCATCTTTTGACAGCATAATTTGCTACGAATTGGGAAGAAAGTTTAACAAAAGTTCCTGCTCATCCAAAACTAATATCTTGATTCTTGATAGATAAAACAGTAGAACCCTTGTTTTTGTTCTGCTTGCAATACAGTATTAATGGAGGACGTTGTTTAGGTGGCTCTGCTCCATGATGTTATGGATTGTATGCTTGCTGTCTCTTCAGAACATCTGAGATTCTCATTTCCTGGCATTCATTTCCTATACCTGCCTGACTTCTTTCTTTTTCTCCGTTTCCTCTCCTCTCTACTTGTGTAGCGCATTTCAAGCAAAATTTAACTCTTGATTTCTGCAACTGCTACCACGCCAAGATTGGTCATCTTGATCCTCTCTCTGTTTTAAATCATGTACTCAGCTAGTATATTTTGACCGTACACACACAATGACACTAAATTACGACACGACACTAAATTCTTTATCATCTTATCTCTTATGCATTGGCATGTGAGCTATTTTAGGACAAGCATGGTTCATATGGAGCTTCTTTAGGGTAGGCTAGACATTCTTTTCTCCAGTTTGCTGATCACTGATTAACCTAAGCCTACCCTTGAAAGGATCTGTCTTAACAAGAATAGAACCAGGCCAACTTGCCTACCAAACCACACAATTAGCCACCCTCTAGCATGCATTATCTTAGCACCAAACTACACCCAAAGTCAAAGGCATAAACAATCAGAGACCGGCCGCCACTTGTCTCCGCTTTTCGCCGTCTTCCTCGTGTTGCGTTGCGCGGTTGAATCTAATTGGTAAAAATTGGATGCGAGGAGGAAGACGAAGACGAAGAAGAGGCGGATTGTTCCTTGGGAGCTACATGAGATGAGAATATGGTTTGTGCGCGTAGGTGACAAGTCAAAAGTGACCCGGGACAGAGAGGAGAGTTTGTGTCATTTGTGTGTGTAATGTGTTGCGTATCATTGATGGATAGATGGATGGATGCATGCATGGATAGTAGGTGTGGCAACGGTTGGCTTCTTCTCCTCCTCCTTCAGACACACCAGCTAGCTACGGTTCAAGCTGGGTCACAATTAATTGACAATGCAGTTGATTTATTGCAATTTAATAGTGCTTAGCTGTTTATTTTTTGTGCACATTTATTGGGAATTTTTGCGTGCGTTTGCCAGGTATAAAGCAAGTGAGATCATGCCTTGAGATAAGTTGTGTGTGAAGAATGAGTTGCCTTGTTATATAAGGCAGTTTAGTGCTGCATATGCAGTATTAAACTGGCAGAAATGACAGCTCCAAAGCAGACAAGGCTTGCTTACCTTCAGTACAAGACATCCCAATTTCATGACTCATCATGAATCTAGGGGTTTTCAGATCCCAGAACTAGAATAGATCCAGGAAGTTGGCTAAGTTCGTGTTCCTAGCTAGTGTATGAACATTGGTTTATAATTGAAAATGAATTCTTTATCAGCTCAGAATTTTCGAACTTATTTGCAGATGGCTCAAATATAAAGTACCTAAATCTAAATAGTTTAAAATTTAAGAGGATTTTGTATCAGCTCCTCCAAGATTTCAGGTTCTCGATCGGCGGTAACTTGAATCTGTGACCTGGAATTTGAAATGCTGATACTGAATTCCTGCTCTCTGACTGCTTTGCACCATCCTAATCCTCTGTGATGTTCAGAAAACCTGGAATTGAATAATATTGTGGCATGTGTAATGTGTTGGCTCTGGCCATTGGTTGTATCTGAAAAGGAAGAATTTGACACGACGGCAAGCTAGAGCCCCAGCCTTTTCTTCTCCTGTTCTTATCAATTTATCAAATCCCCTGTCCTGGCAACGCAACGAGGGGAATCTCTCCAACTGAGATTTCTCAACAGCACCGTTTCATCACTGACACATGCAACTGATTAATCTTCTTTTTTCTCTGTCTAGCTTAGCTAGGTTGTCATCTATCCATGCATGCCGCAATGGCTACCAATAACAACTTTGCCTGTCTCTGCCACTCACGTAACAAGAGCAAATTCTTCAGCAGTAGTACAACTGATCAAGCCATGTCAAATGACAGTTACAACTCCACAATTCAGGGCTGACGTCAGGCAGCTTACAGCATGGACAACAGGTGTGCAGGGATGACACAGTAAAACCTGAAACTGAAAGGCAGGGAGATGGCACCCTGTTTCAGCAATCAGTACAACTGATGGAGATTTCTGTAACAAACAAGTTGATAGGAAACAGTGATTGCTACTGGTCAAACAGATGTGTGCTTCAAGCTGAAGCAATGAATAAGATATCCATGAGACTCTCACTAACAAACTCTCTTGTTTTTCTGTGTTAACCAATATCTTTGCTGATGAACTGTGTCACTGTGTGCAGACAGTGAAATGGCAGGGAACAGAACAACCTGCCAATATAATATGCCATCATTTGCCAATGATAAGAGGGTGAAAATGGAGGGGAAATTAAACCGGCCCTAACGACAGATTGGTGCCTGGTTTGATGTGCAGTCCAATCCCCTGTCATTTGTCGGGGAGAAAGGGTGTTGCTTTCTCCTTGTAAGTGACACAGGGCACGATCAACCAAACGTGGACATGTAGCAACCAAAAAACATTCAGATCGGTTATGGACAATTTGATTGATAGGACATGGATAGTATAGGTGCTGTGAGGTTTTGTTCCTATAGATGGGGTTTTCTTACCGTCTATCTGTGGTGCCGTGCAACCGACACGAAACCAAGGTTCCTTCGAAACATGAGGATTTTTCAGTTCACATGAAAGATGATATTGTAGGTTTTTTTATCTTAACCTTACAATTTATAGTTGTGTGAGAAACCATAATACCCCTATATGAAACAAAGTATGTCGTTTGAACAAACACCACTGGTGAATATGATATGAAGCTGTCATCGAATCTGATGGAATTCACAACTTGAATTGCGTCACTGGGGATTGAGTGATTGAGCCAGCTAGAGAATTCTCTCTCCTTGTGGCACAAATTAGACCATATCCCACTTGATTACTGCTTTACTGACTACCTTATTATATATATATGAATAGCGCCTCTTGTACTTCATTTTGGGGTACATCCTCTTAGGTCAAGAATATGCAGGCATGCGATCAAATGCTAAACTCCAATGAGGCTCAGCAAAGATATCCAGTTATTCCCACTGCCTTTCTCTCCTTTTTCCCAACTTTTTCCCTTGTGCTCATCTCTTTTTCCTTTGCCAAGATTTAAGACTGTTCATGTTGCTGATGACAGGCAAGGGCCATGGGAATATGACCTTGTAGGAAGTGACAAGCAAGAAAATACCAAATGACTCCCTCCATCCTTTCTCCTTGCTAGCTTATGAAGGGTGCATATTTTAAGCCATCTTGCTTTAGGTTAATAAAGTCTATCCTGTGGACTTGATCAGGATTAACTTGGATTGCCTTTTGAGAAAAAGGTAGTGGCTCAATTGCATCCATCTACTTTTACTATCGCCGCCTTACGAGTCACTGACTGTGGCCCCTACTGTATGTGGCTTAACACTTCGTTAGGACCAAATTAATTATTAAATTTTACGTCGATGACCCGGCAAATCATCAAGGTCAATGTGTGAGGGTTCAATTTCACGCCATTGTGATTAGTAGTTTAGTATTAGCAGTATGCAATGTAAAGTGGTAGCCTTTTGCCATTAATTCCCAACAGCTTCCTGTCTGGAGCTTCTTCCATGGTGCATAAACTAGGAGGTGGACCTTTGTGCCACTTGTCTAGACCGTAGTGAGTGAGCTAGCTAATTCAAAGGCTGCAGCTCAATAAGCTAAAAAGCTTGATTGCCTTAATAAATTAGTTGTCTCCCAAATTTTCCTTCACTTGGATCCATGGTTGTTGGTTATTTTGGATCACTGTCCAATGATCATAGTTAGTTAGAGAGTTGTTGGGTATCACTGTAAATACTAATATTTACAGAATTACGCTGATAGTTACCTGCAGCTAATTAACCTTGATACTGAAGTACTACTGATAATTATTTCCACCTTTGAGTTTTTTTTCCCATCTAGGGTAGAAGAGCAGACCTGCCTGTCTAACTAGCACTATCCACATAGATAGGCAAATATATGGCATTTAATAGCTGAACAAGTTTTCCAAGTTAGTTTGGTGGCACAAGAAAACAAGCAGCCAACAGCATGGAGGACTGGGAGAAGATGGTCAAAACAAAGAATATGCATGAGCTCTTCATCTGTAGCTGGGAAACTATAGATGTTGGCAGCATGCATGCATGCAAAGTTTATTGATAAATTTGATGATGGAAGGAAACCATATGTGCAGCTAGTGCATCCACATATCTTGGTAGCTGCCTGCAGTAAATGACTGAGTCAAGTACTTTTCTTTCTGTCGCTTGTTTTTTTTCTTCTTTCAGTCTGAACCTCTCTTTCTTCTGAATCTTCCCCCCTCTTTCAGTCTGCATATTCTTTTACTGGCTAGCTTTTCTCTGCTTTTCTTGGTACATTCTCTGAACCTTAACTTCGACTCACCATGCCTGACGTATGGGCAGGCTGCCCTTTTTCCCACTAAGCCCTGTTCGCAAAGAGCTTATTTCGGGAGCTTATATTCTCGTTTCTTATAAGTATGTTTTTCGAACCGCTAAACGGTATGTTTTTTATAAAAATTTTCTATATAAAAGTATCTCTAAAAAATCAAATAGATCTATTTTTTAAGTTTTTAATAGTTAATACTTAATTAATCACGTGCTAATAACATTCTTCATTTTACGTGCGGCTTATAAAAAAAAATAAACCAACTCAAACACCACCTAAATCCATGCGCACAGTGACGCGGTTGATCGAGAAGATTGCTATGACCGGCCAGATCGATAACCAGGTTTAATTTCCTGAAAAAATTGTACAGTAGTATAGATAAATTTGATTTAGGATGTCTCTTCTGTCTGCACTCTGCAGCAACACGTATACAGAAAATTAACCCAAAAAGTTCTGCATATAATCACATCACATAGCTAGGTAAATAAGTATATATATAGAGCAGATGATGATGATGATGAGCTCATTACATGCATATCTACTATACGTGTTTAACAGCTAGGTTTACTGCACTTGAAAACATCTACTAATAGCTCATTAGTTTGGCACATCTGCTTGGTGCATCCATTAATCTGCTTATGTTATAGTCAATGCGTAGTTTGAAACAGTAACTCTTGAGACAGCACAGCGTTTTCAAACATGAAGCCCTAAAAGTCGTGGCTTCCTGGGCAGCCCTAGTGGCAGTCCAGCCAACACGACATCTGTGCAGTGCATAGCTACTTATAATAATAAGTTAATAACAAAATAAGCAACCTTTTCTATGCCAATCGCTGCAGGACCATGAATGTTAGGTATGAACTCCTGAAGGCTCATATGATCCCGGCATAACATCAAGACTAATAAAGGTGGTGACTAGTGACAGAGAGAGAGAGGCTGCTGCACACAGTGAAAAGCGGATGGTTTTGTACATGTGGACTGTGGAGGACTTTGTCAAATGGCGGATTTGAGAACTCAATTAAGAGATAAACGTATCTGGGGAAAGGGTTTGTAACAGGGGAATGGCATGCGTTGGAAGAGTTTTGTCACACGCCAAACATGCATGCCTGGCTGGGATCCATTGCGCACCGCGAATGAATGGCACATCAACATGTGTGCGCCCGTGCCCTGTAGTGATAATGTACGTGTGACGTCTTTAGTAATATTACGTATTGTCTATCGTATATGTACTGATGCTTTTAGTTAGCTTCATACACGTAGTAGTTTCTCAATAGAACGTCATCTATCTATATGTGTTGCTCTCGTTAGTTGTTTGTTGAAAAACATGAAGCAACTCTGATCATGTTAAAAAGGAGAAGCATGTCGTAGATCATACATGCATGCACTGTAGTTCTATTCGACTGGCTCTGGTACCATTGCACATTTTGTTAAATATAATGAATGGGCATTTGCAGCACTGTTAAAAGACAGTTTTAGAGCCCCGCAAAAAAAATAGACAGTTTTAGAGAACACAGAAATACTATATATGCATATATGCCGTCATTGTTAACTAGTGCCGATCGCAGCGTAACAATCAAAGTTGGCTTGGCAGAGAAGATCTTGGCAAATGCATGACTTGACTGCATGGTAGGCCGGCCCGTTAATCCCCAGCAACACACAATAATATGCATGGTGTGCCTGTAATGGAGCCAACCGTCACATCACAAGCTAGCTAATAGCCACACCCGTATTTTTCTCCCGGTGTCCGGCCGGTGCTGTGCCTCTTCTCTCTAGCTCTAGCTACTACTCGTACTAAACCTACTATAAAGCCAGGCGCTGCCTTCCTGCAGGCCGGTCTCATCCCATGCCCCGGATGCACCCGCCCGCTGCTGCCAAACAACACCAGCAGCAGCAGCCGCAGCCGCAGCCGCAGCTACACCTCGTCGGCGTCGCCGTCATCAGACAGCACCACTGATCGATCAGTTAGATCTCGCTTCTCCTGAGATAGACGAGCAGGAAGCTAATAAGCAAGAATTAGTAGGAGGAGGAGGAGGAGTTGACTATTAGGTTGTGGAGGATCAATCGATCGGCCGTCGTCGGCGATGGGGAGGGCGCCGTGCTGCGACAAGGCGAGCGTGAAGAAAGGGCCGTGGTCGCCGGAGGAGGACGCCAAGCTCAAGGCCTACATCGAGGAGAACGGCACCGGCGGCAACTGGATTGCGCTGCCGCAGAAGATCGGTACGCGCGCATATATTCGCTCCTACCTAGCTTGGTGTTCTTTCCCCTAGCATATATAGTTTGCATCTTCAATTCATTTGCTATAGATGCGGCTAGCTGATTTGATTGAGTTGTTTCTCTCATCTATCCTGCTGTTTCCTGGTTATGACAGGTGGCTGCTAGTGCAAATTAATCGTCGATATAGTTAATTAGCTTTTGATAGGTAAAGTCTAAATTGGGGAATTTGAGGGATACATATATAGTTATATACTACCTATATATATCCTGTCAAACTGATTAATTGAGCAAATATGTATACGATGTTTTCCCTCTTTCTTGAACAGTGGTGTTTTGTTAGTATCACCTGTATGTTGGATTGGCTGTTTTGCTAATATAAGGTAAAGTTTAGGTAGAATTTTGATTTAAAGGGGCGAGCTATAACATGATCATCCGTTTGTAGATTGCCCTATTTGTTTGTCGTGGAGTGAGAAATCTAGATCAAGGGGAATCAACTTGATTTTTTTATAAAGATCAGCTTGATAGAGAAGAAATCCATTTTTAATCAAGTGCAGCACACATGATAATTACATGAACTTAAACCTGTAAGTAGGCTCTTAATGACTAACACACTGGAAGATAAGCTAAGTTTGATCTTACTAGTTTTGTTCTATCTTGTTTGTGATCTTCAGTAGTATGCATGCATAACCCGTCTTATTTTGTCCGAGTGTACTGGAGTGCAGTACTAGTTAATGGTTGTCTATCTATCCTAGATCATTTCGATTCATGTTTCCTGAATCTGATACAGTTGGTGCCGTATAATTCAACTGGATTTAAAATATATGTGTGTGCATATGATTATTGCAGGGCTGAAGAGATGTGGTAAGAGTTGCAGGCTCAGATGGCTGAACTACCTGCGGCCAAACATTAAACATGGTGATTTCACAGAAGAAGAGGAGCACATCATTTGTAGCCTCTACATTAGCATCGGGAGCAGGTAATAATCACCATATTAGCAACATCCCCTCTCATCGCATGTGCACATATGCATGACTCCATACACCTCTCCATATACTTTGCTCTTTCTTTTTCCTTGATTTGATCAGACTAACACATGCATCCCCTTGCTCAAACATGACATGCACTATCAATTTTAACTTTAGCTAATTATCTTAAGATAGCTAATTAACCCCTAAAAACACTAGCTAATTAATCAGTTGCACTGATACTAATTACAGGTGGTCGATCATCGCGGCGCAGCTGCCGGGGAGAACGGACAACGACATCAAAAACTACTGGAACACCAAGCTGAAGAAGAAGCTCCTCGGAAAGCGCGCGCCGTCACGCCGCGCGCGCGCAAATCAAGAACCCTGTGGATTAGCAGGCGGTGGCGCCGCCATCTGCAGCGGCGGCATCAACGGTGGCAGTGGCACTGCGGCGGCGCAAGCCCTAAGCTCGTCGGCTCTCGAGCGGATCCAGCTCCACATGCGCCTCCAAGGCCTCTACAACGCGTTCAGCTGCACCACCAGCAGCAGCAACGTCGCGCCGCCGCAGTGGCCGAAGCTCGAAGCGCTGCTGCCGAACAGACCGCTGCCGCCGGTGCAGCCGACGGACGCCGTCGCCACCGCTGTCACCGTGCAACACCCCCATCATTTGGTCGTCGGCCAGACTCTCGCCGCCGCCACCACCTCGGAGGCGTTCCAAACCGAGCAGCTCAATCCTGCTTCCGGTGCGAACTACATGCCGGGATGTCTTGATCAGAGGGCCAAGCTAGGGTTTTGCTCTTCTGCTGGCGAGGCTGGAGTGGCCAGTGTAGAGATGACATCGTCTACCATGGCGGCGGGTGGATTCGGCAGCTACGGTCTTCACGACGAGCTATACGACTTCCTCTACAAGTGTGAATCAGTGGGCGAAGTGCAAGGCGGGATCATTCCTTCATTGCCGGAGCTGCAGTGCCCGGATGGCAGCGCCATCATCGGCGCCGACGAGAAGTTCTCGACGTGGACGGCGTCTTGCGACTATGGTTCGGGCGGCGCCGGCGATTACGTTTTAGGGTATGATCAATAATCATAGATTTTTCTGTGTGTGCTAGCTACATATATTACATTCAGTGATATGATCCAATTGATAGCTAGTTGGTATATGCATGTACTCTCGGTTTCGATTGATCTTGAACTTTCTGTTAATACATATATAAATGTGCGTGAATTGAATTAAACTACTGGTTTAATTGCCATATTTTTTGTATCGAGTATCAGTATCATATCGACGTTACATTTGTCAAATACTCAGGAATATATATATAAGCTGTATGCATGTGTCGTCGTTAATTCAATCTCGGTGTCTCTGCATGCATATACCCTTTTATTTTTGAAGAAAACCTGGATGCATATATCTGGATAGTTGGATATGGCCATATGGGTCTCGTTATTTGGACTTAATATTTCAGAAATACTTAATCCATTTTAAAATATAAGTATTTATAGATTATTTAGCATATATTAAGATTAAAAAGAAAAAACTTTGGTGTCCCTTAATAAATGTGAAATGAATTGAGGTGGGAGGGTAGATGAAGGTAAGATAAGAATAATTTGTATGAAAAGTGATTGATGGAATAAATAGTAATATAAATAGTGCTAAAAATTTTTATGTTATAAAACAGAATGTAAATCCTAAAAATTCTTATATTTTGGAACGTAGGAAGTATACTCTAGTATGAAATTATCCATGCATTTGCAGGTACTACGTCCCAGTATCGAGAGACGATGCCTATCTATGTAGATATTGATGTATATATACTGATCATGTTATTTAATTTTCTGAGTTCAATTCAAAGTATGTAGTCATGTAGGCGTCAATGGTGACAGCTGTTTGTTGGCATCAATGGCGAACTTGCGGCGTGCTTGCAGGGCTCATTTAACAACATATATATTACTACTGACGATGGAACTGTTATGTTAGGCATTTCTAGTTAAGATTCAGAATATAATCTGCCGGTCCGGCCGTGTGACCGATCGACCTGTATCAACGGGCGCGAATTGTCTACCTGAATATAAATTACTTCACACAAAGAGAGCTTCAATTGTGTAAGTGCAAAAACTCTGGAGGATAATTAGAAAGATTACGTACATGAGAGATAACAGAGAAGAGAAAACAAAAGATTGCGTTTTTATACTAGCAAAAACACGCTACCTATCATCAATTTAAAACTAATGCTAACACCCTAGCTTTTGTCGACACACCAGGGTACATCACCCTAGCTTGGAGAAAATTGGGATCATGCCTCCTTAAAAGTGGGCTTCATCCAAATACCATCTCGCAAATGGGTTTCACTAAAATGTCATTCTCAAACGATGGCTACACGCTAGAGTGCTATCCTGGACGAGATTACCCTTGGTTGCTCCTTCCATAGCTTTTTCTAGCTCTGGTCAGCTTGTCGGTGATGATAGCTCAGGTACGCGTGGCGGCTGGCCTCCTCCTATTCCAATGTGACAAAGAAAACAGCAATGGCGACGAGGCCGGCGGCCAACGGATGAGACGAGAAGCAGATGGCAACGGGCTCCTCCAGCTCCCGCAGTGGTAGCCTCCTCGAGCCCTGGGATGGCGGCTGGTCTCCTCCAACTTGGATGAGACGAGGAAAACGGTGGTGAGGCGCGGTGGCCTCTAGGTGAGACGGTGAGCGGACGGTGGTAGTCTCCTCTAGCTCCCGTACCGCCGGCCTCGTCCAACTCCTGTGCGTTATGGTCAGGATTGATCTTTCGGCGAAAGGAACGGCCTCACTTCGCCGGCCGTCGAGGGCTATGCCGGAACTGAGTATAATGCTTGTATTTTTAGTTTGTTTTAAAAATTATTTTAAATAAAAATCTAATTTTAAAATTTGGCTCTTAATTGGAGTTGTGATTATTTGTGCCAAGTGTGATCTCAAATTCCCTCAAAAGTCAGTCCCTAAAACCCCTCCAAGAAAATTCTCTAATTCTCCCTGATTCCAAAAGTCCCATCTAAATTCAAATCCAAATTCAAAAACCTCAAAAACAATTCAAAATCAATCTCTGGAAAAATATTAAATGGTACTGTGTAGCTTGGGCCGCCTCCATCCCTTCTCGGCTTGCTCTCCCTGCCGGCCTGCTTGCCCTGCTGTAACATACCAAAAAATTGTAAAGAAATAAAAGCGATGTATGAAAAGCGGGAGGCAATGAAAATACATCTCTTATGCTAGCATAACAACATTTTCCATGTTTTGATTGAGCTTTTGCATTTTCATACTAGGAACATATTCATGAATATTTTTGGACCAACAAAAAAAATTCATGAGGAAGATAATTAAAATATCTCACCACATAATAAATCTACTGTTAATTTATCACCCTCTCTAGGGCTTCAACAAAATTTCATCAAACTATTCAAACAGTGTTTTAAACTAGTCCCTAATCGGCAAAATCAAGACTATCTTTAAAAGGGCAACAAACTTCACATAAACATATATAGGAAATAATTTATTCAATTACTAGATTATTTATCATGAATAAATATAAATTTTCCAGAATTTTAACAACCAGTTTAGACCCCCTAAAAATTCATCCAAGCCTCAGCCAGGACCCTATTAATCTTTTTGCTGTGACCAAAATACTTGGAAATTTTGGATTAAAATTTGAAAATGAAAACTAGGTACCTAAAACTTCATCCCTGAATTTTGGTACGAATTTAACACACCTCTAACAGCACTGTTCACTCATCCAAAGACAGGAAGACATAAAACTACTCAAAATTCGGCTAAAACCTTTTTCACTCACTGTCTACCCATATCCCTCTATTCCACCTAGGCTGTAACGCCTCTGGACTCACATGGCATTGGCCTTGGCTTGCCCCCACCCCGGTCCACCCTCAACTCGCATGGAAACAAGCCAGACCGGCCGCAGTTCGTGCTCGACGCATGGCCGCGACGTGTCGACGGGTCAATCACCTCATCTCGGCCTCTACCTCCATCCAGCCAGCTCGCCATCACTCCACACCTCCCCAACGCCGGACAAACCCAGAGAGAGAGCTCCTGCTCGTCCTCCACGCCCTCCGCCCTCCTGACGGCCATGGAGAAGAAGGTGTCGCCGCCGCTCGTCAAGTCATCGTCACCATTTTCTTTTCCACGTTCCAAGCCCTCCTTAGCATGCCTAAGCTTCTGTGTTGATCCCACTTCATTCTCTGCAGCTGTTCGTCGGGAACGCGGTCTCGCCACGGAGCCAGGGAGCACGACCGCGACGTCGTCGTCACGTAGCCGTGCCATCTTGTTGGCGTTTCCCGCTGCGTGGGACCTCCGCCTGCCGAGCTGCTGCGCCACTGGAGTCATCTCCCTTCCAACTTTAAAACGCCCCAAAAACCACCTAGATCGGTTAACCGAGGAGGGAGATCGACATCGTCTTCTCCAACTCCGACCGAGCGCCTCCACCGTCAATTCCCGTCCACCCGGTGAGTCATCCATCAATTCCTTGCAGTGGTAGCAACCCTAGGCGATGTTCTACCTCATGCATGTGATGATTTGGACATGCATGCAATAGATCAGAGCCGCTACTGCACTACTGCCGCCGCTGAAGCTCTCCACCGCTGCCAGCGTCGTTCCTACCTCGCCGGAGCTCGTCCACCAGGCGCGACCTGTTGGTGATCACCAGCGTACTTTGTTGAGGCCTTTGCATGCCTCACCTAAGCCTTCTCCTTGCCGCATTGCCACATGCACGAGTAGCCCGAGCTCGCCGCCACTTCTCTTCACTGTCGGCGAGTTTTCGGCCATCTCCGGCCACCACCGGCCAGGAGAATTAGAGGAATGGTGTCGGAGAAAGAAACTCCAACCGTGGGGAGTCTGGGGACCCCCCTTTTGAGTTCGGCCAGGGGAGTTTGTTCACAGGACGGCTTGCGGCGTCTGGGAGATGATCGGTGCTCAAGCGCCGGGGGCCCGGGCTGAGAGATGGCACACAAGGAGACAAGAGGCGTAGATAGGTTCGGGCCGCGCGGAGGCGTAATACCCTACTCCTGTGTGTTTGCTATGTGGGAGAATGTGGTTTGTTGTTTACAAGGAGTTCGTCGGCCCCGGAAGCTCTACCGGAAGCCGGACTCGAAGAAGAAGAAGACTAACTCAAGCTGAGGTAGAGGACCAAGACCTCGACCAGGAGAAGATCTCTGGACCAGCCGGAGAAGCCCCTAATATGCAGGCATGGATCCTCCTTTTATTGATCAAGGGGAGTCCACAGTGCCTGGTATACATGCTCAGAGAGAGAGAGAGCTAGCTACGATTTGTCTTGTCGCATGCATGCGGCCGCCTGCCGCGCCGCGCCGGAGGGACGTCTAGTTGCCTCCTGGCTCGGCTGCCGAGGGCGGCTAGAGTTGGTCTACTGCAGGTCTAGTCGGCACGTTGCCGGGCTGCTGTGGGCGGCTGGAGTATGGAGATATGACAGCGCGCGTCTCCGCTGTCAGAGTGTGGAGAATCGAGGCCCCCTCAGCCGAAAGTTCTCTGACGGCACTGGGAGGGGGCCCATGGAAGGCCATCATGACGGTGCACATGTGTCCGACCGAGAGACAGGCGGAAGGCGTCCCGTCGCCTCGCCATTAATGCGGGTAGTTGGGGAGCTGATCCGCTGAAGGCGGCCTCGTGCCCGGGGCGGAGAGCTCATCGAGCCCTCCGCGCGCACGAGGCACCGAGACTGTGGGTCTCGGGACCGGGCAGCGAGACCCGGGGCCCGGGAACGGAGCTTGACCGGGCACAGAGGAGTGTCCCTTCTCGAGAATGCCCCCGGGACCCAGAGTGGATGTGGGCGCCCGTCGCGAGGTGCCAGGAGAAGGCGCACCCGGGCCCGGGCAGTGCTTAGGCCCTAGGTACTTGGCGGGAAGAAGGCTGTAGCCGGCCGTCGCCGGTGCAGAAAGTGGCCCCGGAGGAGCTGACGTGGCCGAAGACCCACGCGTCCTCGGAGAAAGTGGGACCCCCATTCCTGTTTCGCCGACAAATGGAATCGCAAAGACTTGCTCTACATTTTCTCTTTTAACCTCGCCCCCATCCGGGCCGCCGTTCGCCGCCGGCGAACTCGAGATCGAGCTCAGCCATGGCGCTGCCCTGTCTCTGCTCGTTGGAGAAGAAGATGGACTTCTCTGTAATATTTTGAAAAGCTCAGGGTTCGTGTTATATATTTTCCTCTCACAGAGAGCTGTAGCGAGGACCTGTGTCTAAATAGAGAAAACCTTAGGGACTCTTAACAAAAATTACTATGAACACGTGCTGAAAAATAGAAATTTCTATAAACTTCAAAAGTGTATAGAAAATTCATTCCAACTCCAAAATGAGTGAAACCAGTTTTGTTTGACTTGTAATTTTATTCTCTACAATCTGGTGAACTAAAAAGTGGCACTTTCTGTACAGCAAACTTGCCTAAAAATTATGGGAATAGAAAAAAAGGGTAAAAATGGGCTTTAACTAGAAAATTCATAAGAAAATCTTCTTAGCTTAGAAAAATGTCAAACCAATTTTGTAATTCATAGAAAAATGTATACTTTCCATTTATGAAATCATTTTGCACAGAATTATGTCACAGATAGTCAGTACATTTTATACTCTCAAAATGACACATGCAACTTGTAAAAATCATATCTCATAGATGGTAAGCGTAAAAATAAAAATAATTTCACCAAGAAGTATCTGAAACCAGTACCAAATCACTGCCAAAAAATCATGCATATTAGAGCATTTTGTATTTTTGTATTATTTATTGACTTTGCTTTAACTTTAAATTTTAAAATTAGAAGAAGAGCCTTTGGAGTTTGAGGAGGTAGAATTCATTGAGAAACCTGAAGCAAACCCGAACCAAGGCAAGAATCCCACTACCTTTGAACATATTGCTCCTAAATTTTGGGATTATCAATGATTTCATTTTAACTTGCATCGTTATTTTGCTATGTATATTATATAGATTGTGGGCAATGGTAATTAATCCCTTTTTCCGCATAACCCACCTTGAAATGTTGATAATCTACTACTTGTAACCTTAGGATGGATAGAAGTATTTGTTAAGTGCTTGCTATAAGGTATATACTTGTATATATGCTTAGACATGCCTAGCTACTTACAAAATAAGTCATGGCCATCTAATTACGTTTGAAATGGGAATTTATTTACTTCTGATCAGAGATGAATATTTATGATATTTGTGAACTAAAACTGAAGGAAAACCATTTTAAAACTTGGGCAAGTAAGTGGTACACATATGTGATAGTTGTGTATCGATAGGGGGAGTGTTTGCCTGGGTTGCTTAAGGACCGAACTCAGTATCATTTCTCATGTTAAACAGTACAACTACATGTGCTATTACGGGATAGCCATAGTGGATTAAGTTGCTTAATGTTTAGCCTTGCATTCTGGTAGGCAAAGTAGTATGGATAGTGCCTACAACGGATCGTAGGGCTGTTCAGAGGAACTACCTATGTCCCGTAACAGAATTGGCGTCTAAGTTTGTCCAGTACAACGTTGTGTGCCTCGTGGGTAGCCAGGTAGGCTGCCGCCATGGCGTTAGGTTAAGGCATGGGCCCGCCACCTATGGCATCGGGGTAGCACCCTGATGTGGAGTAACACACCTCGTGCTAGTGCAAGGCTAAATGTTAGATAATATAAAAGCTGTGTTGTGACCTCTAGACCGCATTCAATGTGTAGAGTGTGGTGGTACCGACGGGTATCGGATAAACTAGAGCGATCATATCATGTGGGTAAAGTTGTATAAACTCTACAGAGTCAAAACTAATCGGTTAGTCGTGCTCACGGTCATGAGCGGCATGGTTGTGTCCATTGAGTATAGATTTATGTTTTTAAAATGCTTTATGGAATGGGATGGTTGGGTGAAGATTTATACTGATCTATATGTGGTGATTGATGAAATGATGATGAAATGGAATTGGATTATTAAGTTGTATTATAGTCTTGCTGCCAAGGAGGGCGGTGAAGTAGTTATCTATGCAAAATGATGCCATGATATTATTCTGCTAGCCTAGGATGCAATTTGATTTACGAATCCCTCTTTTAAATTATTGCGAAATAAAATTGGCTTTATGCAATAAAACTGAGCCTCTTCATACAGCCTTTACCTTGATTACAGCTCGCATGTATAGTTATGTTTGATTGTGGCCTTGCCAGTACCTTGCGTACTGAGTTATATTTTATTTTTGTGACTACTCCTATAGATCCACGCACATGTGAAGATGAAGATTTGTATGATGAATGTGTGGGTAAGCAGGTTGATCAGGATGGTCCTATCTAAGGGTTTACCCTTAGTCAGTTGCCTGAGGGTTTTCTGGGTAGTCATGCTTCCGATGGACTTACTATTTGGCCCCCAAGGCTTATGTAAACATTAGTTAATATGTATCTGTATTTGTACTTTTTGTTTAATTAGCTAAATACCCTCTGTATTGGATATTACTTGCTAAGATGAACGTGTGGGACTAGAGCTTTCCTGGGCTAGTCACACATTAGTAAGAATTTAGAAATGATGAGATGCATGGATGTTGATTCAACCGTAGACCATGTCCCCAGAAGTATGTATCGTGTTTGGTCGGCACCTTCATGTGGTTTGACAGGCACACTTCACCGTTTCGGACTGGTGAATCAACTCTCCAAATATCTCTTTATTTTTGAATTCGACGCGTTAGATTTGTATTATGAATGGGTAAATATTATGGCAAGGCTACGATGAGGATGGATGGTTACTGCACTTATTTGGTTTTTATTCGAGATCCCATCCATCTAGATATTTCGCGTTGTCATAGTAATTACTCTCCATAATGTATTTCCAGGGTGCCCACACCCGCTATCGCCCGCGCGTGTGTGGGATTAAAAATCCCCACGGGCCCCGCCTGTTAGCCGCTTCGTCCCAACTCTCCCTCCAGCCGCCCGATGGAACACGTGGAGGATCCCAATCACCTCTGCCGTGCGAGCCCCACATGTCATTCGACGATGACAGTGTTGTCGTCAACCTCCCGCCGCTCGCTCTCTCTCTCTCTTCTCTCCCGAGCTCTCTCGATTCCTCCTCACCTATACCTCCCTGTCTCGCACTTTTTAAGCACCGGCCTCCGTCGTCAATGCCGCCATCCCATCCTCGCAACATCGCCGGTGAGAAATCCGCGCCGTCGCCTCAACCCGAGCACTGGAGTCAAAGAAGACATGGCCGCCGTAGCTTTTTCCCTCACCGCCGAGCTCCGGGAGTCAATCCGCACGCGCTCGTTCACTGCCCCGTCGCTTCACCATCACCTCCGCGCTCCGTTTTTCCTCTCTGCCGCGCCGCTGACACCTGCTACAGCGTTGCGCCATTGCTATGTCCCATCGGCCGAAGCTCGAGCTTATCCCTTCTCCCACCACCATTGATGGCCGTCGGATAGCGCCCGAGCTCTGCTATAAATAGAGCAACCTCCCCTTCCATTCCGGTCACCAAGCCGAGTACCCGAATTAGCTCGCCGTCGTGTTCCTCTCTCCGCCACGTACTGATTCAAGCACCGCCGTCGCTCCAGACCTCCACCGCCCAATCCACCGCCACTATTGAGCTCCCTGAACCACCACGAGCCTCCTCCGCCATTCCCCGCCGCCGATTAGCCCCTAAATCGAAAACGCCCAATTCCCTCGTCCGCCGTCTGCCATAGTCGCCGACTTGATTCCCCTCCATTGTTCAGGTAAAGCCCAAATTACCCCCTCCCCTAGCTTCCTCGCGAGACACTGCACTCACACAACCGGAAACCCGAGCCAACCACAGCCCGAATGGTCACCGGTGGCGACCATATGACCATCGCCGCCGCTGCCGATTCTAGACGCCACCGCTAACCATGCTCCGCCGCCTAGCTACCCAATCCGAGCCATCTACGAGATTCCTTGTCCCCTCCGCATCACACCACCGCCGGCCGCTCGCCGTAGTTCGCCGCTGCCGACGAAATCGACTTCGGCAGCCGTCCGATGTTGATTTGCTCGGGGGCAGCCTGTCGGACCAAGCCGACGTGGCATTGCCACGTGGGCACCGCGTCAACCGACGCGGGCCACCCTGATCCACCGCGGCATCCCCTCACAGTTGCTGACCACCCGGCCCCACCTGTCGACACGTCTATCCCCCTCTTCCCGCACTGACACGTCGGGCCCATACGTCAGCGCACCCCCTCTCTTCGTCACCTCGGTCCCACCTGCCAACCTCCACTCTCTCTCTCATCAGTTGACCCTACCTGTCAGCCCCTCCATCTCCTCTCTCTTTACTGTTTTGTCGGCCCCACATGTCAGTCACCAACCCCTCTCTCTCTCCCCTGACATCTGGGCCCCACCAATCAGCCTCTGCACTTTTTTATTTTATTCCTTTTCTTTTATTTCTTTTCTTTCTTAAATAACTTTTATTCTTTTATTCACAAGAAATAGATTTAAACTTTGAAAAATCATAACTTTTAAACCGTAACTTTGTTTGAGTCCATTCAACTCTCAAAATTTTTCTAAAAGTGAGATCTACACACTGTCACTATTAGTTGTATAAGATAGATTCTGATTCTTGGTGTTTTTGTTTATTTTCTTTTTACGACGGGTAGAAACCGGTAACGAGGAACCGCAGGTCGAGGATTTCGCCGAGGACCCGCAGGATCAGGAGCAAGGCAAGTCATCCTTGACCATATTGAACCCATGATTTAAAAATTTATTTTGATTTACGAAATATCCATATTTAGGAACACGATCAATATTGGCCGCGATTCATAATCGAATCTGACAGGCCCAACCTACTTGCTGTATATTACCAGCCTTGAGTAAATTGATGCCCTGTCCCTTGTAACCCCATCGTCCTGGTATTCGTACTTGAGTACGAATATCAACGACTTTCTTTTATTTAAACCAAAAGCTATGACGATGGGAAAACTAGGGTTTATTTAAATGGTTTTAAATCTTAACAACCTTGATCGAGCGTTTGCAAAATAAAAATAGTTTTATAAAACTTGGTCATGAGTCATCGCTGCCTGTGTGGCTTCGGCATCACGTGACACATAAGGACCGTTTCCTTGGGAAATTGCACTGAGCATAATACAGTGCGACCACACGGATGGAATGGGACGCCCCTGGCCGAGTAATTAGTGTTCTCAGGATCGTTCGGTTACTAATAAATGTGGAAGCGGCTGGTGCCATGAGGGTGATATACCCCCGTCCCTGAGTACCGGAAATGAGTTCCGGGTACTTGGTTGAGTGAACCCATTTATAGGGCAACGTGTTATCCTGAGAGGGCTTCGGAAAGGCCTTGTCGCGAACCTCCCCGCTTGGCCACTGTGAGAGTAAGCTCGCGTCATATGGGTAAAGCGTGCACCCTTTGCAAAGGTTTATAAACTGTTCGAACAACCGTGCCTAGGGATACGGGCAGATGTGAAGTGATTCCTCTAGCGTAGATTTTATTTTACAAATATTTGTGCAATTATTTTGCCGGTCGGGATTCGTTACTAGAATCGGTCTGTGTGACCGATGGATGGCCTATGTGGCCTGAAACGGGCCTGTATGACCCAGGGTATTGAATAACACCATTGTTGAGTTATTTGAGTTAAGTGACAAATTTTAAAATGAGAATTCACCTAAATGAAGGTACTAGTGGAGAGCACGCTCTGAATTGAAATATGTGATAAGTCTCAGACTTGTGGAATGGGTTGAGACGCGAGTCTCTTCCCGACTAACTTAATTGTGGTGAGTTGTTGCAAAGCAACTCATAAAATGGATTGAAGCGTGAGCTTCTTTCCGACAACTTAAAAAGCACATATAGATATTTTCTCAAAAACAAAAAAATCTTTAAAAATCATGTTTGCAAAATAACCCTAGCCTTCTTTGCCAACCCTTACATGCCACATATTTTCCGTGACTTGCTGAGTACCTCATGTACTCACTCTTACTTACTTTTCTCCTCAGAAGTCTATGAAGATGAAGACCCCACCCTCAGTGAGTATTGTCAGGATCAAACCGAATATGACGAGTTTTAGGGTTTCGGTCTAGGTCCCAAGCTGTTGCTTATGGGTGTTAGGTTTATCCGTGTTTTCCGTTGTCTATTTTTGTAATGTGTCGTTGTATGCCTCGGATTCTATCCGGGCTACAACCTATATAAGGATTATGTGAAATAAATAAAGCAGGTTTGGCAATGATCTATCGATGTCCTGTACGTACCAGCTGGTCCCCTAGGACTGGTACAGATATTACATGTAATAGCGTTCCTCTTTTGTTAAGCCTATACTAGTTAACAGGAAAGGAGCGTTACACTGAGCGACAGCAGAGGTGGAGGTCGCCGAACTCGCCGTTGCCGCCTTCCTACACCTAAGCTATCGTCGCCGGCGAGCTGACCAGAGCTAGAAGAAGCTGTGGAAGGAGCAATCAAGGGCAATCTCGCCCAGGATAGCATTGTAGCGTGTAGCCATCATTTGAGAATGGTATTTTAACAAAACCTATTTGCGGGATGGTATTTGAGCGAAGCCCACCTTTAAGGATGGCATAATTCCAATTCTCTCCCCTAGCTTGTCGACACAATAGAGTACATCGGACACAAAGACTTCCACTTCGTGGACAGACTTACATGGGCCGGCACGGAATTGCCGCGTGCGTGCGGGCTATTATATATGGGCTGAACGAGATTGCCGGAGAACGTGCGGCCCGGAACCGGATAGAGAGGTGTACTACGTGTGACCTGTACTATATGGGCCGAAACAGTTACGCGGGCCCTGATGGGACTGGGCCGAAGTGAATTTTCGTCCGTGCGAACCGACCCGCACAACGGCCCGTGATTTACAGGCCGGAACGGTATTGTGAAGAGCGTGCGACTGGTCATGGAAACAGGCCCCGTTCCAGAAATGCCTTATGTGCTCGACGTGCGCGTATTTTGTTCCCAGACTGTCGCAATCGATTGCAACAAAATCTAGCTGGCTTGATATGTTTGTGCATCGCAATAGACATGGACGCAAATAAACTTATGCGTATATAGCTAGCGTGGACTTTGTCTTGATTAGTTATATGCATGCCAAGCATTATCGAACATGAACGCCACTCCTTCAGCCTGGCACGCACCTGCCCAGCCGTAAACTCTCGTACCCCAGGCTCGTATAAGTACGAAACGTAAGACAACATCACATCAAATTACGCAGGTCAACTGCACCTGAGCAACCAACAAAAAAGAAAAATCGTACCAATGGCTTCTCGCCGCCTCCCGTTCGCGGCGGTCGCGGCCGTGCTCCTCCTCCTCCTCCTCGCCGTCGTCGTCCACTGCGCCGACGCCAAGTCGGGCAAGAGCCTCGCGTCGGGCTTCCTGGACGCGCACAACGCCGCGCGGCGCCAGGTGGGGGTGTCGCCGCTGAGGTGGGACGAGAAGCTCGCGGCGTACGCGCGGCGGTACGCGGAGGCGCGGAGCGGCGACTGCGCGCTCGTCCACTCGCACGGGCCGTACGGGGAGAACCTGTTCCACGGCAGCGGCGGCGGGTGGAAGCCCGAGGACGTGGTGGCCGCGTGGGTGTCGCAGGAGCGGGCGCTGTACGACGCCAGGTCCAACTCCTGCCGCGCCGGCAGCAGCGCCGCGTGCGGGCACTACACGCAGATCGTGTGGCGCCGCACCACGGCGGTCGGCTGCGCGCTCGCGACCTGCGCGGGTGGCCGCGGCACGTACGCCGTCTGCAGCTACAACCCGCCCGGCAACTACGTCGGCGTGAGGCCCTACTAGCAAAGACGTGTGCCCGTGAACGTACGACACACGCGAGGCATGCACGCACAGGGAGATGTACGTGACAGTGCGTACGGGTGATTGCGCGTGCATGTTTCGATGTGATCATGGCGTGATCGCTAGCTTGCTACCTTCATTTGTTTTGCCTAATTCTTATACGGATTTGTGTCGATTTGTTCATGGGATCTTGTTATTAGTGGATACATATCGGATCCACTGATTATTTGTTACTTCGTGGTCATTCATTTTCTTGGTGAAAATGCCAGAATTGGAGAAAATAAGGTTGTTTTAATGGTCGAACAAATTTTGTTGCAACCTGCAAGGTCTTCTTACGCGTTATACTCATCTATCTATCTATATATATTATATTACAAAAATAGCTTAAAAAAAGTATCACGTTTGCTCTAGATTAAAAATTATCACGTTAATAGAGGAAAAAAAATATTACCTGTTAGATCTTAGGATATCTAGATTTTAATGGTTAAGATTTAATCTAAAAAAGAAAAATTAGAGTTGTTGTGCTAATATATACAGAGCGGCTTGATTATAATGGAATAAATTGAGGTCAAGTTCCAAAAAAGTTAAGCTAGACCGATTTGGACTCATTATAAATAAATACAGAGCGGCTTGCTTGATTGAATAAATTGAGGTTAAATTCCAAACACAGTTTACCTAGACCGATTTGAACTGAGATTAAAATAAAATCAGAAACTAGGGAGAAAACAATATATACACCGACTATATATTGGCAAACGTCATCAAGCGAGCGCGGATCCCCAGAGCACCCATGCTTGGGCAGCTTGGCCACAGATTTTGTAACTGATCTAAGGTGGTTAGGTGAAGAATCAGTACAAGAGTCACCACGTTTCGCTCCAGAGATCTAGAGTTTGATTAGGATTCAAACTGTCCCTCAACTCTATCTAGATGGCGCATACGTATATGTGGAAGAGATAGCTGAAATTCATATAGAGAATTAGATATAGTTTGAAGAAGAGGGAAGAGAAAAAAATATCACGTAAAATGAAATGAGTTATTAGCGCATGATTAATTGAGTATTAATTATTTTAAACTTAAAAACTAGATTAATATGATTTTTAAAGTAACTTTTAGATAAAAAATTTTTATAAAAAACACACCATTTAACAATTTAGAAAGCGTGCTCATAAAAAATAAGTGTTTTTTTAACCTCTTCACCTAGAGGTTTTTTACTATTAATAATTTAATTTTTTTTAATTTACAAAACTATTTTTTAATTTTTTTTACAGAAATACCCTTTTGCCGCCGTGGGCCAGGGCGGTATTTAAAAACCGCCATGGGCCGTGACGGCGTGGGCCGCCGTTAGCCGGGGGGGCCACGTGGGCTTGCCGCCGTGGCCCAGGGCGGCGAATGCCTCACGGGCCCCCCGTGAGGCCGGCAGAACTGTAGGGGGCAGAATGCAAATTTGCATTCACCGCCCTGGGGGAGGGCGGTTTTTAGCCCTCCCCTATAAAACCCCTTCGCGCACTCGCCGGCGCGTCATTTCTCCCTTCCGCCTCTAGCGTTCGTCCAATAGAGCTGAGGCAAAGGAGGAGCAGTACGATGGCGAAGCCCTCGCGGATTTTTGAGCCGAACCCAGGTATTTTTTGCTCTCCCTCCGCCATGTAGTCAATTTTTTAGACAAGTGTTAATTAGTACTAGACGCGTAGTGTAATACCCGACATAGAACGAAAATATTAGCGGTTTGACATAACCATCGTTAGTGTTAAATTTATTTGACCGTACTAGAAGAACATAGCGGGCAGTTAGTAAATTGTAGATATTTTAGAAATAAATATGCTCCGCCATGGCCATCGTTGGTATACGTCATTTCGACACGTTAGATAAACCTAGCGTATAACTTTATTAACGCCGCTGGGTTAGTTTGTAAAATGTAGAAACGGTAATGGTTTGACTCATACCTATAGCCTTTTTATGGAACGAATATTGATTAGTACAGATTAATAACTGTAGTGAAAATTTTTTTTATCAACAGAAATGGCAAATAGAGTTGTGTTCGCGATATATCACGGTGAAGAAAATGTCAGAGAAGGACAATATGGGGTAGATTTATCGGAGTTCAACGTAGCACAAAAGGGAATTATAGCTCCAGCTAAGAGAAGTTTTCCTAAAGTTTACAATTGGTTAATGAGGGGATTCGGAGTAGATCCTCAAGTAAATGTAATTATGGTGTACGCACTGGTTAGCTGGGCTGTGGAAGGTTTTTGGTGAGAATTGATGCCAATAGATTTGACGGCCAGCTGGGTATTTTTTGTGAAAAGTGCACTGCAGCGAGGATGGGCAACTAGCATCCTAGTGGTAGTGCATCACAGGGTCAGCATTGATTAGGCTGGTCCAAGTACAGCGGAAGGGCCCGATGAAACAGGGGAGCAAAATGAGGCAGAAGACGAGGGTGCCGGAGAGGAAGGAGGCCAAGAAAACATGGGACTGGGGGGTTTGCAGATGAAGGGGAGAGACACCCAGGTCTAGTACAGGAGATGAAAATTGAAGACTTAGAACCTGAACATATGGAGGATGATGATTCTTCGGAGGACGATGTATACCCGGCAGAATGGGACAACGAGGACTTCTCCGAACTCGTTGTCTCAGAGGGGCACACCGTGCCATGGGAGTATCGGCAGAATGAAGTGGTGCAAGGCGCTAGGTACGCCGAAAAAATACAATTGACAGAGGCTGTGAAGATGTGGGCCGTGTCACTTGGGAGGGAGTTCTGGGTATCAAAGTCCACCAGATCAGTGTACGAAGTGAAATGTGCAAGTTCAAGCGATGGATGTTCATGGAGGATGTACGCATTCAGGAAGAAATATGGCGGCTATTGGTCCGTGTCAATCGTGACGGAGCACAACTGCCATCTTCCGGGTGTTCAGAAGTACCACAAGAACATATCATCTGCATTCATCGCTTCAGAGCTGTATTATGCTGTTGTGGATAACCTCCGGTTCGAGTCCAAATCAATTATCAGACCCATCGAGGAGAAGTACAAGTACACCATTACATATGTCAAGGCATGGAGGGCCAAACAGAAGATAATTGAAAGGAGATTCGGCAGTTTTCAAGCTACGTACAATAATTTGTCTCGCCTACTGCAAACCATCTGTGCGAGAAATCCTGGCAGCTACTCCGAAATCAAAACTTTCATCGTTAGCAAATCCTGGGCAGAGCGTCCTTCAGCGGGCCTTCTTCTCTCTACAGCCGTGCATGTTTGCATTTCTTCATTGCAGGCCCATTCTCTGCATCGACGGCACGTTCCTAACTGGAAAATACAGAGGGCAAATGTTGACGACAATCGGAGTAGACGGGAACAACCAAGTGTTGCCCGTGGTCTTTGCCTTCGTCGAGAGCGAGAACAGAGAGAGTTGGTACTGGTTTCTGAAGCTGGTTAAGGAAAAGGTGGTGGGGATGAGGCCAGAGGTATGTCTCATACATGACCGTTATGCAGGGATGCTGCGTGCAAGTGAGGTGCTGCGAAACGGCTGCGCAGACAAGGGATACCCTCCGGTGTGGGAAGATGTAAAGAGCGGATGGTGCATGCGTCATATGGGCGCAAACTTTTATAAGCAGTTCAGAAACAAGGAGCTGATGGCCATGTTCAAACATTTGTGCACTCAGAATCAACAGAAGAAGTTCAATAAGCTGTGGAGGAGACTTGATGAGCTGACAGCCAAACATAGAGGCGAGAGTTCTGCAAGACCCGCAGCTAGAGGTGTTGATGGCCCTGAAGCTCTAGGTGCACTTCCCACCGATGACGGTACATTCAGAAGGAGGCTCGGTTCCTCGGTTAGCAGATTTTCGCAGTGGATCGAGCACGAGCCGAAGGAGAAATGGGCATTGCTGTACGATGAAGGTGGAGCAAGGTACGGCATAATAACCACGAACCTTGCAGAGGTCTACAACTGGGTCATGCGTGGTGTGAGGCAACTCCCCCTTGTTGCCATCGTGGAGTTCATCCTACATGGAACACAGACGTACTTCCACGACAGGTGCAGACAGAATGGCCCATCTATGGCCGACGGAAACCTTTGGTTCGGCACCAAAATGACAGAATACCTTGAGAAGAAATGCAAGAAGGTAAGAGAGCACCGAGTCCGAGTGCAAGGCACACGAGAGCGTAGATTTAAGATATTATGTGCCGACAGGTCCAGGCGTGGCATATTCGCAAGGAAACCTGTGCAAGAGTGTGTCCTAAAGAAAGATGGGACATGCAAGTGCTCCTACCGAAAACCAAGCTTGTACTACAAGGCCTGTTCTCATGTCATTGCCGCTTGCAGGGAGTGCGGCATTGATGAACGCCAATATATGTCCCCGTACTTTAAAAAGGAAGCAATCATGTATACATGGAGTACCGAGATTTTTGGTTTTGGCATCATCGGCACTTTCACTGAAGACACAAGCCCAGTTTATTACATCCCTGACCCGACGAAGGCAAGGAACAAGGCAAGCCGCCATCAGACACGGAGGATTCGCAATGATATGGACGAATCCGAGGCCGGCGTTAGCGCTAAACGTTGCAGTAGGTGTGGAGAGGAGGGACATACCTATAAGAAGTGCACGAAAGATGTCGAGGCCCCAAGTACAGCGGAAGTTCCTGTGGAAGGATCAGGCGCCGATGGAAGACGGCCAACTGGGGAAGGCACCACTGATAGGCAGCGTCATCGCAGGTGTCCTCGTGCACCTTCGGGTTATGTTGTGTAGTATAGCCGCTGGTTGCTGATGTAATCTCCCTGTAATGTGTACTAATCTGCATGTATTGCTATCTGATTTTCATTTTAGTGTGGGCCAGATCAGCGTGTCATATCTATTGTCGTCTGTTGAAATGTGCCTTTTGTTTTCACTTTGCCAGTGCTGGCCTTTTAAAAGTACTTTGCTGTTTGTTAATTTTCTGACTGTAATGCACTATGTTTAATTGAGCTAATCTGTTCCGCTTCTTTTTTCTTGCAGGTATGGACTACCAGATGCCTGAGCTGCTAGATCACGCCACCGATCAGACCCATCGGTCGTTTCTCTTGGCGGTGCAGAACCTCCAGCTCGGTACCTTATGTCCTCGACCTTCTAGGCGACTCCTTCCCGTGGACCCTCGGTTCACGACTAGGTACGTACGAACGTTGTACTGTGAAGCTGTATATGTGAACTTACTAACTTGCTTTGTTTTGATTGTCAGGTTGCGGGAGGTAGGCCTTCTGCCACTATGTAGGCTGGTAGCAGCCGCAGTGGACCCGAATGACCCGGCAAAGAAGTGGGGTATCTACCGGTCGCTGATCACAGCTCTTGTGGACCGGTGGAGACCGGAGACGCACACCTTCCACCTCCCATGCGGTGAGATAGCCCCCACGCTGCAGGACGTCAGCCTCCTCCTTGGGCTGCCTCTAGCCGGCAATCCGGTGGGCCCAGTTGACGGGCTCCAGGTGTGGCGAGACAACATCCTGCAGCGGTTCGCCCCGGTTCACCGTGCTCCGGGGCTTCCCCTCGTCAGCGAGATCTCCCCGTACACGCATGCGGGCCCCCCTCAGGCTTGGGTACTGAGCTACACGGTAAGAATGCTTTCTTGTTGTTTTATGTTCGTCCTTCAGTCCATACTAGAATTACAGTGTCAACTTTCTTATATGTTACTGCAGTCTAATCAGCTAGACTCGGAGGCCGACGTGTACTCACTGCAGAGGAGCCTGGAGGCGTACCTGTTATGGCTGTTCGGGTTGTGCTCTGCAGGTTAAATCGGTGTGGCCAGGCCGCCGGTAGGTTGTGGAGACCCACCGTCATCGAGTACATCAACGACTAGGTCATAGTCACGGAGGACGTTGTCGAAGGATGAAACTCCGACGGCGGGAAGTCAGGAGACCCCCCTTTGAGAGTCGGCCAGGGGAGTGGTTCTCAGGTGAAGCCGGCGTCAAACGGATCAACGCTCGGGCAGGACAGAGGGGGCCCGAGCTGGAAGAGTGACGTCCGGACCGTCCGGATCGGGACCGGACCGTCCGAAGCGCGATAGGACAGAAGGGTCCGGACCGTCCTGATTGGGTCCGGACCATCCGGATCGTTGTGACCGCGCGGGAAAGATGATGAACGGCGCGTGCAAGGGGGACACGAGGATTTATACAGGTTCGGGCCGCCGGAGCGTAATACCCTACTCCTGTGTGTGTGGTTGGCTATCTGTGGTAGATGAATGTGGGATTGCGGTTACAAATGGACCCTGCGGGGAGCTCGGAAGCTAGCCCGGGGACTTGAGACTTCGAGAGAGAGAGAGAGCCAGGAGCAAGAGCTGCCTGGGTGACCTGAGGCCCGAACTCCCTCTCCCGAGAGAGAGGCATGGATCCTCCTTTATAGGCGAGGGGAGTCCACAGTGCCCCGTACATAGAGAGAGAGTTTGCATGTCTTGTTGCACGCTTGTCGCCGCCTGCTGCGCCACGCCGGAGAGACGTCCAGTCGCCCACGCCCGCTTGCTGTGCGGGAGGCACGCCGGGTCGCCCGGTCGCCCGCTGCGGGCGGCTGGTCTGGTCGGCTTCTTGCCGGGCGGCTGCGTACGGCTACAGCAGCGCACCCTGTTGAGAAGTGACGGTGCACGTCGCTGTGTCTCGGACTGTGCAGGGAGCAGGCCCACGGGGGGCCGTCTTGAGAATCCACGCGCGTCCGACCGGGCGGCGGGGCGCGGCACGCCCCGTCGCCTGTCACCCAGGTCTGGGGGCGGTGCCCCCGGGCACGGGGAGGCGCACCCGGGGCCGGGGGCGACGCATCCGGGCGCGGAAGGAGGGGGCGCGCCCTGGGCCCGGACACCGTGCGGGAGACACGACCGGCACGGGGTGGCGCATCCGGGGCCGGGGGCAACGCATCCGGGCACGGGGAGGCGCGCCCTGGCCCCTGACACCGTGCGGGAGACACGGTCGCAGCCGGTCGTCAGTCGTGCAGGACGTGGCCCCGGGGAACTGACGTGGCCGAAGACCCACGCGTCCCCGGCGACTGTGGATACCCCCAGTCCCGTTTCGCCGACAGTGGCCCCTGGCCCTGTTGCTCGGCCGGGAACAACTCCGGGCAGGAATAGGGCCATATCTTGAAGAAACAAGGGGACGTGGGGCCCACCTGGTTTGCCGCTTGTTTGCCGGGGTCCGATGTGGGCCCAGGACCTGGGGCCCCGGGATGAACGCGGCGGGTATGTTCCTCTTGTGGGGTCGCCGCTGGGCTCGGAGCCACAGCCAGCGACCAGTGGATGACGGCTCGGAGCCACAGTGCGAGGCGCGGGCTCGTGCCCCGCCACCGAGGGTAGCAGGGACGCTCTCGGGTTCTTTGGAACTGGAGAGGTCGCTGTGGTCCGGACAGTCCGATCGAAGGGTGGACAGTCCGATCGCGGCGTCCAACTGGAGGGCGCCGCCAAGGTTGCTGCCGACGAGGCCTGCCGTGCTCGGTCCGAGATGGAGGTGCGGGAGAAGGAAACACCCTCCCGGGGAGAACGCGTCCGGGCCCAGGAGGCCGGGCTCGCGTCCCGGGGGTGAGAGTTCGCCGCGCGCGAGGAACTCGCGGCAATTCGGGAGGAAGTCGCGGTTGTTTGCGAGGAGGCGCGGGAGGCCGTGGTCGAGTCCGCTGCCCCGGAGGCAGGGTTCCTCAACTGCGGCGAGCATCTTCTGGAGCCGATGTCGACGAAGAGTTCGAGGGAGCGGCCGGTTCCCTTCTGACGCCATCCGCGGCCGCCTTCGGGGCCCGGGGGCCCTCCATGCCCCCGAGCGCTGACCTTCTGGCGCCGCCCGGGGTTTGGTGCGAAGTACACCGGTGACCTCCCCTCGTGCGACGACATCTCCGGGCCTCGCTTGTGCTTGCGCTCCGGTTTTACCTGTCTTGTACAAAGAGAGGTATATGTATATGATTATGTCTATACTTTTCGTACCTTGGTTTATTGGGTTGTTTGGAGATCGCTTGTACTGGAGATGGAGCTCGGACTCGCTTCCCTCGCGAGTCTGAGTCCGGCATGTGCTCAGGACCTGGGCCTCGGCCATCATGCGGAGGATAAGTGTCCGGGACCCTGGGGTCCCGGACTGGAATATTTTTTTGATATAAGCCGGGTTCCGGAGGCCCGGGCTTGAAATATGGAATGTGAGACGGCCATCCGGATGCATTCTCGCCGGGGCGGTGCTGTCCGGGCTCCGCGCCCTACTCCGGGTGTCGCGTTCCTAGGCTTGCACTTGCCTTGGCGAGGCCGCCCTGGTTCGGCTCCTCGGTGTCGGGCCCGGGGCACGGATTCGGGAATCCGTGCCTCGGCTCAAATATGTGCCCGGGACCCAGGGGGCTTCGGACTGGAATAAGATTCGATATGTATTGTCAACGTGTGCCCGGGCACGAGGCCGGGGCAAGGACATGGACCATATCGGGACGACTTCCCCGGACCCGCCCTTGCCGAGGCGACGCGGCCCGGGTACTAGCGCCCTGTTGAAGCTGTTCCGGCTCGGGAGCGGGCATCGGACCGTCCGCCTAAGGGTCGGACCGTCCGAGGCGCGATGACCGGACCGTCCGCCGGGGGGATGGACCGTCCGGATCGCCTCGGCCGCGCTTGGCCTGCTACTGGCTCTGCCGGGACTCGAGTTCAGCTCCCTCGGGCTCAGGCCCTTGAGAGGGAGCGAGTTCTCCGTGACCGGACCGGGGGGAAACATGCACCCGGGAACCAGGGGCTCAACCGGGGCTAGACACGCGCGCCCGGGAGCTAAGCTCCGACCGGGGCTAAGGACGCGCCCGGGAACCAAGCTCCGACCGGGGCTATTTACGCACGCCCGGGAGCTAAGCTCCGACCGGACGGGCTCAGGTCCCTTGAGAGGGAGCGAGCTCTTGACACCGGGAGAAGACCCTTTGCCCGGAATCGCGCTTGACAGGGCGGCGTGGTCCGGATTATCACACCGGGGCCCGGAGGCCCCGGACTGAGTTGGGACGAACCGCCCGGACTCGCCATCGCGTCCGATGGAGTCCGGGTAGTTGTACCCTGTGCGCGTCCGGGCCCGGAGGCCCCGGACGGTGTCGGGACGAACCGCCCGGACTCGCCATCGCGTCCGATGGAGTCCGGGTAGTTGTACCCTATGCGCGTCCGGGCCCGGAGGCCCCGGACGGAGTCGGGACGAACCGCCCGGACTCGCCATCGCGTCCGATGGAGTCTGGGTAGTTGTACCCTATGCGCGTCCGGACCCGGAGGCCCCGGACTGAGTCGGTTCCTCTAATAAAGGAGGAGAGCTCAGATTTTAAACCAAAAGCCAAACAAGGAACCAGAATCGGTATAGTCGACGCTTCCCGGGAGCCAGGCTCCGACCGGGGCTAGATACGCACCCGGGAGCCAAGGGCTTCGACCGGGGCTTAATATGCGCGCCCGGGAGCCAAGGGCTTCGACCGGGCTCGGCTTACTGCCGCTCCTCGAGGCGTTTGGCCAAGCGTTCGACGGCGCGGCACTCCGTCAGGTCGTGCCGGTCCGTCTTCCGGCGGCGGCGGCGCACGTGCGGCCCTTTGCCGCTTACCGCCGCCGTCGTCGTCCTCGTGGGCGATGTCGCCCCGGGGGCTGGCCGCAGCGGCCAAGGCGGAGCTCTCAGCGGCCGCCTTGGCTTTCTGGCGCTTCCTCCTGTCCCGGCGCGAGGCGGAACGCGAGGACTCGCCGGCTCCTGCATGATTGCCGGCGGTGATCAGGCGATGGGCCGTTCCTACGAGGTCGGCGACTTCACCGAGCCACCGCCTTTCCCGGCCGCTGCCCCCGATGGAAGCCGGGGGGTGGCGCAGGAGAGCCTTCGCCGCCAGGAGGGCTTCCTGCGGCGTCGCCGGCTGGATGTCTTGATGGTGGCGCGCCGTGGAGCGGCGCGCCTGTTTGCGCCTCACGAATGAGGCCGTGGCGGACCCAGCCGGGCACTTACCGGCTCCCTCCGCGGAGGGAGGTGCCGAGGCCGCTCGGCCAGGCCGCCACTGGGTGAAGTCGGCCCGTGCAGCGCGCACCGCGCGCCCCCAGGAAGACGTGGGGGAACGCGGTGAGCTAGCCAGAGGGCTAGCATTGTCCGGCGAGGTGAAGCCGCCGGACTCGTCGTCGGAATCCTGCTGATGATGATGGCCGGTCGCCATGGAGCGCGCCGGTGCTGCCGGCGTACCACCTGAAAAGGAAACTCCCCCTACCTGGCGCGCCAGCTGTCGAAGGATGAAACTCCGACGGCGGGAAGTCAGGAGACCCCCCTTTGAGATTCGGCCAGGGGAGTGGTTCTCAGGTGAAGCCGGCGTCAAACGGATCAACGCTCGGGCAGGACAGAGGGGGCCCGAGCTGGAAGAGTGACGTCCGGACCGTCCGGATCGGGACCGGACCGTCCGAAGCGCGATAGGACAGAAGGGTCCGGACCGTCCTGATTGGGTCCGGACCGTCCGGATCGTTGTGACCGCGCGGGAAAGATGATGAACGGCGCGTGCAAGGGGGACACGAGGATTTATACAGGTTCGGGCCGCCGGAGCGTAATACCCTACTCCTGTGTGTGTGGTTGGCTATCTGTGGTAGATGAATGTGGGATTGCGGTTACAAATGGACCCTGCGGGGAGCTCGGAAGCTAGCCCGGGGACTTGAGACTTCGAGAGAGAGAGAGAGCCAGGAGCAAGAGCTGCCTGGGTGACCTGAGGCCCGAACTGAGTCTGCTCCGAGAGAGAGAGGCATGGATCCTCCTTTATAGGTGAGGGGAGTCCACAGTGCCAATACATGAAGAGGGAGAGGAAGCTCTGTCATCTGCCCTGCCGCTCGTACGCACGCCGCCGCCTGCCGCGCCGTGCCGGAGGGACGTCCAGTCGCCGTCTGGCTCTGCTGCTGCGGTCGGCCAGAGCGTGGTCTACTGTGGGCGGCTGGACGTCAAGGTGGTGTCGGCTCGGCCGCCGAGGGTGGCTGGTCTGGTCGTCTTGCCGCTCGGCTGCGGGCGGCTGGAGTACGGAGATGTGACAGCGGCTGTCTCCTGGAGACGCTGTCGGGATGCTGTTGGGAGACAGGCGGGAGGCGCCCTATCACCTCATTGTCTGGAGGGCTGGCGCAGAGTCTGCCGGGGGCCGACAGGTGGGCCCCGAGCAGGGAGTGAGGTGGTGGCGCCCGGAGGCGAGGCACGGGCCCGAGGCCAACGAGGCCCCGGGGCCGAGCTGATATAGAGGACGCCCCGGGGACGTGCCCGGGGCCGATGGCGATGGCTTCCCGGGGACGAGCCCGGGGTCGAAGGAGCGACGACGCCCCGGGCTCGTGCCCGGGCCCGGTGGAAAGATGGCCCCCCGGGGATCTGCCGTGGCCGATGACCCACGCGTCCCCAGGGCATGTGGGACCCCCTGTCCCATTTCGCCGACAGACGTCATCATGGAGATCTACCCCCACATAGCCGACATGTACGAGCAGTACCTTTCCTGGTACCAGCCCCGTACCAGACTACGGGTGACGTTCACTCCCGGGGCTCCACAGGCGCACGTCGCGGGGGTACGAGACGTATACCCAACACACCGCGACCAGGACTACTTCCGCGCGGTGAGTCAATTGTTTTGATACTATTTTCAACGGTAATTACCACGCGCAACTAACCACGCATGTCCTGCTGAACAGGCGGACGATGCTAGGTAGGTCGACACGGAGCTCGGCCTACTGTGCCAACGCCTCGAGGCTGGCATCCCTCTCACGGAGCAAGAGCAGACGATCACGTTCAGCCGGATGCGTAACACGATGCGCTCGGTCGTCCGTGCTCTGACTTGTTGCCGTTCCGATGCAGCCCCGCCGATGCAGATACATATGCGAGGTCCCCATGGTGAAGGGACATCGGCAAGAGCGGCGGGTTCTGCAGGGCCCAGTACGTCGTGGGGAGCAGGTCCTTCCGGTACCGCCGGAGGATCGAGGACGGCAGCCTCCATGATCGGGCGAGGTTTGTCAGGTACGTCAGGTTCGAACATATTCTCCATAACTAACTGCACTTTTTATTCGGCTAACGCGAACTTTTCTTTACCAGCCCCACGCGGCGGATCTCACCACCACCTAGGGGACACTGGGCGGGGATCTGCCCGGAGCACCTCTGCTTTGATCTCTACCGAGGACGACCTCGTTCCGGAGCAGGACGTGATCGGGTCGTCACAGCTCGGAGGTGCACCGGACACACAACCGCACGACGCCGGTGCTTCCCCTACTGCTCAGGCGGTCCAAGCCACCCGTGGGGTAGCGGCGGACCGCCTAACGTACTCGCGCGGGCACGTGCGAGCGCAGCCTAGGAGGACGAGCAGGCGTACGAACTAGGGGCTATTGTTGTATTTATTTATTTATAAGTCTCGCATAACTTGTTGTATCGGTAAAATGTAATTGTCATTTCTGAGGTTCTGAGGTTCAGTTCTGAGGTTGAATTTTGGTTCTGTTTTCCAACTATAACGGAACTTCCGTTGATCTTAAGCGTAAATTCCGTTGTGCCTCTCTGCTAACAACCTTAAATGGAACTTTCGTTAAAGTTTACCGGAAATTCCAATCAAACGGATAATCTGTCATACTATTACGGAATTTCCGTTGTTTGCAGATTGCTTCCGCTTTAGTTCAAATTTTTCATGTCCATATTCACCCCCTCTAGGCTCGATCCCACCCTTCAGATCTGACTTTTCACAAATATTTACAACGGTACTCCGTCTTGTTTGTACCATTTTAAAAGGACAAACCACTTTCGGCGCTGTCGGCGAAATGGGACAGGGGGTCCCACATGCCCTGGGGACGCGTGGGTCTTCGGCCACGGCAGATCCCCGGGGGGCCATCTTTCCACCGGGCCCGGGCACGAGCCCGGGGCGTCGTTGCTCCTTCGACCCCGGGCTCGTCCCCGGGAAGCCATCGCCATCGGCCCCGGGCACGTCCCCGGGGCGTCCTCTATATCAGCTCGGCCCCGGGGCCTCGTTGGCCTCGGGCCCGTGCCTCGCCTCCGGGCGCCACCACCTCACTCCCTACTCGGGGCCCACCTGTCGGCCCCCGGCAGACTCTGCGCCAGCCCTCCAGACAATGAGGTGATTGGGCGCCTCCCGCCTGTCTCCCGACAGCATCCCGACAGCGTCTCCAGGAGACAGCCGCTGTCACATCTCCGTACTCCAGCCGCCCACAGCCGAGCGGCAAGACGACCAGACCAGCCACCCTCGGCGACCGAGCCGACACCACCTTGACGTCCAGCCGCCCACAGCAGACCACGCTCTGGCCGACCGCAGCAGCAGAGCCAGACGGCGACTGGACGTCCCTCCGGCGCGGCGCGGCAGGCGGCGGCGTGCGTACGAGCGGCAGGGCAGATGACAGAGCTTCCTCTCCCTCTTCATGTATTGGCACTGTGGACTCCCCTCACCTATAAAGGAGGATCCGTGCCTCTCTCTCTGAGAGACTGAGTTGGGGCCTCAGGTCACCTAGGCAGCTCTTGCTCCTGGCTCTCTCTCTCTCTCGAAGTCTCAAGTCCCCGGGCTAGCTTCCGAGCTCCCCGCAGGGTCCATTTGTAACCGCAATCCCACATTCATCCACCACAGATAGCCACACACACAGGAGTAGGGTATTACGCTCCGGCGGCCCGAACCTGTATAAAATGCCCCCTGTCTCTCTCTCTCTCTCGCTTGCGATCTTCGCGGTTCGAACGGTCCGGACCGTGTTCGGACGGTCCGGACCCCTATCTCCCAGCTCGGGCCCCTCTGTTTCCGCCCCGAGCGCTGATCTCCCTTCTTCCGCTTGACGCCAGCTCCACCTGATAACTACTCCCCTGGCCGAATCTCAAAAGGGGGTCTCCCGACTTCCCGCCGTCGAGGTTTTGTCCTCCGACAGGCGCATACTATGCGCGAGTACGGATCACCTTTACTTGCATAATATAGGCCCCGCGTGCGCCACATTGCGACAAGCGAGCTTTCGGCGCGTCGCTTTAGTCATGCGTCGTCACGGGCATTCTGAATACATGGTCGGCCACTTCAACCACTTTTGCATATGCATGTCCCTTATATTTTGACCTGTACGTCTCATAGGGAAATAGACGCACGACAACCTATATAAAAGCACCATCATAGTAGCAGAGGGTCTTCATCCAGCCCCTCGGGCAAACTTCGCACCGTTTATGAACTACGGCCACTACCTGCCTCACTAATTTCCTTTTCTTCTTGTAGCAGCATCGAACAATGCCTCCTACACCTCTTTTCGTGGAGGATTGCAACTGGCGATATTTAGGTTTCGCTTTGGTACTTTCACCTTGGGCTGAGCGCTCGATATGCCTTTGTGGTGACCGTTGCCGGCTATGCGTGTCTCATCAGGAGGAGACTTACGGCTGGAGATACTTCGAGTGCGTGCACCGGAGTCCCCAGGTACGTGTTTCAGTCAAGTCTTTGTCATATTCGTTTTTACGCCCACGACTCTTACACCAGGATATTTACCTTAACAGACCGAGGGAAGATATTGTGGCTTCATCGAATGGATTGACAACGACAACCCGGAATATGACTACCTCCCGTTAGACGAAAGCATGGCACAATACATGGCCAGGAGGGCGGAGCACGAACAACGTCTAGAGCTAGAAGGGGCAGACTAGAGAAATCGACCTCTCGGACTACCGCGATGGGAGGACCGTCCAACATGCGCTTGTGGTGATCATTGCCAGGTCGTCAGGTCGAGAAGGCCAGGAACTCTGCGACGCAGAAGCTTTGTTTGTCCGAACATTCTTGACGACGATATCGATGTAAGTTCAAGCCGCACCTTACTTCCTGCAAATAGTTTACCTTCACCAAACGTGACGAATTTACTAATCAAACTCGTCCTACAGGATCCTCCAAGGAGGTGTCAATTCAGACAATGGATTGACAATTTCACGCCGTCAGATCTATCACGGCACTGAAACATGCAACCAGAATCACCAGCCGACTACAGCCTGTCTAGATCATCCCATGAACGAATCGCCCGCTTTTCTAGGAACCTAGAACGAGCGGATACATTGTACTGCTCACAAGTTGTATCCGTTGTTGTATTTCGTACTATGGGTGTCGTATTCATCATGCCGCAATGTGAACGGCTCGCATCTAGCTAATATCACTATGCTATTGTACGTACACCGCGTTAAGTATCGACCGAGTGGATCACGAATAATACAATATATCGTCTCCCAATGTCGAATTAAAAATCATTCAGTACGTACATTGCGCAAAAATTTGGGAAAAATTCATAGGCCCTAACATTCTGTTCGCCTGAGGGTCCTAAGCCCCTCATGTAAAACGGACCGGCCTATTACCATATCATTAATTAAGTATTACCGAAAATAAACTTGAAAAAATGATCAGTACGATTTTACAAACCACCACCAACCATTGTCGGATTATAAAAAAAATTTCAAAAAACATACCCTAAACCACGATTAAAACTAAATTTTGTGAATCATGTAGGCGAAAGACGGGGAGGAGTGGATTGCGAGTGCCGATCCGGACATACGAGGAGTGGAATACGAGTGACGATCCGAAAATACCCTCAGTTTGACAAGTTTTCTTCACGACGTGAACAATCTATGATATTTGGTTGTTTTAACATCGACCTAATAAATGCAATGGCACAATAAATAGAATTTAAGAATCTAATTTTGAGAAATAAATTTTCAAAATTTTTGGGGTTAAAAATTAGCAAGAAAATAAGGCAGGAAAATTAGCAAGAAAATTTTCAAATTTGGTAATTTGCAAATGGTTGCAGGGGGCCAAACGCAAAAAATGCATTCGCCGCCGTGGGGGACGGCGGCGAATGCATTTTTTGCGTTCGGCCCTGGAGCCATTCGCCGCCGTGGCCCAGGGCGGCAATGCACATGGCCCCGGCCTGCTGATGCGTGGGCCATCGTCACGGCCTAGTGACGCCACCGTGGGCCTCGGCCATTTGCCGTCCTAGGCCACGGCGGTTTTTAAATGCCGCCCTGGCTCACGGCGGCAAGAGTGTATTTCTATAAAAAAATAAAATTTAGTTTTATAAATTAAAAAATAAATTAAATTATTAACAGTAAAAATTCTTCACCTAGATACGAACGTGCCTTAGATACATATGCTACCAGAATAGCACACGTATGCTTGGCATGAGCATATTGGCCCACCCGGAAACACAACAGCCATGCACAGGCGCACACAGCCCGCTTACTCCCCTGTTTTTTGGATTCCTCGGTGGCAAGCGCATACAGCAGCTGGCAAGGCTTTGAGTGCAACAAAGGCCTGAATCCTGAGGCAGCAAGCCGCGTCGTGATGTCAAAGCCATAAAGCCAGATCAACTAGAGGTTAGGCATTAGTGCCAAGCTTTTCAGGTCCCATCGGATTACATTATAGATTACTGGGAACACTCTCCCTAAGCTTCTAAATATACCATTTAATTTCTTCCAAAAATTTTTTATCATCATTTCTTGAAAGAATTTAAATCATTTTTACAACTTTCTAATATTATTTTATTTGATTTTGTTATCAAATAATTATCATAAACTTATTTTCATCTGTCGGCATTATAGAATGTGATATGACAGTAACGCTCTTTTTGACTTCTTTTTATCCATTGCCAAATTTAATTGATGGTGCCAAATCATTTATATTTGACTACACTACGGATAAAATAGCTCATTCGCATATTTGAAAAAGAAAGGATATGTCGTTTGGTCTGGAGTGCCGCAAAAAAATGCCAATTTGTGGGCCTATTGCTACCGGTTCACTTTGGTTTCTCATCCAAACCAAAGTAAACCAGTACTGTACCAGTTCAAGGTTTAAACCGAAGTGATAGTAGGCCTATTATTATTGGTTCAACCAAACTGATAGAGAAAACCAGACAAGCCACCTTAAGGCACAAGCACGGAAACAAACTTACGAGGCTCGCTCCTTCCGGCCGGCGTGCCATGAGCTCGGGAGCAGCAGGCCAGCACGGGAAGTAGCAATGGCCAGTGTGGATCCGGCGGGTGTATCCACACCAATACAAATAGGTGGCTACAATAGGTAGCAAGAAAGTTTTAATGAAGTTATTTTTAATGGGAGTTTTATTCTCATTAAATAGAATAACATGTCGATATTTTTGATGATGTGGCAAGGAGTTAATAAAGAGAGAGATAAAATGGATTCATCTAGATGAAACCATGTATATATAATATTTTCAAATGTAAATTGTGTCTTGCATGCATTGCCTATAAAATAACAAAAATGAAACAATGCATTGTATGGGCTATTTCGTACATTAACTAAATGTGTTATTACTTATATAACACCCTTGGAAACATAACAATGAAACATACCACTGGGAATGGCCTAAATAGGCATAGCATGAAACTAAAAGATGTTGAGTTACATATATATAACATCTACATATATTACCACATATTTATAAATGCTTCCACATTTGAAAGAAAAGATAAAGTTTGATCAAAATGGCAAGCAAGGAGCTGTAAAACTCAATTATTACTAACTCCGTATTTAAATATATGACACTATTGACTTCATTCGACTTTGATGTGCAACTTTGACCATGATTTTTGTAACACCCCCACCCTGTCACCACCTACAGTGACACCAGAGAGGGAGTACCGCAGCAGATTGGCGTGAACCAACTCTCACGGAACCGCGTTGCCAGTATCAGTCCTAGAAAACCTTGCCAGTACCCACGGTCAACCGAGATGTACCATAGCAATTATATATTATACATTTATAAGTTACAACTTCGGACAAACTCTGAGCAGCAACCTTCAAATAGAACAGCGGCGGCGGAACAACAGCGCGACGAGAACCCAATTCACAAGCAACAACTTGGAATTAGGAAGAAAATCCTAATCTTCACTTCCACTTCACTCTTCCTGAAGGAGGGGAAATAGGAATGGACTGAGTACATACGTACTCAACAAGTCACGAAAAAGTGAGTCATGTAGGCTACTAAAAGAAGGCTAGGGTTTATTTCACAATCCTTTTTATTTGAAAACATTTTCGAAAACCCTAAGTGTGGATTGTCTCAGGTGTAATTGGAAAGAGATTCTCAGCTCAATCCTGTCCGTGAATTACTTTGCAACAATTCAAGCGGATGAATCAGATTTTAATTGTTTACAATTTTTAGTCAAGTTTATTCCTATACCGCCTGTCGGATCACAGCAGCAGTTTAGTAGGTCTGCCCTCAAGCAGCTTTCCACCGTATTCTCATCTATTAGTTTATTTTCACTTTTGTCCTTTCCAGGATATAATCTCATTCATCCTCTATTATTTTTCTTTCACTTTCGTCCTATCCAGGACATCATCTCAACTCATAGTTCATATCTGTGGCTCCTCGAGCCATCCATAATCTCAACTCAAATCATACACTGCTTCCACTCGGATCATCCACCTGCCACTAAGACCAATTCTGGTAACGATTCCTATATCACAAATCTATTTTCGCAAAGTAATGGCAAACAAATCTATATCACAAATCATCTCACATTCGCCCTTAACTGTGGGCATGGCTGTTCGAATAGTTTTATAAACCTATGCAAAGGGTGCACGCTTTACCCACACGACGCGGGCTTACTTCCCGCATTTGTTAGCGGGGAAGGTTCACGACAGGGCCTTTTTAAAGCCCACCCAGGATAGCACGTTGCCCTATAAATGGGTTCTCAAACCAAGTACCAGGAACTCATTTCCTATACTCAGGGACGGGGGTATATCGCCCTCTTGGCACCCAACCGCTCCCACATTTATTAGCAACCGAATAATCCTGAGAACACTAGTTAGTCAGCCAGGGGCGTCGCCCATTCGACCGTGTGGAGACTGTTGAAGGTGCTTCGGATGAAATCCCAAGGAAACGGTCCTTATGTGCGAATACAAAGTGCCACCACACAGGCGGTCACTTTGCATCTTGAATTTTCGCAAACCAATTTTGTTTCGTAATCTCGCCGACCCAAAAATTTGGTTGATTGGCTGCATGTTTGGGTTTTTAAAATTTCGGCAACCCTATCTTTCCTAGATGCGACAACAATTGTGCTGGAGGTGGGACCATCGAATCCAAGCTTAGGTGAGCATGGTTACCGAGGTACGCACGGGGTGAAGCACAAGGAAGGGTACCAACATCCTACAGCGTTTTATGCAACTTACTTTTTTTGGGCAAGTCCGTTGGTTCGTCACGCAATCGATGGCCGATCAATTTATCGTGCACACCTAGTAATGCAATTTTTGCAAATAAATTATTTTTAAATTTAGGAGCAATATGGTCAAGGAGTAACTTGCCTCACTCTTCGTCTTCAAATCCTTGAGAAATCCAACGTCCGAAAGAATTTTCGAAGCGTCAACTATGCGTAAAACAAGAGAAAAACACATAAAACCCTATAAATAAAATACTGTTATTAATAACTAATAGTGCCAATAGGTAGATCTCAATTTTAGAAAAATTTGGAGACTTGAACGAGGTCAATTAGAGTTATGGTTTGGAAGATATGAATTTTTAAAGTTTTAAGGATTTTTCTAAAAAAGGATTGTTTGGATTTTTGGAAAAAGAATATTTTAGGGAATTTGTGGCTAACAGGTGGGGCCCTATTGTCAGTGACTAGGAGAGAGAACTGAGGGGTTGGCCCACTTGTCAAGGACACAGAGAGAGAGTAGGGTCCACCTGTCATTAGGAAGAGAGAGAAGGGGTGATAGGGTGGCCCCACATGTCATTGATATAGAGAGGAGAGAGAAAGGGATGGGGCCCATAGGTCAATGACCCTAGGTGCGGGATAGGGTTAATTAGTGAGGTGGACATATATTTATATGGAGTTTAATTATGTTTTTACATCATACCAGGCCCACATGTAAGTGAAAAGGGAGGAGTTTAAGCTGTCGGGTCCACCTGTCAGTGGTACCGAATGATTAGGGGAGGATGGGCCACTCACAGAGAGGAAGGGAGAGGATTAGGAGACTAATCTCGCGGGCCCACCGGTCAATGATGGCCGGGGCACCTGGAGGCCGGCTGGGTGGATCAACGGCGCACGGCAGGCCATGGTCGCACTGGCGATCGGCGGCGAAGGAGAGGAACTGGAGCCGGGAATGGAACGAGGGGGAGATGACGAAGGAGGTGGTTAGCTCGGATTGAACAGAAAGGGTCCGACGGTGGCAGGCAACGGCAGCAAGAGGACGGCGGCGAGGCAGCACTGGGAATGGTCGTCGCCGGATACCAAGGAACGACGGAGGAAGGTCGGGATGGGTTAGGTTGGATGCGGTGTCCCATGGGAAGGGGAAATGAGGGAGAAAACGGGCTCCTACCTTGTGTGATGGTGAGCTCCAAAGCGGTAGCAATGGTGGGCGGCGATGAGCAGATTTGGGCATTTTCTCGTCCCGGTGAGAATTGGCATCGGTAAGGGGCCGAAGAGGATCGCATAGTGACGAGGAGCTCGATGGCGATGGTGGCTTGGCTGATTGGGGTTCGGGACAGCGGAGAAAAAGGGTGAAGCCGAGAGGCTATGGTGGCAGCGAAGGATGAACTCGCGGCGGGGTGGTGGATTTATAGACGCGCGCGGCACAAGGAGACAACGAAGAAAGGCAGTGGCTTGGGCGAGATTTATGTGGGCGGTTTGACCTTGGGGGCGCCGTGAGCTAGCTTTGATAGGACGGGTCGGCGGGGAGCATGGCGGCCATGTTGGCCGGAGGGAAGAAAAGAGGGAATGGGCATGGCAGGTTGATGCGATGGGACGGCGAGGGAGCCTGCTGCTTCTTTGACCTCGAGATGGCGCTGTCGGACGCGGGTTTCACGCAGAGAGAAGATATTTTTCCTCAGCGGTATTTTATCGAGCACGTGGGGCGCATGGGAGAGAAGGGCGGAGAAGGAAGATGGGTCTTACATGCGAGGCCCGCGTGTCGGCATCCGTGGTGCTCGGCCGGAGGGACTGACGAAGGAGGCCCGCTTGTCAGCGCGTGTGTCGTGCACGCAGGGGCGGGGGCGTGGGGCCCGGTCGTCAGCGCCAAGGCGCGGAGGGGGCTGGGCAAGGGCGCTGGCGCACGAAGGTGGGCCGAGCAGTGAGAGGCCAAGGGGAGAGAGGTGGGTCAGCCCATGGTGAACAGTGTCGGAGGAGGGAACTCCAACCGCGGGGAGTCTGGGGACCCTCCTTTGAGGTTCGGCCAAGGGAGTTGTTCGCAGGACGACTGCGGCGTTGGGACGATGATATATGCTCGGGCGCCGGGGGCCCGGGCTGAGATGGCACGCAAGGGAGGCAGGAGAAGTAGATAGGTTCGGGCCGCGCTAGAGGCGTAATACCCTACTTCTGTGTGTGTTTGCTATGTGGGAGATGAATGTGGTTTGCTCTTACAAGGTGTTCTCGAGAGATGCTCAGGAGCTAGCCCTCGCTTGGGGAAGAACTCAGAGTGTTTCTAAGTCTAGCCGCTCTCCGGGAAGAAGAGAGACCGAGAGCGAGAGAGAGCCAGAGAGACCGGGGGTTTTCCCTCCTGCTTGGCATGGATCCTCCTTTCATAGTCCAAGGGGAGTCCACAGCGCCTAGCTCACATGTGAGAAGAAAGCTTTTCTAGGTGTGATATGTCTTGTCGCACGCGGCAGCCTGCAAAGCCACGCCGGAGTTGGCTCGGGACGTCCTGTCTTCACGTCGCTTGGCGGCTGCGGGCGGCTTGGTCGGGGAGGTGTGACAGCGCACGCCATCGCTGCCAGAGTGTGGAAAACTGAAGCCCTCTTAGTCAAAAAACCTCTGACTGCATAGGGAGCAGGCCCGCGGGGGGCCGTCATGGGAGACCCACGCATGGCCAAGCAGGCGACAGGGGCGACACGCCTCGTCGCCTCGCCATTAATGCGGGTAGTTGGCGAGCTGATCCGCTCGAGTCATGCTCGTGCCCGGGGACAGGCCCCGGGAGCGAAGCTGCGAGCCCCGGGCACAGGAAGCACGCCCCGGGCCCGGAAATGCCAGAGTGATACGCCCCGGGAACGCGCCCCGGGACCGAAGCCAAGGCCCCAGGCACGGGGGCGAGACCTGGTTCCGGGAATGCCCTCGGGCCCCCGGGCCCGAGGTGGATGTGGGCGCCGTCGCGAGGCGCCCGGGAAAAGCGTACCCGGGCCCGGGCAGTACTCGGGCCCCAAGTACTTGGCGGGGAAACAGCCGTAGCCAGCCATCACCGGTGCAGAATATGGGCCCCGGAGGAGCTGATGTGGCCGAAGATCCACGTGTCCCCGGAGAATGTGGGACCCCCATTCCCGTTTCGCCGACAAACAGTGGCGCTTGAGATTTTTCCCAGGAGGTTTTTTGAAAGGATAATTGAGAATTTAAACTTGGATTTGATTTTAAATTTGAGATTTGAACTCCTGGAACTTTTGGGAATTTTTGAGAGGGTCTTGAGGTTTGGATTTGAGCATGTATATATTTATTTGAGAATTTTGATTTTGGATGATATTTAGGAAAAGAAAAGGAGGAGATTCAAGAGGGGGTTTGGATTTGATTTTGATTTAAATTTAGGATTTGGTTCTCAAGGAAATTTGGGGATTTTTGCACTGGATTAGAATTTTTGGAGGAGACATTTGAGAGAGAAAATATAGGAAGGAAGATCTCGGGGGGATTTTTAGAATTGGAGTTTAATTCTTGGGATTTGAGGGTTTTAGAAATATATGTATTTGGCAATTTTGGGAAGGGAGTTCTTGATGGAATCCTGAATTTTTGGGAGGAGCAAAATAAGAATATTTTAATGAAGATCTTCAACGGCGATCTTCGAAGGGTTTTTATTGGAGGGCTTCGAATTGCAAAATTCGAACCCGAGTATTTGATAGAGAATTTTTGGGAGGTATTTCGATTTTGGATTTTCCGAGGAAATTTTGAGAGAGATAGTCGAGTTACAAAATTCGAGTCTCGATATTCGGAGAGAATTTGGAGCCAAGGTTTTAGGGTCTCAATGGAGGTTTTTAAACTGAGATCTACGGCACTTAATCCATAAGCACACACAAAAAGCCAAAATTTTTTGAAATTAGAGTTTTTACTAAAATAGTTTTTAACAGTCCAAAAACCGAGGCATTACAATTTTTCTATTAGAATATATCAATAATATCTAACCAAATTATAATGTTGAAGTACTTATAAAAAACTCTAGCCATACATATGTTTTTTATATTTTTCAGACTAAATATTTTGGGAGGCATTGATGGTTAATGTCTGTCGGTGGATGGACACCGAAAGTAGGGATCCGAATAGACCCCCTTTGAGGTTCAGTCGGGGGTTGTAGTGCTCAAGTTTGCGTTGGAGGTGGAAAAAGATGGACACATGGAGTTTAGACAGGTTCGAGCCATACGGAGGCGTAATAGCCTACTCTTGTGTGTGTTGTGTTATGCTTGGTTTTTTGGTTGAGAATGCTCCAGCCTCCCTCTCATGGTTTTGGACCTACCCTTATATATCATAGGTGATACCACAGTGACCGAACCGGAGGGATGGGTGCAAAGACTTACACCACAAATTACAGCTGGGTTATAAGGTAGGCATGTCCTACCGGGCGTGCCGCACAGTGCCAGTCGTCTCCCTCCAACGGGCCTTGCGCTCTTCCTAGCTGGACCCCGTGAAACAGATCCCACCGGAGGAGGGGGGAGGGAGGGACCGTAGGCGCCTTCCACGTGCCCCAGACACCACCCACTTTCACGTGAGGGAGCTTCAATGGAGAAAACTTTGGTCATCATTGTCATTCCGTGGCCTCATTTGTTAGCGCCCAGGTGGAGTAGGCAAAAAGTGGAGAGAACGAGCAAGCCGTTCCGAGTCAAGCAGGCCATCTGACAACCCACGCCTCCTGGAAACCCGTACAGGACTTTGATTGACGGGCAACATGGCCTGACCTATCTACCACGCCGCACGCCCTAACGGGTAGATATGGGTCACATAACCCTTCCTTGGGAAGGCATGCGAGGGACAAGGCATGCTAGCACGCCTCGCATCGGCGCATTAAATACGTCAGTAGTCGTTCGGCCCCCGAGCACTTCCATGTAGACCCAAGTGGGTCGTGGGTGCTCGGGGACGCCCTTTTCATGGCCCGCCCGTCCAGAGCGGATCTGGACAAGACCTTGGCCGGTGCTAGGGAGCAGCTGCTCGGGGCCCCGAGCTCTACAGACTACACATTTGATCAGCCAAAATGCCCTAATTACCTACATCTATCCTAACATTGCCATCAACAGCTGGTTCAATCGCCAGGAGCTTCCTCCTCTAATTGATGGCAGCTCGGGAGTCGCCACAGCTCTATGCTCCTCTTATTATCTCTAGCTTCTTCCCGAGCTTTGGGGGGCATATGGCTCTCCTGATAGATCTACGCCAGACTCCCGTGCTCGTGGAATAGGTGACATGTCGCCTAACTGCCCCGCACCCATGACGCGGGAAACCCTGGTTCCCATATCATCGATAATGTCTTAAAAGTTTGACTGAATAAAGTCAACAATGTCATATATTTAAATACAAAGTGAGTATATTATGTAAATATAAAAGATGTTCTCAATGTAAATCTAGCCGTATAAATACACGAGTCATCCTACTAATTTATATTAACTTATCATTTTTTCAGTGATGACTTTGACCTAATGTGCACATAAGGAAAGCACGAATCAATCGATTGATGAATCGCGCATCACGTTTAGGACGCTGACACTGACACTGACAAACCATATGTCCAACGCTGAGCTAGCGACGTCATGGAGCCCGAGCAACTAATATCGTTTTCTAATAAAAAAAACTAGTTCTTAGAAATAACAAATAATTTATAGTAAAGACGACATCAAGGGGCTCAGGCCGGCAGGTCCTGGATCAGCCGGCCCAGCGGCCGTTCGTTCCAATCTACACTGTCCCGTGTTCAAGCAAAAGACGCAAATGATCTCATCGAACTAGTACGAAATCTTTTTGTCGTCCATCTCTTTCCGGATACAGGCAGATGCAGATCTCCGTACACTTTTCCTTTTTATTTCATCTGTCCTTCTGTTTGCAGGGGAAATTAAGTTTACTACTTTACAGAGAGTACAATATAATTCCCAAGTTGATTAAGCGCTCAAACTGCTTAACTGATCTAATTAGCATGAGGCGTCCCAATTGGAGCCTGAAATTTGCTCCAACTTGGAGGACGAGAGGTTTGGCCTTGGTTTCTTACTACTTTCAGTGACTAAAAATTGCAAACTCACATTTGCAGCATTAATTTTGTCAACTTATCCGTTCAGTGAACAGTTTACACTGGATCAGACAAGACAATAATGCGATAATGTGCGCAGTAAGCAACGTTTCTTCGTACAGAACTGTGCACTTCAAATTCTGAAGTCCGAACACCCGACACTGAGCTGTCTTCCCCTAACCCTGCAATTATCTTCCATCTTTCTTTAGAATTTTTTTTATTTTTATATTTTTTAATAAAATATTTATAAAAGTATACCTTCATTTCAAAAATTTATAAAAATATACTCCCAACGCCCTTTGGAAGGGCGTTTTCTAAAAATCGCTCTCCCAGAGGACGATTTAATGACATGGCAGACGGCAGCACTTTTTCAGGCGGCCAGGGGGCTGCCTACAAAATGGTCACTTTATTATTTTTTTTTTGATATTTTTTTCTCAACTAGGAACTCGAGAATAGCAAAATCTCATGAAGGTGCAACTCAAACCGATGTAAGATGTAGCCTGTAGAAAATTGTGAGCGTACTTTAAAAACCGTACTGAAACTTCGGACCTCGAAAACTCAATCTTCCTGGCCAAATTTCGCAAAAAAATTTTGGACAAACCCAAAAAGTGGGGGAGAAGCGGATGTAAAATTTTCTGTAGATGTCCGTAGAGTACTTATTTACCTGATTCCGAGACCGTATGTAAAAGTTATGACTGTTTTAAGATAAGTAGCGCGCATTAGAGAGAAATAGGCACAACTTTTAAGCGGTTCTGTACCCGGCCGGTCCGATCGGGTTAAGGCTTGCGGTCTGACGGCCACCCCCCTAGAACTGTTGGGCGGTTCTGTACCGCCCCTATTTTGCAGGCGGCCCCCTGATTGCCCAAAAACTGTCCTCCCAGAAAACGGCAAGAGGACCGTCTACAAAATAGCCGACCCGTGGAGGACGACAAGAGGGCCGCCTGTAAAATGGCTGGCTCCTCGACCGGCTTTCTGTAGGCGGCCCCTTGCCGCCCTCTAAGAGGACGGTTTTTGGATAACCATGGGGCCGCCTGTAAAAGTGTTGACGCCCAGCCGACGGCCGTCAGTCACGTCATAAAATCGCCCTATGGGAGAGCGATTTTTTCCAGAGGGCGGTAGGGGTATATTTTTGTAAATTTTTGAAACGAAAATATACTTTTGTAAATATTTTATTAAATAAATATAAAAATAAAAAAAATTATCTTTCTTTATGCTATATCCCAAAGCAATAAGCACTGATACCCAAGTAATACAAACTATATAGAACAATTTTGTCATGCTCTTGTAGTCCTGTCCTGTGTAGTTAGGGCAGGGGACTCCAAAAGTCTTCCATCAGCTCCATTTGTTTCGCCGCATATTGGGCATAGTTCTTAACAGACAGTGATTGGCACGTTCATCAGTAGGTACACATACCAACAGAACCTTCCAACCTTCAATACATTCTTCGTATTTCCGGCCATTCGGTAGGTCAGGTCTGAATGATAATAGCATCTGTTTGGCCATAAAATAAACGAGGTTACGGCGCAAATGAAACGTTGTGATCACTTAAACAAATATTCAGATGCACATGGTGTTTTACCACAACTGACCTCTTGACCTATGAGATTTAGATTCTAACATATGATACTAGTAGTTAACTGCAAAAGTTGCACCTGCCGCTGTTCCTTTCTTGACTTCAAGTAGAGCATAGTAGTTCAGAAAAGAAGTACAAGCGGCTAGAGAGGCGGAATAGGTAATAGGTTATTAAGTACTCAGTTGCAAATTTCGTTTAGCTAGCTGGAACAATGCAGCTGTATTTACTGTTAATTCTTTTCGAGTAATGAAAGCTGTCCGATGGACGCTGGATATCGCAGTGTCACTGTGTTGGCATTTGGCAGCCAGTCTGAGAAGTAATGATGTATGGCGTCTTTTGGAGAGCAGAACGCCGTGGCACGATCAGTGCTACAGGTCTTGATCCGCCGAGGGGTATTTGAATAGGCTTAAACGGCTGGTTTGTAAGTCATAAATAACACGAAAAATATCATTAGCATATAATAAATTACTAAATATTAACTATTAAAAACTAAAAAAGATCTATTTGATTTTTTTGAAATACTTTTATATAGAAATTTTTTTAAAAATCACACTCTTTTACATTTTAAAAACATGCTAACGAAAAAAGGTAACAGCTAAATCAAACGCCCTCTGAGTCAGCGGAGCATCGTGATGCCCAAAGATAATTCTCGTGCAGTTTCTTTCAGTGCTCTGCTCTTCCATTCAAGAGCTAGGAGACTTCACTGAACAAATGGCCTCGATTTACGAAATGGTAACCGCGTGCTGCTGCTAGATTAGCTAGAGCACACTCTGACCTGTATAGAACTAACTACTGTAAGATCAAACAGAATAACTAAGCCTACTGAAAAGATAAATAGTAGGAAAAATTAAATAATTAAATCTTTTAGCGGAAATAAAAGAAACCTCTGATCTGGATGAAGTTGTAATGTATTACCGTATACCATCGATCTGATTACATTGATGCAGCCGATCTAACCGCCCATAAACAAAGAACACAACTCAATGAAACTATTAAAAGTAGGTCAATTTTATTACATCAAGATGTATCTACAAAGTACATACAAGGCACTTCTCTCTCTCAAAACTAAATCCTAATTTTTCTCTCTTCTAAAAGTTACTATACTAAGGCCTCAACCCCATATCTATTTATACATAAAACCTCCTACACAAAGTAAAAGTAGAACTTATAGTCCTACTAGAACTCAAACCTTTAATTACCAAATCTAATTACAATTTATCAAATTAAATTCTCCTTTCCACAGTTCAAGTACTGTAGCAGCAGTCCGAGTACTGTAGTAAAATATTTCTTCTAATTTCCTTCTTCAATTTTACTCTAAATTTATTCATGATTTTTTCACCGCTTGCGCATACGACTCCTGTGTAGCCCGTTGCGAAACTCCCCACACGATGTCCATCCACCGTGTGTAATCTTGTGTCTAATCTCGTCACCTGGCATTCTTGACCGTTCTGGACCTTAATTCTTTCCTGAGTTTTGTCTCGATCCCGTCATTGATCAATGTTGACCACAAGTTACCTATACATCCATAGACAAAACAAACCGTTTTTAGGCATAAATATCGCAACCTAACCCACATTAGTCACACACACTCACGTCATCATTGACTTATATTTTTAAACTAATTTTTATTAAATAAATTATTTACAAAGCTAATTATTCATTATAAAATATTAATCATGAAAATAATTTTATAACTACTACAATCAGTGCTAGACTCAATAAAAAACAAAAGAAATTAATCAGTTCGTCCTCTCGGCGTAGCCATGGACATGCATATAGTAATTCAACTGCTAATCTTATTCTAGTTGGAAGCACATTTAGGTAGACCTGCCTTCCAGAGTCTCGTGTGGCGCAATCATTATGGAACATGGCTCATGTCTCCAACATCATCATCTAAAGAAAGCTTTTTTACTTCCCTTCTCTTCCCCCTACCTCGAGTCCATATATACGGCCGTGAGCTAGCGCGGTAGTGGTAGTAGAGCATTGCGCTCCCAATCCTGCCATGGCATCCTCCACTTGTGCAAGAGCTCACATTGCCATTGTCCTCCTCGGTATTGTGCTTCTCTTCCCCGGCAATGCCGTCGTCGTGGGCGCCTACCCTCGCGGCGGCGGTGGCGGTGACTACAGGATGCAGTTCTTGGAGCAGCAGAACGCGGCGCGGGCGGCGATGGGCCTGCCGCCGCTGGAGTGGAACGAGCGGGTGGCCGGGTACGCGCGGTGGTACGCGGAGTCGCGGCGCGGCGACTGCGCGCTGGTGCACTCGTCGGGGCCGTATGGGGAGAACCTCTTCTGGGGGAGCGGCACGGGGTGGTCGCCGGCGCAGGCCGTGGGCGCGTGGCTCGCCGAGCAGCCGCGGTACAACTACTGGAGCAACAGCTGCTACGGCGGCATGTGCGGCCACTACACGCAGATCATGTGGCGCGCCACGCGCCGCGTCGGCTGCGCCATGGTCACCTGCTACAACGGCAGGGGCACCTTCATCACCTGCAACTACGACCCGCCCGGCAACTACGTCGGCATGCGCCCGTACTGACCATCCGGCCGCCACCGCCGCCGCCGGCGATCACTTCTTCCTCCCCATTGCCGGCCGGCCGGGAGCACCGCGGGCACGGCAAGGCGACGCAGCGCAGTGCTGTCTCATTCATTGCCATATGATGATGTTACAAGAGTACAACTGTACAAAATAATTCTTTCTACTGCACGCTGCCACATCTGTTTCTTCTTTTTTTTTCCTGCCAAAATATATATTATGAGATGTTATTGGTAGGATCGGGGAAACTACAATGAAATGTGATCAGCTAATTGATTGGTCTGTTCTGTCCAGCAAAATGAAACTTTTTTCCCATCCCTTACATTTTTAGCTGTACTTTTGTACACATTGTTGTTGCAAAAGTGATCGAGTCATGCAGCGCTGCTGCAAGAATGAAACGATTGAAAAGGATTAAAGGAAGAACGGCAAGATGATGACTGATGAGTGGTACAGAAATCACTTTTCTCTGTGAGGCTTTTAGGTGATGAGATTGGTCGACTCTGATTGGTGGTTGGTCGGTTGGGCATAGTATTGCAAAGCTGTTAAGATGGGAAATGACCAACGGATGAGTTGTTAAATGAGTGCTACTGTACGTAAGGCGCATGCATGTGCCTGGACCGGGAAGACGCTCAGAGCCTGGGCCTCTCTCTCTCTCTCTGAAGTCTGACGAGTGTGTGCATCATGGTCAGTTGGAATCCGATGCAATGCGACCCAACTGTTTTTAATCTCCTCCTCTAACTCTGCGGCGTCGTCTAGCTGCAAATCTCGCGCATTGATCGCCAATGCGGGCGTGTGTTGAATGCGTAGCTGAAGTAACAGTAAAATAGTACCAGTTGCAGCTAAAGTTGTTAGAATCCCCGTATGTATCCTATCGAGCTGAAACCGATTCGACGTAGAATGCTAATTTTTATAGTATTTCGATTCTATTATTTACTTTCATATGATTTTATTGGATACAAGGTAGTATACCAACATGTAATCCCTATGATCTTACGAAAATATTATTTAAAATAAATTATATTGAAAATAATATGAATAAGTTCACTAAAATTTATAAAATATCAATTAAATTTATCAAAATCAATATTATAGGTTTCAATTTATACAACATATTATAAATACTATATTAAAAATATATACTTTTTAAAATTTAATAATATCCTAATTCTACTACGATAAAATCTGGATACTATAATACTATCAGTCAAAAAAAAAAAAAACGATTCAACCTTACCAGATGTGTTAAATACGCGACAACTGCAGGCCAGCTGCAATCCTGCAAGAAGAGTACAACGATACTGTGGGAATCTAGCGGCTGCAGCAGCAAAATGCAGCATCACGGCGTCACGAGCCTATGCATATGCGATGCAGATGTGATTTGGGTCGCTGCGACACCACATGCTAGCTAGCTCTGGTCGCTACTAGTACAATTTATTTCTTCTGGAGTTCATGTCTTGCAGGCTATACGTATCTTATACGGGTCAAAGCTGAAGGAATCAGGAACGGTCAATTGGTGATCTGGTGAGTATTTCGGGGCAGAGCTTGCAGTACAAGAGTTGCAGTCGCAGGCCTGCGTCACCTTTGCACGATAATCTGGTATACATTGTCATGTGGCAAATAGGCAAATGTCAACAGGACAGCGGCGTTAGTTAAAGCCCTGCCGGTATTTGACAATAGGCAAAGGAACATTGGAACATGCATGTGCTGTTGCAAATTGCAGGGTCATCGTTGTTCAGCTCGTTTCTCCCCATGCAGCCACTGTTGGAGCATGTGCCATTGAATGAATCGTGTATCAGTAACAATCCCTTGGATCGAACTTGCGCAAAGTGTACTGTGTTTGAGCTAATTTCTTCTGTGGTTCTTCTCAGCATTACTTGCCAGTTGCACCCGTAATTTTGGGTACTGCAAGTACTAGAGTAGGTGTGTGCCATTCTGCATTATTGCCATCTTGCCAATAAATAAACAAAGATGATAACACTGAAGATGCCCCTGGTTATACCCCAGGGATGAAAATCGTTCAGATAATTTTCATTATCCGGATGTTATTTTGGGTACGGATATTCTCGGTCGAATAATTTTTAGATATAGAAACGAATTCGAATTTTTTTCGAATACGAAAACAGATATAGTAATATTAATATCCAGCGAAATCAAAAAATAATAAAAAAACTATCTAAAATTTTTACCGAACATCTAGATATTAAGTAATGCCTTCATACTTAGCCCAACACAAAGAGATCGGCCCGTTAGGCTAACCCTACCCACACCACACAGCTGGGCAACCCGTGGCCACACACAAGTCACAACTAGGCAATCGGATAGACTCCCTCGGCGGCGGGCGTGCGGCGGCGGTCTGCAGGCGGCGGCAGGGGCAGGGGCAGGCGCTGCGGGCGTGAGGCGGCGACCGCAACCGCTCGACGAGCCGACGACAACCGAGTACCCGACGACTGCACGCCGCCGCCGATTCGCCGTCTACGGCTCTACGTTGAGGTTAGTCCTCTACTCCTCTTCCTCTATGGCTCTATATGTGTGCTCAGTGCTGTGTTGATTGGGATTGTGCAGTCTCTTTTTAGATATTAGGTGAATGTCAAATGATTTGATTTCTGTTGGGGAGCTCAACATTGATTTGTTTTCTATTATGTGGTAGATTTGTGAATTGTGATGGATTCGTCACATGCAAGTAGCAGCAGTGCAAGTGTATGCAGTACAAGTGTAGCAGCTTTGCGAACATCACAACCAACTCAGCCGACGGAAGGAGGAGTTGCTGCCAATCAACAAATGCTTGATCCAACTGCTACTGCATTAGCACCAAGTGTTGCAATTGATTTGACACAGGACACTGCTGCTGATCCAAATATCCTTCATGCAAAAAAAGCAAAGAAGTGCAGCTCTGAGGTTTGGATGCACTTTGAGAAGTATTCCACAAAGAAAGTAGGAGATGATGGAACAGCGAAAGTTCTGAAAAGCAAAGAAAGTAGGAGATGATAGAACAGAGAAAGCAAAGAAGTGCAGCTCTGAGGTTTGGATGCACTTTGAGAAGTATTCCACAAAGAAAGAAGGTCTGAAAATGAAAGTTCTGAATTTAGTCATGATCAATTCAGGTAAACTGAAAATTTTGACTCATTAGGCTCTCTTCTTTTTCTTTTTTGTTTTTGTTTTTATTTTGGTGGGGGAGGCTCATTAGGCTCAGTGATAAAGCTCAGCTTCATTTCTAGCACCTTTTTGAGCATGCATATCCCCATAGGGCTTATCTTTCTAGCACCTACAAGTATTAATGGAAAAGTAGTATAGGTGGGTGGATAGACAAGGGGGTATTGAAGGGATAAACTTCTCGGTTTACAGACCGAGGATAGATAAGAGTGTAAAAATTAACTTATTTTGGAACAAAGTTTGAACTCTAAAAATCAACTTATTTTGGGACGGACGAAGTAGTTGTGTCATTGTGGGGCATACCACTAGACCAGATGTGTGATTCATGTTGAATACAGATGCGTGTTAAACATTTTCCTTCTCCATTAATTTAGGAGCGGGTTTAAACCAAGTTTTCAAATACCAGCTGTATCTAAAGCCAACAATTTTAGGTTTCCTTTTGAACATGAAAGTTTTATAGGATTTTTGTGAGAGATAATTTATTCGGTTTAAATAGTTGAAGAGTAAAAGTTGCCTGATATCTGAGTTGAGGGGGTTAATTCATACTTTTAGGATAGTCGTGGGGCTAAATCGGACTTAACCCTTTATCAGGAATATTATATTTCTGTCTTAAACGGTTTTTCAAACCTTGTTCTAAGCCATATATATGGTGGGATTGAAGAAGGTTTATATTTGTACCTTAGGGACGGAGGAATATTTCCGTCTTAAATGGTTTTTTGAACCTTATCTTAAGTCTTAAATGGTTTTTAAAATCTTATCTTAAGTCAGATGCATGGTGGAATTCCCTGAAAAAAGAAAGGCGTATGGCGGAATTGAAGAGGGTTTATACTTTTAGATTACTGTTTGTGTAGTATATGTTTGGATAAAGTGCTGAACCAAAATAGTAGTAGCTAAATAATGTTTGATCTGTATCATCAGGAGGGGCTAAGAAAATTTGCAACAAAAGCAGAAAATATCAATATCTTTGTTGCTCAAGGTGCTGTACGAACAATTATCTCAAGCAAAGTATAACAGAAACCATTTCAGAGAAATTGCAACATATTTCAGAGAAATCATTGAATGGTTTTGCTCATCCTGTTTAACCTCCAGCTAGATAGGCTGATTAGTTAATTGTTGGAAGTCAAAAACACTGTATCTTCCTTGTTTATTAATCAGATGGTGAGAAGGATGAATGGATCTTGTGTCGCAAGAATGAGTTCCTTTTTTCAGATCAGCGCGTCAATTCTCTCGTTTCTGTAGAATCCACACATTTAGTATTAGGTAGCCAATTTCCCCCTTTTTGGATGGATGCTAATAACTTTCAGTAAAAGTGAGATATGTTGCACATGATTAGCTGCTAACCATGCTTTCCACATGGTCTCATAACACATTTCATAACTCTTGCTTTCCTTGTCACATTGGAGTAATTTATGTTGCCCATCTTAGTAATCTCATTATCAATGAGCTAGGAGACAATCTCATTATATTAGTCAGGAATACCAACTTCAACAAAAATACGTACCCTATCCAGTTGTTATTTACCAATGAGGGTATTTTCCTTCATGCCACTACTGCTCTATCCAGTCCTATCCCATTGTTGAGATATCTGCTACATCTACCATGAATTTTTGAGTCATATAGCATTTCTGATCTTAGTCAAGAAAGCTCCATCGGTTTTGCAGAATTTTGGCACTGAGAGCTTTGGCATCACAAGAATTTTGCATCTTGATTTATTATTATGACCTCTTGCACTATTTTTGGCATGGCTTTAGTAAACACTTTGGGGAAAATGTAGTCAAAAAGTGATTTGCAATCTGCATCAAGATTTAAGATTTAAACCTTCTGAAGCTCTTCTTCCTTTAAGATTTAAGATTTGCAACTGCACACTGATCCAACCTCTCAATTCCTTCAGCACAGAATGAAATAATTTCCTAAATTCTGGGAAAAAAATGTTTCCATCTTTGGCAATTAATGGGATAGAAATGCTACTAGATGTTTTAATCTGGTTCATTGAGAATTACGTTGACAATATTTACGCAAGATGTTCTCAATCACATATTATGTCATGTTTCAATAGCTAATTTGTTTTGTGCTAGAAGAGGTGATGGATCAACCCTCTCTTGAGAATATAGGGATGTTGTACTGCTACAGATGTCTTCTATTCTTGCTTAAGCATTTGATTCACTCCTTAACATGTTTCTCCTTTCTTCTGTGGTGCTTTCAATATTACTCAGGTTTTCATTGACATAATAATTTCTTAGATTGCTGAACTGTGATGGTTTAACTTGGATGAGGATCTTGCTGCTAACCAGGTGACTAAATCAATTAATTAATCGATTCTGGTGCCAACAAATTGATTCTGAATGCTGCTCTGGTTTGGCTTGTGCATGGTTACTGGCGGTGGGCAGAACAGCTTGTGGCAGAGTTCTGCCGTTCTGTAATGCAGGGCTCAATTTCGAACGAGGAACTTGAAAGGTGTACACAACCATATATATGTGTGTGTCGATCTTTTTTTCAATCGAAATCAATATTTCAGAGTGCCTATAGATCAAAACCAGCCATAGATCTAGATATATGACAAAGTCAGAAAAGAAGATTAGAAAAGGACGGGATAAAACTTAGACATTTGAATTGCAGATGATAATAATTCCAGGGCTGAACTAACATGTATTAAGTATTAGTTGCACTGTAAAGAAGAATTATATGTTTGTTTGGAGAAGGAAAATTTTATGGTTTGGACAGAGTGTTAGACGTTGGAATTCTGAAATTCTCAGAAGAGTTCCAAGATCTTGTGATCATTTCGTTGTATATTTTTGTTTGGAAGTGACCACTATGGAACTATGGAAGTGTGTACCACTATGGGATTTTATGGTTCATAGCACAAAATGACATAATTTCCTAAATTCTGGGAAAAAATGATTCCATCTTTGGCAATTAATGTGCAGATGATCCCTGCAAAAATCTATATTACTCGATCGTTTTTGTCTGCATTGTCAAATATTACGAAGTGACCTCATGGGTAGAAACAGAGTTGTAACCATAACGCGGTCGTTTATATTTGATATAATTTTTTCCTGTGATAACGTATGGACAACCAACTAATGTAAAAAAAAAAAAGCATCAGCAAGACAGCAATCAGCATGTGCTGCCAAAGAAAGACCTAGATTGATCGGATTCTATCGCGGCGTATATCGACATCATCAACGAACTACGGGTACAAACCGACGAGGCGGCCGCTGCATGCGTCGATCTTAAGTTCAGACGCGGACGAAATGTCTGGGGACACGTACGTGCACAAGACAAGCCGCCCGCGCCACTTCTGGCAACGGTGGGCTACACCGTTGTGGGCATTCGGCCGCGGCCACCACATGCATGCGAAGTCGGCAGAAACAGCACGTATGGGAAACCGGCCGGGCAGGATACCGGTCCATCGTAAGCCTGGACCTTTGCTGTAAGCTCGTGAAACGGAAGCATCTAGAAGCCGGCATCCATGGTCACGGGTTGGGATGGGAATGGATGGATCCACGGCTAATCTACGTCGACTCTGGTTTAACTTAAATAAACTAAATTTTATTTTTAAGATATCAAAAAATAAAACTTACTCTATTTAGTTGAAATAGAGCTGACCATGGATTATCCATGGGTCAACTCGCGTCCATCCCTATCACAGGTCGAGTTCACAGGTAAACTAGAAGCAATCCGTAGCAAGGGTATTGACAGTATTAGGACACTGACAATGCTCTGACGTGGTGAGTATCTCCGGCTCGTCATGTCGGACCTGTGCCTTCAGCTCGGTTGTGCTTGTGCCTCTGTGAGCCTCTTCGTGCTTTGCAGAGGACATGGGTGTTCCACAGGTAGTGATTTATAATTACAGATTGATTTGCTATGGTATTGTTTTTTTTATAGAGACATTGTTGCCGCGTGACCGTAGGGATGGCCATGGGTCAATCCGTGGATAATCATGGTCAGCTATAGTTCAACTAAATGAAAGTTTTATTTTTTAAGATGTTAAAAATAAAATTTAGTTTATTTAGTTAAACTAGAAATGACCATGAATTACCTACAAGTCGATCCACGTTCATCTCTACCCACAAGGTTGAGGCCACTTGTGGCTCAGGGCATGGCTCATGAGCCATGTTGGATGAGACCATGTACCCAAGACGCAATTCCCCTCTTCTTCCTGTCCTAGGTTGGAGCGAAGCGAAAGGGGGACGCAGCGGGGATTGGGAAAGAAAGCACGAACGCGTTGGAGGGGGAGAGAAGATGGGTTTCTTATCTCTCCCTCTGCCACGCTCGTTCTCTTCCTTAATCACGTTTACTGTGTTAGCGCTTTCTCTTAGATCTACCTGTTGCTGCTGGACAAGGGAAGAGAGAAATCGTGTCGTAAGGACACAGCTTGCGAGCCAGTGTATCCCATACCACCAGGGTATGGTAAGGGTAGCCGATGATATGGATTACCCGAATTTCATCCGAATTCAATTTTTTTAAAAAATATATAAAAAATCCAAAAAATTCTAGTAGGTAGAATAATGGATCACTGTGGTGAAGAAAGTTTGTGAAAAATAATGAAGTTTACTTCATATTTTGGAGCTCCATCGAAACTAAAAAATAAGAAATGGGTTAGGATATAATTTTTACTTTATTTAAGTGTAAAAACGATAGCATCGGCTATGCAAAAAAATTATACAATATTATATTGTTTTTCTAAAGATATCCATAATTTTTTTCCCGAATTTTCTATACTTTTTTAAAAAATTTACTACGTTTTACAATTTTTCTGTAATTTTTTCTTTTCAGTTTCAACGTATCATGATTACCGCGCGATAACAAAGAACTAACCGTGATAACCACAATCTTACCGTGAGATTTAAAAATTTTAAATTCAAAAATTTAAAGATAAAATCCATACAGTTTTGAGTGGTTACTGCGATAACCACCATACCATAAAAGAATAGTAACCTCTCTAAATAATATGACAAAACCTCTTGCGAGCCTAGAGTGCGAGTGGCCTCACCTCTATTGAGGTATTCGTGCCCTACAGAGGACACGAGAAACCCGTTGAGAATATGAGTTCGGTCAGCTTGTCTAGCTGATGCCGCTGCACCAACGTGGTGAGTCGTGCACTGTTTCCAAGCAAGCCAGTTTAAGGCTGCGTTGGAATCTAGGTTTGAACTGATTTTCGGCGATACGTAAAATAAGATAATCCATTAACATATAATTAATTAAGTATTAATTATTTTAAATTTAAAAAATAATTAATATGGTTTCTAAGAAATTTTTAGATAGAATTTTTTTAAAAAAACATACTGGTCAACGGTTTGAAAAACGTGCGCATACAAAATGAAGAAGTAGCGTAGGGGAAGCAGGGTTCGATCGCACACTAAAGGACGGCATGACGAACGCAGTCAGTTTTTACGCGCTCGCGAGCAACCAGCGACTGACCACCCACCCTCGTCTACCAACCTCGACAAAGGTACGAGTTTTCATCTACTAGCAATCATTCTATGGTATACTGAAAAACTATACAGCGATCATTCTATGGAGTAGTTCTTTCAGGATTATCACCAAATCAAATCCGTGAAAGTCTGTGGCCTTTGTGATAACCAAAACAAACCCGCATTGGCATAAACAAATCAATCATAATCGAAACGATGTCTCGATATGACAAAATGTAGACAAATTTATCATCAAACTAATTAGAAGTAGCTACTACAGTACCTCGCCCTCATGGTCACGGGTGCCACAGACAAAAGACACTATCGGCCAATGCATATAACTAGTTCCTCCAATCCCAACACATAACGTCGTTGGTCGTTGCAAACTTGCAACAGAGCAACCAATAGGAGAAGCCATGAGGCTGCTCGTGGCTCTGCTCGTTTCCACCCTTCTCATCCACTCGCTGCTTGCCACGCCACACCCCTCCCCGTCGCCGGCGCTCGCCGGCGGCCGCCGAGGGAGCGAGGCACTCGGGTTCAAAAACGCGACAGTGTACGACATCTCCGTGGCGAAGTGCGCCGGGTGCGGCGCGCTGGGCGCGTGGGCGGAGTCTCTGGAGTTCCTCTACTACCACAACCTGGTGCGGCTGGCGCGGTGGGAGCTGCCGCTGGCGTGGTCGCCGCAGCTGCAGCAGTACGCGCGGTGGTGGGCGGCGCAGCGGCGCGCCGACTGTGCGCTGCGGCACTCGTTCCCGGAGGGGCAGTTCGCGCTCGGGGAGAACATCTTCTGGGGCGGGGCCGGCGGCGCGTGGCGCCCCGGCGACGCCGTCAAAGACTGGGCCGCCGAGGGCGTCGACTACTCGTACGCCGCCAACGCGTGCGCCCCGGGGCGCCAGTGCGGGCACTACACGCAGATCGTGTGGCGCGGCACCACCTCCGTCGGCTGCGCGCGCGTCGTCTGCGACGACGGCGGCGTCTTCATGACCTGCAACTACTATCCGCCGGGCAACGCCGTCGGCGAGAGACCATACTGATCGATCACGAGTTCTTACCAGGACCATACTGATCGAACACGAGGAGATGATACACTACAGAGTTGTCAGGATTGTCCTGAAATGTGCATGTACAGCTAGCTGTTCAATAAAAGTTTGTTCAGGAATCAGGTGTGCAACCTGCATTTCTGAGTTCCCTGTCAATGTAAATACACTCCCTAGTGGTTAAGTTCTTATACATTTCGCTACATCTAACGATCTTTCGGGCGAGAGTACGGCCCGGACGCTTGATAATTGTAAATTATCGGATGACATTTTATCACATGTATAAAAATGTTTCAGATATTTCACTACTCGATGAAAAATGTTTTAAAAGAAAATTTTCATATGTTTCAAGAGGATGAAAAATGTTTTAGATGTCTCCCTTGGTTTATTAAAATATGAAACATAATAAAATGACTGTTGAAACAGTTCGCTTTCGCGTATGAAACTGAGATTTTTCCAATTGTTTTGGTCTTTCCTAGAGGGAAAAGACGGAAGGTGAGAGAAACAGTGAAAAGGCTAATGGTTTGGGGCTTTAGGCCATCGGCGTGCGATTCCGGCCCAATAGAAGGAATATGCGGCTTCTCAGCCCAATAAAACGATTTGTGTTTTACGAGTGGTGAAGACAGAGAGCAAAACGGATACATCGGGATGATCTGTTTTTGTCAGTGAAAGAGTAATCTAAGTTTTCAATGGCCAATAGTAACTGGATAATTAAGCGGCGTCGTGCAGAATGAAAAACCAAATAAAACTAGCTAAGAGCTGATGACTAGCATGATATTTGAGAGACAGATTTGATCCTCATGGCAAGAACAGGACGCACGACCAAAAATCATAGCATCGTCGATCTAATTCAACCCCAACTAATAACCGTAGATAAATTAAGGATAAAAAAAAATGCAAGGCATATTAGCATAGCAAGACCGTTCCAGAACACACGCCGATCAGAAGGGCTTCTGTCCCATGATGTTGCCCTGCGGCTCGTATTGGCACGCCATGAGCGTCTCGCCGGAGGCGCAGGTGACGCTGGCGCAGCCGACCTGCGTGCTGTCGCGCCACATCATCTGCTTGTAGTGGCCGCACTCCTCCCCCGCCGAGCACGCGTTGGCGCCGTAGTTGTAGTGCTGCGCCTCCTCCGCCCACGCCGCCACCGCGTCGCTCGGCTGCCAGGCCTCGCCGCCGTAGCCGCGGAACACGTTCACTCCGCCCGCCGCCGCCGCCGCCGACGCGCAGTCGCCCCTGTACTGGTCCGCCCACCGCGTCATCTGCTCCGCCAGGTCGCTGCTCCACTTGAGCGGATGCAGCCCGTAGATCGCGCGGAGGTGCGTCTGCGGCACCACGAACTGCTGCGCCTCGCTGATCTGGAGCAGCCGCCGAGGCGCGCCGCCGGCCGCCGTGTGTGACGACGACAGGAGCAGAACGGTGGCCAGCACGACGCAGCACGAGAGCCTCCTTGAGCTGCACTCCATGGTCGACTACTAGCTCAAGACCAGTGTCGTCCCTAGCTAGCTAGCTACTTGTTGCCGGCTTCAAAGGCTAACTTGCCATTGGTAGTTCTTTTATATGAATGGGAGCTGAAGATTATTACACAACTGCGTTGACAATTAAGATTTAATCTGCAATTGGAAGTAGTAGATCTGCTGATCGATCAGAGTGCAAAGTAGAATCGATCGATGCAGTAAGCAGAATCACTGCATGTGATGTGGCACGTACATTGAGGGCGCCATGCAGCGCGCGCGTGAGGCCGCAGGACGTCCCCGTTCTTGTTTGACCTGCAATTTCAGTACTATTTTCAGTTTGTATATTACTCAGCCTTTGCATTGGTCGGTCTGACACCTTTGGGAAATTAACCAATTGAGTGATGATGTCAAAGGATGCTTTGCCTAGGATGGAGTTTACTTTTCAGTTTGCACCCTGAAGTAAACGCTTGGAGAAGGGTACGTGGTTTCTTGGTTCAAGCTGTTTGCTTCCGCAGGCTTCAGTGCGACAGTGTCAGTGTCATTTACATAATGCATTTTTGGGGGGTTTTGTGTAGTAACTCCTAGTAGAACACAAGAAGCACTGTGAATTGGCCACAAATGCCTTCATGTGGGTGTGCGTGCTAGAGCACATCTGAGATCAAAAGATCAGTCGGCGAATACGTGGAAGCTTCGTTTCCTGCTGTGGCTGATCGATGCGGTATTAAACAATGAACAAAATCATTTTGGAACTGGGCTGGATTCTTATTGTATTCAATGTTCTGCGAAAAAAAAAACAAGTACAGAATAGTAGTCGTACTCCTGTTTGAAAATATAATAGGTTCTTGTTTTTTTTGTAAAGTCAGTATTTAAAATTTTTTGCTAATAATTAAATTAAAGATATATGTGTTTAGTGACATCATCCATGTTGTATCACTAGATTCATATTTAAAAATATTTTTATATAAAGTTAATTTTGTAGTTATTGATAATATATTATGAAAGAAATCAATGGTCAAAGTATAATATTAGAGACCGTGTAGAAATATAATAGGTCTTATATTTTTAAACGGAGGGAGTAATATAATTTTAGGGATTTACTAAAACAATAGACGAAAGAAAATACTTGTAAATTGCGCTGGAATCCCCCTGGGGGCATTCGCCGCCGTCCCCAGGGCGGCGAATCCACGTGGCGCCCCCGGGGCTAACGGTGGCCGGCGCCGTTAGCCCCGGGTGACGGGATGCCATTCGTCGCCCTGGGCCACGACGGTTTTTAAATCCCGCCGTGGCCCAGGGCGGCAAGAGACTAGTTTTGCAAATGATTCAAACCGAAAATTAGTTTTATAAATTAAAAAAAAATTAAATTAGTGACAGTAAAAATTCGCTGGATACATATTCTGATCGTTCCTCGGGCTTTAGCCCATTGCCAGAAAACCCAAGAATCTACAAACCCAACTGTTCGTGGCGGTCCTTCCAATAATTCGATGACCGCGAAAGCCAACAACCAAGTGCGCTCCGGTGCATCCCAGCCGCTTGATGTGAATCCATCGTCCATCTCACCAAAAAGTAGCAGCTGGCTTCTCCGCGACTCGGGAACCGTCGATGTGGGCCCACACACCCCGCAGCCAAGCGGGAATGCCCGCCTCTTCCAGACTCTACCCTTCCGCCACGTGCTCGCGCGCCGCCGCCACCTCCTCCTCCTCGCTTCGCCGCCGCAGCCGCTGCGGCCGGCGGCGAGCCTCCGAGATGGGCCAGTCCCCAAGCGCGCCGTCCGGGCGCAGCCGCAACCGCAACCGCGGCATCTCGATATGGTCCCCGCCGGGGCTCCGACTCGACCTAGGGTTGCTGCTTGGCCGCAAGACGAGTACGAGGTCTGGGGGCGACAAGGTGGACCTGGTGAACTGGCTGAGGTGTTTCCTGGCGCCTCACCTGCCGCAGCCAACAGCGGAGGCCGAGGCGAACGCCGAGGGGAGGGACGCGGGAAACCGCGAGGAAGAGGAGTCCGGGAGCGAGGAGGCCGATCACCTCGTCGTCATGGTCAATGGGTTATACGGGAGGTGTGCGTGCGATGGCTGTTTGCATACTATTGTGTTGTTTGTACGCTTTCCTATCAGCTAATTGGGTGCTTTGGGCAGTTCGGCGGATTGGAAATTTGCGGCCGAGCAGTTTGTGAAGAGGCTGCCGGGGAAAGTCTTTGTGCATCGTGAGTTTATACAACTCGATTAGTTACTGGCTTACCGCTCTTCATTTTTTTTTTCTCCCGTGGAAGTGTTTAATTTAGAGGGTGTCCTTTTAGTAGAATTTAGAGGGTGTTGTGGAATCGGTTTTGCATGTACATTACAAATGGCTGCAATGTGGAGGTGCAAGTGCAATGCATTTTCACAAAGAGGCGTCAAGCTAGTTAGAAAGAAAATAAAAAAAAATGGTGATTTGGTTGTACACTGAAGATTTGAACTCTGTACAATTTAGATATCTGAAAGCTTCTGTTTAACCAGGATGTAGCTATAGTGAAATCCCTCATAAGTTTCTGTTAAACTGGGGTGTAGCTAGTTTGAAATCCCTCGTAAGAATTGCTGATTTCAATCAGAGCCTGAAATTGGCGAAACAAAAACAATACTAGCTTGATGTGCATTGATGCAGCCAAAAGTCAATGGCGCTCCAGGTTTAACTTTTGTTCTCCCATGTCTATTTATACTTCACACTGCCCAGTTGATTTGCCATGTCCTAAGCAGTAACAATTGATCTGCCTACTTAAACATACATCTTTTGTGTCTTAACTAAATTTCTCGAAACAGGCAGTCAGTGCAACCATTCAAAGTTAACATATGATGGAGTCGACTTGATGGGAGAAAGGTTAGCTGAAGAGGTACAGGCGTACAGCCAACTTTATTGTACCAATTTTTTATAAGTTTACTAGTTCATGGTCACTGTAAACAGTAGAACACTTTATTAATATGAAGGGTATATAGTGGCACTAATATTTAACACTCAGGTTCGACAAGTTGTTCAGAGGAGAAGTAACCTGCAGAAGATCTCTTTCGTTGCCCACTCACTTGGTGGTTTAGTTACAAGATATGCAATCGGCAAACTTTATGATCCATCAATAAATGAAGAGGCTTCTCTTTATAAAGATAACTTCTCAAATGAACAGAGAACATCTGCTGGTGGTAAAATAGCTGGTTTAGAGCCAGTAAATTTTATTACAGTTGCTACGCCACACTTGGGATCAAGGTGGAATAAACAAGTAAGTTATCCAGGTTACTTACTTGTATTGTGTGTTTGACATGTTGATCTTTGATATCATTGTTAGCCTTTGTATTCTCAATTTAAATCCTTTGAACCTTGTAACTGTCAAACTTTAGTTATATCATATAGTCTATTGATCTAGGAAAACATCCCATAAACTGAACCCCATGTTGAGTTTTATTCAGCTCCGGACTCTTGAGTACCTCTTTGCGCCTTCCTTGATTAGTTTTTGATATTTCTACGTATGAATTCAATAAGAAAATAATATGAATAAATAGAATAAACCTGATCCTCTTCTTTCATTTGTGTTCTTGACAGCTTCCCTTCCTTTTTGGTGTTCCACTTTTGGAGCGAACTGCTGCAGGAATTGCACATTTTATAGTTGGGAGAACAGGGAAACATTTATTCCTTACAGACACAGATGATGGGAAGCCCCCACTTCTTCTACGAATGGTTGAAGACTGTGATGATGGAAAATTCATGTACATATCCAGCAATTGGTGCAATCTATATTATTATGTATAACTTATCTATTTCCCTGTACCATGCTTGACACGTTCTTGCTTTCTGCAGGTCTGCGTTGCGCTCTTTTAAGCGCCGTGTTGCCTATGCGAACGTAACATATGATCGTATCCTATCAATGTCACAATTTACTTTCTTTTTTTTTCTTTTTTGGTATTGTGTTGAACTATGAATTGGTTTGCAAGGCATCAACTTTGGTTGCTTGTGTCCTTAACAAGTTGGTAAAGATATTGTTGGCTGGAGAACATCATCAATTCGGCATCAGCATGAATTACCTAAAGTAAACCACCATTTGACCTTTTCAATTTATATAAGAGGCAGCACAAGTGTGCTTTTATGCTCACTACATTAATCATCTGGCCTGTTTATGCATCTCAGCTTCAGTTAACACCAAGTGATAAAAAGTATCCACATGTTATCCATGTTGACAAAGGAAATTCAGAGCATCATCAGCAAGAGGAATCTGTAGAAGCTTCACTTACAGATAGCATGGAAGGTAAGAATCACTACAACATACATATCGATAGGCATTAACATTGCAAACTTGGTTTTAATACTTTCTCTAAAGTCGGGACAGAGGTGCCATGTGTAAGTTGCACATAAGCTTTATTGACGCATCAAACTAAAATGATGTTAGTAGTAGAGGCATCTATAAGACACCCACGATTTTTACACCTTATTTGATCAGAAACTAGTGATCGCATTGCACTGCAACCTTAAGTTTGTCTCTAGGTTTCCTGCTAGCTATGCAATGAAACTTTACTTCTTCTACTGGTACAGAAGTGATGATCCGTGGCCTTACACAAGGTCCCTGGGAACGTGTCGATGTATGCTTTCATAAGAGCTGGCTAAGATACAATGCCCACCACAATATCCAGGTATCTTCTGCTAGTCCCATACTTCTGTTTGCCAATAATTAGTGAATAATATAATGGGCACTCCTGCACTTGGTTTTAATGAACCATAAATCTAAGAACTGATAACTGACCAGTAATTGTGAGTTGAACTATTAACTGCAAGGCGATGTGGCTGCTGTGATTATGCGTAAGGACCTTCTGTGTTATTGCTTCTATGTGCATTCAGTAGTTATGTACAAAATACTGTTCTTAAGAGAGAAAAGGATTCTGGTCTGGCGAAAAGAGATAAAAGGATTCTCCCTTCAGGGTTCACTGTATTTGTCTTCTTCTTGGTTCCACATCTTAAGAAATAAAATGATTTTTCTGCATGATTTGTCTGATGATATATTAATATATAAGATTAGATTAGAGGTACAGAGAATTCTAAGCATTTGATGTAAGCTGATGCTTGGTGCAGGTTAGGATCCATCCTGTTAATTCAGACGGTGAAGATGTAATCTACCATATGATTGACAATTTTCGAGTCTAGCTAAATTTCGGTGAATTCTTGAGAAATAACAACCTTTTATACGATAGGTTAACTCCATCAGTTAGGTGATGACACCCGTGAACCAACGTTCTGGTTCATTAAATCACACGTGGTGTAAGGTTATCATTTATCAGAGCAGTGGTGCCTCTGATTTATTGTTTTGTAGTGTAAAATAAGTGTTGGATTGTCAATAGTGTAAATGTTAGCGTAATATTTTTTGTACATATGAATTTTATAAATTTGACTGCCTCTGGATGTATGTTGCAACTAGGATGTTGAAACAATGTACAAGTGTGCGCTTGTTTTCTGAATAAAGACATCTTTGATGCAATTCTTGGTTCCTTGTCAATTTTGATTTTGGCTTAGTGGTAGATTGGTGGTATGGTACAAAGCAGGAGGAGCCTTGTTAATGATGTGAGACCCACGATGATCTTAAAACTGTTGCCATCAGTATACCATCACCACTATTTTGTAGGCCAAAAAAGAAAAAAGAGAGAAGAAGAAGCACTGGTGGTCATCCGTTAAGCCAGCAGGTAAAAGAAGACAAAAAACAAGATAAGCATTTTAAACTCGTTCTAAGTATGACGTGTTTATTAATAGTCAATAGAGGTCAGCGAACAGGAGCAAAGGTCTAAATAAGATCCCTATACTCTGTCATGAACAACGGCCTCCCCATTTCGATCTTTCAGAGGATGAACGATTGGTCGCAGAGTTTTCTGGAGGATATTGGTTTCAGAGTAGTATACGCAGGCAGGAAAATGGCATGGAACTAGTACAAGATACCAAGTTTGATCCACCCATTCGAGCCCTAGAGCAACAAGGAAGGGAAGGCGAAATTGGCTAATCGGTTAGCCCTGGCAATGGGCAAGTACAGCGACGGGAAGGACGGCGGCGAGCCCGGCGGCGGCTACCCGCTGGTGGCGGTGTGCATCGACAAGGACAAGAACAGCCAGAACGCTCTCAAGTACGCGACGGAGACGCTCGTCCACAAGGGCCAGACCATCGTGCTCGTCCACGTCCACACCAAGGGCTCCTCAGGCAAGCGAAGCGATGCATCCGCCGCCTCGCGAACCAGCCTGAATTCTCTCGTCAGCTTGCAACCAGCCTGAATTCTCTCGTCAGTTTTCCGGGTTTTTTTCTGACGATGCGCGCGCGCGCGTATGTTGCAGGAGGCGTGGAGGACGCGGCCGGGTACAAGCAGCCGTCGGACCCGCAGATGAAGGACCTGTTCCTCCCGTTCCGCTGCTTCTGCACGCGCAAAGATGTAACGCGTCCATTGATCCCAGACTCTCGGTTAATTCTCATATGAGGCATCGCGTACGTGGTGCAACAATGGGGGTCGTCATGTCTCGCAGATCCAGTGCAAGGACGTGGTGCTGGACGACCACGACGTGTCCAAGGCGATCGTCGAGTTCGCCGCGCACGCCGCCATCGAGAAGCTCGTCGTCGGCGCCACCGCCAGGGGCGGCTTCGTCAGGTAACCAATTCAGTGGTCGACTGTGTAAGCAAGCAGTTGTCGATGCGTTGTACGAGTTCCTCGAATGGAGCATTCGAGCTAAGTAGGTGAATTTGGTTGCGGCATTTGAAAGATTCAAGGCGGACATCGCGAGCAGCATCTCCAAGACGGCGCCGGACTTCAGCACCGTGTACGTCGTCTCGAAAGGCGGCAAGGTGACGTCGGTCCGGCAGGCCATCCGCCAGGCGCCGGCCATCTCGCCGCTCCGGACGATGATCCAGGGGCCCAAGCCCGAGCACGTGCCCACGCAGAAATGGACGCCTCCTCCTCCAACCACGACGAGAGGTGACACTGCCGGGACACCAAGGCTACAAGACAATTTCATCATGTAAGTTGAGAGAGCAAATACGCTCGTGGCAGCTAGCTAGGGAAGAAGAATTGATCAGAAACAACAAGCTAACTTCTCGTATTTGTATGTGACAGGTCGCCGTTTGCGAGGGGGATGAACACATCGGCGAGGAAGGCGTTCCCGGACTACTCGCTGCCGGAGTCGTCGGACATCTCGTTCATCAGCGCCGGCCCTCGCCGGAGCGTGGAGCGGTACCCGCCGCGGCTATCGACCGGGTCAGACGGCCATGGCCACGATCACCATAGTTTCGAGGCGGCGCGCACGCCCAACAACTGGGGCGACTCCTTCGGCAACGAAAGCGCGTCGCACTCCCAGTCCAGCAACGCCTCCTTTTCCTCCCTTCCGATGGTACACACGCACTGCAGGCTAGATATGTGCGTGCGCAAGATGAGATTTTTGCAATGATCGTTGTGATCTCCGCGTTGCAGGAGGACATGGAGGCCGAGATGAAGCGGCTGCGGCTGGAGCTCAAGCAGACCATGGACATGTACAGCACCGCGTGTAAAGAGGCGCTCACGGCGAAACAGAAGGTGACTGATATTATGCGTCAATGGATTAACCAAGAACTTGAGCATTGCATGCTACATTTGGTTTGTGAAAGTTGAGATGGGTTGGTGTGATGGACTGTGCGATGCGTGCAGGCGATGGAGCTGCAGCGTTGGAAGATGGAGGAGGAGCAGCGGTCGCAGGAGTCGCGGCTGACGGAGGAGTCGGCCATGGCGCTGATCGAGCAGGAGAAGGCCAAGGCGAGGGCGGCCATCGAGGCGGCGGAGGCGTCACAGCGACTGGCGGAGATGGAGGCGCAGAAGAGGATCAGCGCGGAGATGAATGCGCTCAAGGAGGCCGAGGAGCGGCTCAAGTCCATGGCCGCCGGCGGGTCGCGCGCTGCGGTCCGGTACCGAAAATACACCATCGAGGAGATCGAGCTCGCCACCGACCACTTCGCCGAGGCACGCAAGATCGGCGAGGGCGGCTACGGCCCGGTCTACAAGGGCCACCTCGACCACACACCGGTGGCCATCAAGGTGCTCCGGCCTGACGCCGCGCAGGGGAGGTCGCAGTTCCAGCAGGAGGTGGAGGTGCTCAGCTGCATCCGCCACCCCAACATGGTGCTCCTCCTCGGCGCCTGCCCGGAGTACGGCTGCCTCGTCTACGAGTACATGGCCAACGGCAGCCTCGACGACTGCCTGTTCCGGCGCGGCGGCGGCCCGGTCATCCCCTGGCAGCACCGGTTCCGCATCGCGGCGGAGATCGCCACTGGCCTGCTCTTCCTGCACCAGACCAAGCCCGAGCCGCTGGTCCACCGCGACCTCAAGCCGGGCAACATCCTCCTCGACCGCAACTACGTCAGCAAGATCAGCGACGTCGGCCTCGCCCGCCTCGTGCCGCCGTCCATCGCCGACACCGTCACGCAGTGCCACATGACGTCGGCGGCCGGAACGTTCTGCTACATCGACCCGGAGTACCAGCAGACGGGCATGCTCGGCGTCAAGTCCGACGTCTACTCCCTCGGCGTCATGCTACTGCAGATCGTCACGGCGCGGCCGCCCATGGGGCTCACGCACCACGTCGCCCGCGCGCTCGAGCACGGCGCGCTCGCCGACCTGCTCGACCCGGCCGTCCAGGACTGGCCCGTCGACGAGGCGCGGTGCCTCGCCGAGATATCCATCCGCTGCTGCGAGCTCCGGCGCAAGGACCGGCCGGACCTCGCCAATGTGGTGCTCCCGGAGCTCAACCGGCTGCGCGCGCTCGGCGAGGACAACATGCAGTTCTGCAACACCATGAGCGGCCGGAGCAGCATGCACAGCTCGCCGTTCCACAGCAACTCCATCCATCAACCTCATCGACAAACGGTAAGATGGATCGATCCCTCATCACCTGCAAATCTCATTGCAAGCAAGAACACCGATTAAATCTTTTTGCTGTATCTGATTAATCACCAGGATATGGCGAGTGATCCACACAGCATTGGGAGGTCGCCGTACAACGGGAACACGAGGCAGCACGCCATGCCGGCAAGAAGGCCCAGCTACAACTAAATTAAGCTGACATGAGCTTGCACTGCGACTGCATTAGGAGTAACTGCAAAGATCAATGGACACAGACGGCTCACTAAGCAAGACTAAATCCAATGCTTCCCCTGATTAATTTGAGTTGGAAGCTACTGCTGTTAATGCAGAGCCAGAGAGCATGTCATTCCAGCATGGGAGGTTGTAAACTATGCTAGTCGTTCGTTTCCTGATCCTCCTGTTTGTAAACGACCTGACATTTTTAAGTAATGAAATGCTGACAGTTTCTTCCAGAAGTTTTGAAATGGGACACCAAAGATCTGGTATCTGTCAGTGCTATTAGAAAACAAGTTCAATCACCAGAGCTACATTATCATCAGGATCTAATTTCTTGTGTTCATATCTTAGCCACTATTGTTTCCTGTTAGAGTGTTAGTCATCATGTGCACCATGCTGCATAATCCTCAACTGAATGACGTTCAAGGGGGTAATTAAGAAAGAACATGATGGCGATCATTTCCAGCCGTACGCATTTCCTACACCATCAACGGAGACTTGCAAGCTTTTGAAATTAACTGATAAGTTTGTCTTTTGCCCGTGTCCACGATAGAATCGTCTACTGATGTCTGAACAAGACAGAACAAGTCAGCACATGGGGAATAATTTTCACAGTAGCGAAATGCATGGGTCAATCTACAGAAGTAACGAAATTACTGTACATCACTTGACATTTTTTTAGGGGGAGGATAACACATTTTTTAGGGGGAGGATCAAACGAATTTCTAACCTTCATATCTGCTCCAAAATTCTACTTCATCTTTGTCTCCAATAAGCTTTGAACTTCGGCAAAAGACTTACGGAGTAGGTTTCGGGGTTGGAGGAGGGCAGGGTGACGGTAAGGACGTCTTTACAGGGATGGCCGTGGACAGCGGACACGGGCAGGCATTGAAGCGCTGGAGCTACGGAGATGGAGAAGGGCGGTGGGCTGGCGTCGTAGGTAGAGGCGTCAAATCTATAGTCGAGAGCAATAAAGGCATCTCGACGGTGCGAGCCGCTGGAGACCTAGAAGAAGGCGAGGTGGGGGCACCTTGCCGTCGCTTGGATTGAGGAGGAGCAAGAGGAGGGGGGAGTGAGGAGGCCGGTCGGTTAGACCTCGTGACAACGGAGGTGGCGAAAAGATTAGGAATCAGCGGCAGCGTCAGGAGTAAGGGAGGAAACAAGGGTTAGGGTTAGAGGTACGGCACGAATTATAAAGCGATGTCGACCATTTAAAATTCGTGTGATTTGAGGGTGCTGAATGTGCCAAGTGATGTATAGATTGTCCCTAGAAATAATCCACACATTTATTTTCCATAAAACATCTTCTAAACCCTTGTGTGCAGCCTACCTCAATGCGGAGATGATACTAGTATCAGAAGCCACAAGCGACTTTACTCTTCCCCTGTCCTCCAACATCCAACGATCCCCCAAAGTGCGGGAGAGTCTGATGGCCATACCATTATTCCTGGCACTGGGCCCCTGCAATGCGACATCACAGGAGAATCCAATCGAATCGAACCCTCGCAATTCCCATGACACAGCGTGCGTGCATGCATCCGTAGCCTTCACTGCTGTCAGAACAGAGCACAGCATCGCAGAGCTGCATCCATCCATGGCGTCCATATGATCCGTCGCCGAGACGAAACTTCCAAACAGTGGCAGGCGTGCGTGCCCCGTGCCGTACGCGTTGGATGCTACTAGCAGCAGTAGCAGTGTTCGGCATGACATGTTTGTGTCAGCCACCTTTCATTTCAGTTTTTCAGAAGAATCTGTCCCCTTCCGCTTCAATCATCAGCGGCCGCCGACGATCTCGCACAATTTTTAACATTTTGGTTTTTTTTAAAAAAATATTTTATAAATAGACTTTAAAAAAATTTATTCTAGGAATGAACTATTTTCACACGGCTAGAGTTATTGGCACCGAGGTCCGACTTCTCGGTGCCAACCGACACACTCGTCCCCATGGCAATACTAGCCGTTAACATGAAGGGAGTCGACGCTAAAGAGATCGATACCAAGGATCTATTTATAAATAACTTATTTTATAAATAGACCTTCGGTACTAGTCTGTTTGGCACCGAGAATCTATTTATAAATAAGTTATTTCTATTTTAACCTTTTTAAGGGCTTGTTTGTAAAATAAATTATTTACAAATAAGTTATCGGCGTCAGTCTCTTTGACGCTAGTCCCTCCACGTCAGCGATGCCATGGGGGTGAGGGTGTCGGTACCAACGTCATTGGTACCGAGACGTTGGACCTCGGTGTTAATTACCCCGGTGCCAAAAAAAGGATCCATTTCTAAAATAAATTTCTCCAAAAATTTATTTATAGAATAAGTTTTTAAAAAACTAAAATATAAAAAATCGACGACGATCTCATGTGTTTCCTCCTCCTCGTCCTCCTGTCTTTTCATTTCATGCTTGCATTACTTCGCTTCACCGTGATGATGCGCGAAAAACCATAACTAGGCCTGCGACCTCAAAACCTGGAAAATTTCCAGTTCCCAGAAATGAAGAAATTTTACAAGAATTTGGTAGAACGCGTAGGATTAAAGTCACTGGAGTAGTGTCGTCTGTCCTGACGTGATAGTACAATATTGTGAAGGGCTGCTACAAAGCGAATATAAATGAGTGCACTCGATGTACGACGTACCACCTTCTCGTAGGAAACTTGTGGACAAAACATCGACTTTCTCGTGCCACCTTATAACTACACCAATAATGCATCACGCAAGACATACCGCAACACGCATTAAGCAGCAGTACTGCGCATGCAACCACGCGTGGCACGATCAAGTACTCCTCATAATGTACAGTACCATCAAGAGAGTGAATGAAGCACATCTCTTTAAACTACCAACATGGAGTACATCAGAAATTAAGCATCTTTTAAATTTTGTTTTTGCTACCTCTGTTTTAAAATATAAGAATTTTTTGGATTTAAATTTTATACCACAATATAAGGATTTCTGTACTGATTCGTATGATTCATATCATTTCAATAATTTCAAGGCTAATCAAAAGCTTGGAAAAGAAATCTGAGCAATTCAAAATTCAAAAATTAACAATTAAAGTGACTAAAAAAGAATCTTTTAACCTAACCTTAATATTTGCTACATAAACTAAAAATCCTTATATTTTGAAATAGATGGAGTAACTTATAAACCGTTTCGAAAATTTAAATTTTAAAACTTAATTTTGGAGTTGATTTTGGGTTTTTTTTCATCGTAGTTTATTTTTCATCATTTATTTCTAACATTAAAAACACATATATAAAAATTTATCTATAAATTATTTTTTTATCCTTAATAAGCCATTCTGGATTATAATCAGCGTGACAAAAACTCACAATTGAGTTGTTCCTCTCAGCTGGGGCATTGTACTCTTTGCTGCAAGTGCACTGCATCATAAGTCAGCTCATACACACACATGAGAAGGGCGTGTCCATTTATCGTAGTCGCACACTATTCACAAACTTAATTCATATTCTCCTCCACAAGCAAGAAGCCCATCCGGGCCCACTTGCCAGCACAGGACGGCCTGTGTACAGCATCACCCTCTTCATTGCCACCACATTAATGGAGGAGACGCTCTTGCTCTTGGCTCTTCTTGCTCTCATTTCATCATCGCCTTTTTTTTTCCTATATACGCCCCTTTCGCCGACCTACAAATCTATCCATTTCCAAGCAATAGTCACTGTCCCAACAGAAACAGAGGGCCCTTCGCCTCGCCGCACTGTCCCCTGTTCTGTTCTGTTTATGCTTCCTTTTACTACGTAAAAATTAAGGATGTCACGCTAAGCAAAAGCCCAGAAATGACCAAAATCTATAGCATGCAAAGTAGTGCACTGGCCCCTACAGGGCCCCAAAAATAATGAGCTGAGAAAAGAAAAAGAGAAGAGAAGAAAAGCACAGGTTCAGAAGCAAGATACTAGTGGTAGCCCAGTGACAGAAGAACAAAAGAGAGCAATTCATTCTCCCAAACCCAAGATTTGCTCCAACCATCCATGATCCATCCACCCCCACAATTTGCAGAATCCAAGAAGCCAGCACAGCACAGCACAGCATGCCCCTCTCTCACACGGACAGACAATCACAATGTTGTTTTGTCATCATCTTCTTCTTCTCCTGCAACTGGAGCAGATGGACACCACCACCACCTACTACTACTCCAATGATGATTTTACAAATTAATTAAGAAGAAATTGCTTTCTTAACAACCCATATTATATGATGATCATTTGGAAGAACATGAACTTAATTGGAAGAAGAAGAAGAAGAAGAAGAAGAAGAAGAAATATTAAAAAAGAAAAGTTGAGAGGAAGATGGGGAGGAGAGGAGCTTAATTCCAGGAGCAACTGCAACAAGAGGGGTGAGGTAAATTGTGGTGGTGGCTTGAATACCCAAAATGGCTAGGAAGAGCACTCCTAGATCCCACGTCTCAATGCCAACCACCGTCCATCCATGCCCGAGTCGGATCAACGCTGGAATCCCACCGGAATTACGGCGATTCATCATGACGGAGGGGGTGCGAGGGGCTGCGGCTGCGGCTGTGGCACGGCGACGAACCGATGTTGGAGAAGCTGCAGCGCCGATGGCCGCCGCGCCGGATTCTTCTGGAGGCAGCAGCTGATGAAGCTCTTGAACTCCGGCGAGGCGTTGGGTGGAGGAGCCGGTGAGTCGGAGTAGCAAATCGCGCACATGAGAGCGGCCCAGTCTCCCTGCTTGCCGAGATTCTCCCCGAGGGGGAACCTGCCCATGTAGAACTCGAGAATGCTCAGGCCGAAGCTCCAGATGTCGCCGGCGTAGCCGTCGTAGGCGCCGTCGTTGAGGTCAGTGTTGATGCGCTCGGGGCTCATGTACGCGATGGTCCCGACGGAGGAGTTGCAGGGGTCCATGGTCTGGTTCAGGATGCGGCCGACGCCGAAGTCCGCGATCTTCACGCGGCGGCCGGAGTCGATGAGGAGGTTGGAGGGCTTGATGTCGCGGTGGACGATGTGGCGGCGGTGGAGGTAGGCGATCCCGGAGAGCACCTGGCGCGCGACGTCGGCGAGGAAGGCCTCGGAGGCGATGCGGCGGCCCTCGAGGGATCCCCCGTCCATGTACTCGAGCAGGATCTGGAGCTCGCCGGCCTGCTCGTACATGCCGTGGCACCGCACAACGGACGGGTGCTCGGCGGTGCGGAGGATGGCGATCTCGCGCGTGATCTGCCGCCGCACGGCGTCGTCGTGGTTGCCGTAGAGCACCTTGAGCGCGTAGGGCCGGCCCGTCGGGCGGTGCCGCACCATCCACACCGTCCCGCCCGCGCCGCTCCCGATACGGCGCACGCGCTCCAGCTCCGACAGCGGCGGCGGGGCCGGCTGCGCGGACCCGACCGAATTCGGCGGGGTGGGGACGCCGAGCGAGGAGGACCCAGACGAGGACGTCGACGACGGCGCCGAGGACGGCGGGAGCGGCAGCGGCAGCGGCACGGCGAGGGACGTGAGGTCCCGCTGCGGCAGCGGCAGGGTGAGATCCGGGCGGCGCCGCGACCGCCCCGGCGTGCCCGGCTGCTGCTGCAGCCCCGCCCGCAGGTTCGGCGGCCCGCCCGGTCGCATCGCGCTCGCCCCCTCCGACGGTCCCGGTCGCGTCGGCGGCAAAGCGGAGAGGCGTTCGCGAGTGAGTTCCTCCTGCACGCGCGGCGGCGGCTTGATTGGTTCGCGTCGGTGTCTGTGTTTGTGTTTGAGGTGGGCTCGCGGTGTGGAGAGAGAGGGGGAGGAAGCCGATCGGGGCAGGGAAGACGGATTCGAGACAGAGGAGTGTTTTTTATAGACGACGCTGAGAGAAGAGAAGGGACGAGAGGGTAGGGACCAAGTGAAGCCGTGATGGCCTGATGGGGGTGGTATAAGATATTAACTTGTCAAGTTCCTTTTTCTCCGGTTTCACAAATCACACAAGTCAGTTTTTGTTGTTTTCATATGCCGTGTTCCAAGTGATGTTCGACAATTTTGGACCCCAGTAAAATTCCCTTTTTAGTGAAAAAAATTATTTAGATGAGGTTCCTATTAGTCGGGATTGGCGCCATTTTTTAAATACTACTGTTTGAATTAGATTAAGGTTTTAACCTATCAGTGACATGTAAAACAAGATGAACCATTAATGCATGACTAATTAAAAAAGAGATTTATCTAATTTTTTAAAAAACTCTTATATCTAAAAACCATTTAATAGTTCAGAAAGCGTGTTAACGGAAAACAAAGGAATAAGTTGAAGCCATAGGTTGATTCAAATGGTGCCTTACATGTCTTTTAAAATACTCCCAAAATATAGCTACCTAAAAGTGTTTTTTTGGAAAATTAAGGATTAAGATAAAGGTCTAAAATATCTTCATTAATGAATAGTGAGGTGATGAGGATTGAGAATAGTATGGGTAGGGCATGGGTCTCGATGCTTGGTAGGATGATGGGTCCATTAGGCATATCATAGGAAGTAATAGAGGTAAAATTATAAAATTTTAATCTAAAGATAGTTATATTATGAAACGGAGAGATTACCAAATATGGGTATGACCGTTATGACGGATTTACGGAGCAACTGTCCGCAAAACCTACCGATCCTATCCGTTTTGGCAACTCTGTCATGTTTTATTCCGATCGAGCCATGAAAATCATGATTTAAATCCCTAGACGCCATCTAAGAATAACATAAGAGAGAATATGGACTCTCAGATGTTGGCCTAAACTAGAAGAATCCCTAAGTCTTTAATATGCATTGATGGAAGTCATTCCCTTATCATATTCACTTTCCGTTAATAATTTTATAACCCAATTGAGAATCTAAAAGTTATCACATTTGGAAGTTAACAATTTGAGTAAATTCCACCATAGTTAGGTTTGAAAGTTCTAGTGCGCTGCTTTCATATCCCTGCATTTTCAAATTAGAAAATATTATGTACACCTAAATTGATGTACAGGTTTTTACTTGCAAATGCCCTATCTAACTTCCAGTCTTCTAGATAGACAGGTGATGTCCATGGATGGTTTCAATTGTTGATTTCTTGAAAAGAAAACATGCCGACCGATTAAAATGTAAACGTAGTAACCACCTATATCCTCTCGTTCACATGCCATGCATATCAGGTGGGTATTGGATTATAGAACTGGAGGGCAGAACATTTGATTTGAGAAGCCACCGGTACTCTTCCAGAAATTTTGATATATAATCATATGGTTAGTAGGCTTAACGGTTTCTACTACCTAGTTCAATTGGTCAAATCCATTTCTATTGTCTTCATATTTGACAACACGAGAAGGAACAAGTCCAGATAAGAGTACTATACAAGTAAATTAATCAGAAAAGCTGGGTGTAAACAGAATCCACCAACTAGATCTGAGTATATAATCATCCCTGGAAATAATTAAAGTACAGTAGTTAGCTACTAAACCCACTATCGTGAGCACTTTTTGGCCGTTGATCACCGGAAGGAAATAATTTGCACTTTTGCAGCATCAAACTAGTGCATCAGTTGCCGCGGCATATGTGATTTGTAGCTCTAAATTCAATTGGAGTTCGGCATTTCCATTCCAACTATTTTTTCGACTATTTTACACACCCACGATTATGCTCCATTGTCGTACGGGCAATAGAGGGAGGCTAGCAATAAATTTATGTCCTAACCAAATCACTCCAAAACGATTAATTACAAGTTTTGTGCGAATTTTATGATGGTTTCACTTTCACATTTGTTTTGCACAATACTCCTACCGTCCAAAAATATAGATATTTTAGATTTAAATTTTGTTCTAAGTATAACTGGTAGAACATGTAAAAAATGACTTTTATCATATTACTTTTCATGCTATCTCTAGTGTACTCATCATCCCGCCAACTCTTGAGATCTACACTTTAACTATATTATTCTTAATTTTTATCCCCCCTCATCAAGAACGGATCCAACGTGGGTGCTAAGGGCTTGAGCCTCCCCTACCCGCTAAATCCTCTTAGAGAACTAGCAGAGAGGATGACGAGGAAGAGTAGGGGCGGAAGGAAGAAGACAATGAGACTTCTCCTTTTCTTAGCTGAATCTGTCCCTACTCACTATTTGTCAATGAGGACATTTTAGATCTTTTATTAGACAGCTTTATTCTGGGACGAAAAAAATACCTTTCTTATATTAACATGTTTAGCTGCACAACAATACAAAACAGCCCAAACTGGTACTCCTACTCCTAACCATAAGCTCTGAAGGAGTATTTGAAGTGACACCGGTAATTAACAAATCTAGCAGGAGTACTAGCTTGTTGGTTAAGCTAGTGACCCTTCCTAGTCAGGCGTGCCGCAACACTTCGCCCGCCATTTCTCCCCCGCCCCGAGCACCTGCGACGCACAGGTCACTGACAGCCGCAGTCACCTGATTCTCGGGCCCATACGTCAGTGTCAGCAGGTGCGGCCTGCAAATTTTGCCAGTTCAAGCTGCGTGCGTGGCAGCGAATGTACGGAGTGGGGTTAGTTTTACGTTAGCCGATACTCCGACTCAGCGCGATGTGAGCGCCGTAAAGAAACGGCTCAAAAATTGCGCTCACCAACGCCCTCTGCCCTGCCATTTATCGAGATTCACAGGGCAATAAATATCGTCTCATGTGGCACGTGGATTTCGGCCCTCTGTAGCCGCCTCGGGATTCACATCCACTGGTTTAATTACTGGGTTCGGGAATTATACCATGGCCACACCGCATACGAGCACAGGGATATGTACTCCAACCTTCAGTCATAGTACTACTAAGCTTTATGCATAGAAAGATTTTTTTAAAAACTACACCAATAAAAAAATATCAATTATATTTTAATAAATAAGAGTAAAAATCCATACAGGTTACAAGAAAAATAAAACACTACTTCAACGAGAAAATCCTCGCCAAGCTCCATAACAACGAACACCACCATGGTGGACAAATCCATAACTCGTGCAACAACAACGGAACACTACATGGATCGTCTCACAACAGACCATTGACGGAGCCAACCGCATGTCATCGTTATCAAGCTTGCGCAAAAGGACAAGCCGCTCCGACTTCACACGATGGGCATCAACCAAAGCCACCATATCACTGCTATAACTAGCACACCTAGAAGACCGTGACATGTCATCGTTGCCAAGATTCGTCATACCCCAATAGTGTAGCAACTCCGATTCCACTTAGCAAGGTCAAACGAAGACTGTTGGCCAGTTGCTGCAAAGCAAGATGCGGGTCCAAGAAGGCAAAGGCCTCGTCGAACTTCCCCAGCCTGTTGAGCTTCAGTGTAGAAGTGGTAGGCTTGATATGGATTCAACAGACAGCCGCCGTTGCATGAAGGGTTTGGCGCCCCTACGGGGGACACAACATGAAACGCCGTCGCCACTCATTTGGAAACCGGAGTAAGGTTTTCAACTAGAGATCGATGGTGGGAGGAGAGGGAACACTCAATAACGACATCTCCATGGTAGGAAGCGACGCCCAAGGGCATCGTTGTCATCAAAGCCAACCAAACGGCCTGGCAGGGCTTTCGCCAGTGGTCCCTGTCCACACCGACCCTCCGATGACCAAGCACCCGAGAGCCCCCAACAAGCACGGACCTATAGAGGAGGAGGCCGAGCAAGGAAAGGAGTGAAAGGGGACCGAGAAGCTAGTGGCAGCATGGCAGCAGCAAAACCAAGCCACTTCCCCACCAACTTCTTCCACCTCCAAGCCGCAAGCCACCTCACTAGCCAATTCCTCCTCCAGCCGGTGCGCAAACTCCTCGCCGGGGTAGATCCGGCGACCTCCACTGCCAACTGCGCCCTTGAGCTTGCCGCCGTCGCGCGGCCAATCGGAACGGGAGCCTGCCCCTGCCGCTGCTCGCCCAACAGCCAATCTGCGTCCTACCTGTTCCGCGCAGCCACGACGGCCAGGGCAGACACTAGCCAATCAACTCTCAGCCACCGCTGTCCGTTGCACAACCTCACCATCGACGCTATCTGGGCCCTCGAACGATCGCCGCCATGCTCCAGCTGGCATGGATCCAGCCCCAGAAGCATCGTATCCGGCCTCACACGGTGCAACTCTACCGCAGCCGCCCCAACACCGCTGATAGTGGCGCGCCGCTGCTCCAGCCATCCCTCTGCCGCCATTGCACATGTATCTAGCCATCATCCTCATGAGAGAAAAGGAAGGCCCGCCACCGCCATCCTTGCCGACGCGCAATTTCTGATAGCCGGCTCCGGCGGTGGCGAAAGGGTGGGTAAGAGGAAGGTGGTGGTGCGGTGGTGCCCAGGAGCGCCGCCCGAGTTGCCCTAGGAGTTACGTGGGGGCCCATGACCTCTCTCACGTTTTTCTGCATAGGAAGATAGAGTAGAGACGGAAAACGTCTAACACTAGATCAAAGGTAGTAAATGACGTTTTACCGAGACAATAAATTCTATAAAGAAACTTCATATATGAGTAGTACTAACTACCCACTCCGTCCTAAAATAAAGTGTATGTTCGTATTTGTTGCCAGAAATTAATTTATTTTGGGACAGAGGAAGTACTACTCCATCCCAAAGTAGTATTTTGGGGAATTAAGGATTGGTGTAAAATATCTAAAATACCCTCATTAATAAATTGTAGGATGATGTGAATTTAAAATAGTATAGGAGGGTATGCGCGTTCGAGGTCCATTAGTGGAATGATGGAACCCACTAGGGACAAGTGGGAAGTAATGGGTTAAAAGTTACATTTTACATGTTCTAGATAGTTATATTTAGAACAAAATTTGAATATAAAAGTAGCTATATTTTGGAAAAGATGGGGTAGTACTAACACAATTTTTTATTATTTTTTGAACCTCTTTATTTTTTTAAATTTTAAAACTAAACAAAACTTGTTTTTAAATCTGAACCTTTTGGTCACACCACCCTACCTGGCATGACTAAACAACATTACCACGACATGAGCAGTGGGCGTGATAGTGTTTGTCGGCGAAACGGGACAGGGGGTCCCACGTACCCCTGGGTCGCGTGGGTCTTTCGCCATGTCAGCTACTCCGGGCCCACATTCTGCACAGGTAAAGGCCGGCTACGACCGTATCTCCCGCTAAGTGCCCGGGGGCTCGCGCGCTGCCCGGGCCCGGGTGCGCGCTCCTCCGTCCGGGTGCGTCTCTCCCGGGACCGGACGCGGCTTGCCCAGGTGCGCCTCCCCGTGCCCGGGTGTGTCTCCCCTGGGGCCCGACGCGGCTTGCCCAGGTGCGTCTTCCTCGGGCCCCGTGGTCCGGGGACATTCCCCGGACCCGGGACCCACATACACCGTCGCGGGGCATGTTCCCGGGGAGCGGATCAACACTCCAGCGACCAGCATTAATGGCAGGGCGACGGGGCGCCTCCCGCCTGTCTCCCGGTCGGACATGCGTGCACCGTCCTGATGGCCTTCCGTGGGCCCCCTCCCAGTGTCGTCAGAGAACTTTCGGCTGAGGGGACCTCGATTCTCCACACTCTGATAGCAGAGACATGCCCTGCCACATCTCCAGAAGACAGCCAGGCGGCAAGACGACCGGACAGCCGCCCGTAGCAGCTGGGCGGCAAGACGACCGGACAGCGGCTGCTGGGCTCAGCAGGCGGACGTGTGTGACGCGGCGTACCATACCGAGAGAAGCTCTCTCTCTCAGCATGTATAGCAGGCACTGTGGACTCCCCTTGCACGATAAAAGGAGGATCCATGCCACTGAGTTAGGGGCCCAGTTTGAGGGGAGAGCTTCCTTCTTCTTCTCCGACGAGAAGTCCTGCTCCAGATAGAACTTCCCAAGCTGCTTCCGTTCGCTCCCGGCTAGCTCCTGAGCTCCGATGAGTCCATCTTGTAACAGCATACCACTTTCATCTCCCACACGGCAAAACATACACAGGAGTAGGGTATTACGCCGCCGTGCGGCCCGAACCTGTCTAACTCCTCCTGTCTCTCCCTTGTGTGCCATTCAGTCCGCCGAACATCTCTCTGCTCGGGTCCCCGGGCCCGAGCACATATCCACCGGACGCCGTAGTCGCCTGAGAACAACTTTCCTTGCCGAACCTCAAAGGGGGGTCTCTAGACTCCCTGCGGTTAGAGTTCCATCCTCCGACAGTGTTCTTCTGACTTGCCAGGTTTGTTGGCGTGGCAGAACCCTTGCCATGCCTATCTAATTGGTGTGGACAAATAACGCTACCACGGCAGTCTAGCGTGGCCAAAAGGTTCAGATTTAGAAATGAATTATAAGATGGTTTATTTTTAAAAATAAAAAATAAAAAAACGAGAGACAAAACAAGAAGCAGATGGTAGTGCAGCTGAAGTGATGCGTGGGGGCAAACGGAGGGGTACGACCAGCGTGAGCAGTGCTGCTGCCTTTCGTACTCGGATTCTCTGTCGGGGTCCGGAAAAAGAGGCAGGCAGCAGGCAGCGAAAGATGGACGACGGGTGATGGGACGTGCCGATGGCGGCCCAGCCCGCACCCCTGCCATGCTACGCCTACGCGAAGCCACAACCAAACAACGCTCTAATACTCGTCCTGTTTCTCCTTGCGAGCGATTCATCCGTCTTTCTCCTCGTTGCATCCCGTCTCACGCTCGCAATCCGTCAACCGGAGCTAGCGATCACACAAGATGACACCATGTGTGTTCAAAATTGCTAACATTTGGGTTGTTCTTCCAACGTGGGGTGACCGGGCGATGCATGCGTAATCTTGTTGCTGAGAAGTGAGAAGAGATCAAATGTATTGACCCCTCCCTGACTTGATCAGGTCAGGATTCGCAGCAACCTTTGCTTTACTCCATCTAATCTAATGACACGTCCTAATTCCCCACACTACACGAGTCCATTCCTGGTGGAGATCTTAGTTCACCGCTTGATTTGACATGTGCAGGCAAACAATGACATTTGGTAGAAATCCTACTAGTGCATTAATTAGTCTACTCCATCTCAAAGTCCATCCAACTCGTTTCCTGGAAGTTGGCCGACGACAACATCACGGCGATCCGGTACGTCCCATGTGTCAACGCCAGCGTGTCACCCGGACCTGCCACGTCACACAGCTTTCTTTCTCTGGCGTGGAGTCAACGGTGGCTTGCTGGCGACGTGGCAGGCGTCCCGGGCGGATGGACCCGACCGGGTCAGGTCCGTGGGGCACCGGTCGCTTCGGCGAGAATGCAGGTTGCGCGGCTGCTTCGTCCGGGGTTTCGCCGAAACGCGGCGCCCGATCGGGTTGGTTGGCCGGGCGGAAGCCGGCAGGAAGCAGCGGCGACCGGGTCGGTGAGGGCTAAACTTGTCTTACGTGGCACGCCCACGCACTTTGGCTCTGCATGCGTGAACGTTTCAAAGCTGACGAGGTCGTGTAACCGTTAGTTACCCACCTAACTCGCTCACTCACTGGCCTAACCCCGGTAGTCGCAAGGGCGAGACGCTCGATGGATTGGACAGCCAAAAATCTTTCGATCCAATTCGTATATGAAAGCCCGTAACATAGAAAAAAAAAAGAAAAGAGAGAGAGGAGGGTGTCTAGATTTAAGGTGTTTGAAATATTAAAAAAAAATCGGTCTCTTTTTAAAGCCTTAAAGGATAATTCAATGGTTCTTAGGGATGAATGTGGATCAGCCCGTGGGTAAATGAACTAAGTTTTATGGTATTAAAAATAAAACTTAGTTTATTTAGTTAAACTAGGGTAGACCATGAATTACCGTGGGCGACTACGGCCATCTCTAATAGTTTTTCATCACCCTGCTATTTATTTAAACAAAGTCCTTTCTTTAGATAAAAAGTACTAGTAAACAATGAATTATCTTAACCTACAAAAATTTACAAAGTTACATGAAATAAACTTTTAACTCATAAAAATTCCAAAATAATAAATAAAAAAATCAAACTTACATAATAAAATAAAGTAAAACAATATATAACAACAAGATTGTTGTTAAAATGAACTAAAAATGCATAATGCATAGCATTGTAGTTTTAGGTTTAGCCATGATTGTGCAATTTTAGGTAGTCGCCTTAAATATAAATCCCTAGTTGATATTATCAGGTCCTATGTGTTTAATTTGAGTAATCAATAGTCATCTCAATGTGTAAAATGGGTTGGTCTATCAGTAGATCATCCCCAGATTTTGGCGGGACAGCGTCATCGCTTATCTTGCATTAGCAAATAACAATAGCTCCATGTACGTTTAGAGGAACGAGATGTTGATGGACCAACCATTGTATCGAACCAAACAAGATGTTGTATCTTGAGTTCAGACTAGATGGTCCATTCACCATCTCCTCCACAAAACTAAACATCCTTCAACAGTTCGTTGACTAGTACTAGCACAATGCAATGCAAAATTGAAAAATACCCAGTGAGATTTTTGTTTTCTTCTTCGTTAGTGGGGGAATGAGACGAGATGTGGACAAGGGCAGCAACTGATCGCCAGCCCATGATCACAGCCGAAAGAGATCTCGATCGAGTCCACGACTGATTCTGATTGGGATTTCCCAAGTATATATGTGGGCTCCAAAACGACCGGGCGATGTATCGTGACTTGCTACTGGAGTCATCAACAATGGCGCCGATCTGTCCCATAAGATCTGTTTGCATATCTTGTCTTATCTATTTTTTTAGCTAAGGGCAATCCTGATTCTTATGTAGATCATTTGCATATATGCTGCAAAGTGCTTTTAAAAAACAGAGCCTGAGATTCTTTTGCAGTTTTGCTAGCTGCCTTTCTCTAATTGCCTCCAACTTGAACGTATGGATTTTCACGGTTATTACTCATAATCAAGTGGCACGATGTGAACCAATCCGTGCCTGGCAGACCGATAATCCGATTGCAGAAAAAAAAATGCATGTATGGAGTTGCTGCGTCATCTTTATTTCTTCTGACCAAAAAAAAAAAAAACGCAGATGTCACGAGAATGTGACATACAGTTCAACTGAGTCAGCTTCCTTCTGTAAAGAAGAGCCGTGGGAAAATCTCATATGGAAGTCAGCTGGCTTCGAGCAAAACCACCGGCAGCTAATTCAAATTCCAAACCAATGACTTGTGTTCGGACCATATGTGATCATATTTCCAAATGAAACCTACACCACAGAGCAGCCAAAAAATATGATTTGTAATTTCCAACGGTACTTCCGTGAGTGGCATTTCATCTGGCATTTATCTCTTAAAGAATGTTAGCTCATGATGCTACTCGAGCTAATGGATAAAATGAGCCATAAATAAAGATCTGGTACTTGCTTTTGGAGCTGATAAGATCTTTCAGTTCTATTGGTTAGTGGCAGGGCAATGGATCACTTTCGGCATATGTAAATTATGCTTATCTTTCGATGAACTCCCTCCCCGATTTATGATTTGTTTTTGGGAGATTAGATTCACCATTTTTAAAGGACCCACCATGGTTCAGGGTTGAAAAACCGGCAAACATACCCGGTAAAATCTCCAGATTGAAGAGCTCGCTTTCCATGCTGCCCTAAAAGAAAAGGAAAAGGGGAATATTGCTTTCGTTTTCCTTTCCTCCGCCTTTTCTTTGCAGCTTCACATTTGACATTGGGGAAGAAAACAACACGAAAGCAATGTAGAGGTAACTGTCATGATCATAATTCTAGTTTTCGTGCCGACGTGGATGAGTGATGAAGGCCCCGAGTCTGTCATCACCGGTGCGTCATCTATACTACACCACACTATCAGCCGTAACAATCTTCTTCTCTCGACGTACAGAAGCAGTTACGAGTTACGACTCGATGATCCTAGGCACCGTTTGAAGGAGTAGTTTGAGTAGTTTGAGGGTAAAAAACTACTTATTTTTTAGCATGTTTTCTAAACGGTTAAACAGTGTATTTTTTTTAAAAAAATTTCTATATAAAAGTTGCTTTAAAAAGTCAAATAAATCTATTTTTTAACTTTATAATAATTAAAATTTAATTAATCATACGTTGATGACTTGTCTCATTTCGCGTGCGCCAAAACTTTCACCCAATCCACCGGTGCCGAACGCAGCCTTAGCCATCTGTTATGTTCATCCAGTGTGAAGCAGCACGGTACTTTCCATCTCCAAGAAAGTCGGAGGAAGGCAGCTAGAAGGAGGCTAGGAGCACGCATCTTAGGTCTAGATTTAGAATAGTCATGTAGTAGAGTACTATTGGAGTAATAAAGATTCTCGAAGCTTTTAACGCTTGGCAGCGTATCACGGTCACCGTTGCCGCTCGGCGACGCCCCTTGGCTAGTCAGCGTGACGCTGTCATGGTGTCACGGCGATCGAGCGGCGCATGCTGCAGGTTGCAATCCGCCCATGCGCGGCCACCTCGCGGAAACGCGTGTGTACCTACGCGTCGCCAGGTGATAATGCGGTTGCCTGCCCAGGCGTCAGCCGTGTGCCCCATCGAGCGCTTTCGGGCGGCAGCGAATTTATTAGAAGTAGAGATCGAAAAAATTGAGAGATGAACTCATATCTTCCATAAAAAAAATCATGTATAGGATAATTACAAGTATTTATAGAGGATGAAGGAGTGTGAACAGATTCCACTCATGAAGAGGTGTCTATTCACAAACAAGCACAATTAACATGTGCTAATTGATCATCAACTAATTTTTGTTTGTAACACTCCCCCTTTGATCAATTTACTTTTGGTAATCATCATTTGATTTATCTCTTGGAAAAACTCCTCTAAAACTCTGTGGAAAATTTAAGGAGAAACCATTGTATAGATATGCCATTAAAACTCCTTTAAAACTCAGTGGGAAAATATAAGGAGAAAATAGTATGGCATATATGTGAATTCTCTCTGAGAAACCTTGAGCAAGAAAAAACTTATGTGAGAATTTCAGTACTTTGATTATGATCATTGGATCATAATAAAGGATAACTTCCCCTAAAACCATATATGAAAAATATGAGAAATTATTATATATCATTGATATCCCTTTAAAAATCCTTGTGGAAAAAATAGAGATATGATATATATCTACGTTGATATATTACCTCATTAAAAACCTTCTATGAGAAACCCAGTAGGGAAAAACTCATAAGAGGAAAAAAGAGTACAATATTGCTTTGAACAGGTATAATCTAGGAGATTACTCCCCCTGATTCTTGCAAGTCATATAATCGTCCCATACCAATTTCTTGAACACATTTCGAAAAATGTGGATGTTGGTAAGGACGTAGTAAATAGGTTCATAAGATTATCACAGGACTTTGTAAGATACTAATTTACTCACTCTCATATAATTGATGTGGGTAAAATAGGTTAGGAGTAATATGCTTAATGGTATTATTCTTTATGCACCCGTCTGCATTTGATCAACGTAAACATCATTATCTTTGTAGATAATGGTAGATAGTTCAAATGGAATCAATATTACATGACTATTACATGTGATTAATCACTCGACGAAGTCATTCATATGAATGCAAAACTTCGAAATGATGGATGGAAGTAACCAACAAGTCTATTTTGATGACTCTTATAAGGAAACTATAACACTATGAAATCAGTACATAATCTGCCATTCTGGGAATTAGTTAGCCAGTTTGTACATATCCCACTATGATTTTAGTTTGATTTATCAGATGATGAATCAAAATATTTTGTGCCACAAAGATATCTATGGATATCTTTTCTGACTCCCACCCAATGGTGTTATTGGAGTTGCGCTACTTTAAGTTAGCAATGTATCTGCAAATGAAATTTCAGGCCTGCTATAATATGCAGGATACATTAGCGCTTTAATGGCACTAGAGTATATCATCCCTGGGTCTAAATGAATATTGATATATTTTTACGGATTGAATGACCACAAATGTTTATGGATATGATTATCCAATATAATTTGGATACTAGTTGATAATATCAAAAGGATATTGATGGGCTGATTTATATGCTTAAGTTATAGACTTAAGCGTAATTTGGTCTTAACCAAATATTTTATCTCGGAATCCGTCTTAAAAGTCAATTTTTTAAGTGAGAAAATTGTTCATAAGATGATTGCTTACTTGTTTTGTGTGTTCTGATGATGTGAAAATCATCGATATGTGCTGAGATGATAGGAAATCCAAATGTAAATTTCTTTGTGAACACATATAGGCAATCATCATGATGTACTACAATCAACTTGACTGTTCAAGTCATAGAGTGACTTGAGTTGTACACAATATATATTGCAATTTTGTATTCTGATTCAGAATGTCAAGTCCATTAGGAGCTTGGTTGTCTGAATCTGTCAAATTTATTTGATCTGCCAATAATTAGATATGGAAATGTGATTTCCACACATACCAATGATATGCTATAGTTGGTCTCTGCGTGAAACCATGTACTATAAGCTCTCACGATCTCACCACCTCACTTCCGTAAGAAAGACATGAAAAGAATGTATTAGTATGGTAATACTTTTTATTTTTAAGTGAAAGCAATTCTCCTTAATTGTCATCTTTGATTTGACCCAATTTGAATATTTTGACACTTTGCCTAGGACTTTTAGTTTGGATCCAGTTAAAGTTATAAGACAACTTTGAGGAGTATATGTCGACAGTTTATAGTCTTTGTATGATTGATTCAATAGAACCAATATAACTTGTGAAAATATCAACCCTTTTGAACTCCATGTAATTTCTCAAAACAATAGAGTTAGGGCGTTCTTTTGACCCAACACCTAAAATTTGTGCGCAATTTTTGCTGGGCTTTTGGATGATAAACATCCATAGGCATTGGATAGTAAATATCCATATGGTGTTAATCAACTTGATGTTGATTTATATTTACTGATTAGAGGAATGGTATTCCTCTATGTCTGCGGAAGTTTTTAAAAAGTTGTATCCCTTATGACCATACTTATCCCCCTCTTATTTTTTATTCTGGGAGTTAAGTGGTTTTGTTTTGGTACCTCCACTCTTTCTGGTGCAGGATTTTGTGATACCTTTATAACAAGTAAATGCTTTTAGTAGAATATTTGCAATATGTTGCAAATATAAGATGTTCTGAACTATTTGGTTCAGATTCTTTGATACGTGGATATGAGGATGGAAGGTTAATATTTGACATTCTCTTTTTAATTCTTGGCATTATTTATGTGGTATGTATCTCCCCCTAATGCCTGGAATTGTCCTCAATGTGAATAGCACACGAGCTGTTTATTAATTCCCTGTGGAAAGATCTGAGATATTTATGATAGACGGATAATGATACCTCATGTTGGTCCCCACTGCCCAATGATGTATACTATGGTGGTAATATCGATACGTGTAAAACGTTGCCGATTCGCATATGGGAAATCTTAGGCTAAAGCTAAATTTTCACGTACAAACTGCAAAAAGGAGACTGTATTATTGCAGTGTAATGAATTTAAAATGATGCGGTGTGTAAGGCCACATGTCACCAAGTAGAGGTTGGTTAATTGCAATTTTATAATGGTCTTGACATGAGCTTCATTCACTTGATGAGAGATACTGCTAATCCATTTTGTGTATAGACAAATGGATCGGAGTGCTGAACATATTAGCCATACAATCGTCATTGAAGGCATTTTGAGTAAAATCCAGCAGTGTTGTCTATTCGAATTGATTGAATTCGATGTTCAGGATACTATGTTTATAATTTAATAATTTGAGCAACTAATTTGGTAAATACATGGTTTTATGTGAATAAAATCCACACATCGGACCATCGTGTAGATGTGTCAATTATAACCATGAAGTGCCTGAACAGTTTATACCATGAATGTATGGAGCCACATCGATACCTTGAATGTTGGATAATTGTGACCGTTCGATGCAAGAATTTCAAATTCTTTGCCCATGATTTCCTACATGGTTTATCATAAATTTAATTAATTTACAAGTAGTAAATTAATATAGTATGGTAATGTTGTAATATGATGCAAAATATGTGGACACAAGATGTATCATGTATCTCATTGTAGTGTATACCTCAAAATTTTGGAATATAACAATATGGACGAGAGAGCTCGTTGCTAATAGCATAGTCTACAGTAATTTGTAGTAGATGCCTTAGACTCTATAGTTTTGAGTTATATTTATAAATACCGAATAATCACATTGTTTTGGTAAACACCAAGTTAGTGGACGAGTTAGCTCGTTGTTAATAGCATAATCTACAGAGTTGTCGTAAATGCCTTAGTCTCTACATAATATTTGTGACTTTTCAGTAATCATTGAGGTATTTACTATTAAGATTTTGTATGTAAAATTCCAATAGAATTAAGCACATAAGGCTTAATTAAGGGGAATTTGAATTTTGAATTTTGCAAAATCAAAGAAATTGCAAATATTCAAATATTGTCGATAGAAATATTGGTGAAACCTCATATATGGAGTATAACTGTGATGTAAACACTAATTATGGTGAAAATCATGTGTTGTGGACGAGATAACTCGTTGCTAAGAGATGTCTTAGACTCCACATTATTTTGGGTTATATTCATAAGATATTGAATTTTTTTTTTCAATATTGTCTGGAGGTAATCACTAATATTTTGCATATTATCCAATTTGAATTAAGTTATTGAAACTTAATTAATGGAATAATAAGTGAATAAGATTGCAAGAAATAAATCAATTGCAATTAGAAAATAAATCCCCAAATATGTATATGTTATTAGGAATGCCTATGGACATTCACTTTGAACATTTATATAATTTTCAGTACTCATAGGGTCTGGAATGATAATTTACAGTATGTAAATTAAATAACACTATAATTTGTATTGAACCTGAGGGCCCAAAACAAAATTCCGCATGTGTGCAATTTGCATATGCATTTTCTAAAGACCGATAGGTCTGGAATGTATATTTGCATGAGGCAAATAAAATATAGTGTAATTTATGTATAGTCTGAGGACTATATCATAATTGATAGAAAATATGTCAATTTATTTAGCCTTTTATGGAATTGGAAAAATTCAAGGGCTAAAATGAAATAGTACTAAATAATACTATTCATATGGACTATTGTGCACTTTTCTAAAAATTCAGGGACTTTTGTGCAAATTCATCCAATTCTAGGCCAAAGCCCAAGTGGTCTCTCGGCCTGTTTAGGCACATGTGCAGAAAGTGGCCTAGTGCTAGGCCATCGGCCAACCCATTCTGCCAGGTTAGGCCTGCACGTGAGAGGAATGGCCATGAGCCGGCCCAGCCAGTTTTGCGCGGGGGGAGGCGAGGTTGTGGGCCGTAGATAGACCGGCTCATCAAGTCGACAACTAAATGGGCGGGTAGGGCAGCAGTTAGGGTTCTACCCTAAACCGCCGCTACCGCCGCCCTGATCCGCCGACGAGCTGCGGCTCCTGTGCGCCACCGCCTGCTGTCGCCGACGTTGCCACGTCACGGCTGGGCCGGTGTGCCACGCCACGCGGGCCACCGCCTCCGGTCTGCCGCCGAGGTCGTCGCTGCTTTGTGCTTGGGTGTCGCTGCAGGCCGCCGTGGCTATGCCACCGGGGTCGCCGCTAGCGCGCCGCAGGCCGCTAGGCAGTAGGCAACTGTGCCGTCGCGCCTGCTGCGCTTGGGCGCCGCCATCGGTTGCCGTTGCGCCGCAATTCCATTGCGGATCCGCCGCGCCGTCGCATCGCGTGGTGGAGAGGATGGATCGACAGGCGCTCGGAGTGGATAGCCCTTGGGTGGCCATTGGCCGGTGCGGTCTAGTGACCGATCGCGATGATCGGTCTTGGTGGTGGCTTCAATTCCATGGGAGCCACCGAGACTAGTCGCTGGTGGCTTGGTTGGGACGTAGGGCAGCCATGAGACCATGATGAGGAGCCCCGTGTCTATTGAGGTCGACAAAAAAGGCCCTATTCGGCAGCTTTATTTAAGCAGCTTAAATAAGTGGCACGTAAAACGAGAAACATCATTAGCACGTGATTAATTAAGTATTTACTATTAAAAAGTTGAAAAATGGATCTATTTGCTTTTTTAGAGTTACTTTCATATAGAAAATTTTTACAAAAAACGCACCGTTTATCATTTTAGGAAGCGCGCGCGCGAAAAACGAGAGAAGCTGCTGGCTTTCAGTGGTGCCGAACAGGGCCAAAGAAGGCGGTTGAAGCGCCAAGCTTCTTCGTGCAACATCGAGCGAGGACCTTGTGTATGGCGGTCACCATTACATCCACGATGCCGCTCGGTGGCGAGAGCTAAGGTATGAAAAACAAAATTAATCTATGTTTTTACCGATTTGGTAAAATTTAGACTCTCTTCTCTGTTCTTTCTCTTCTGTGATCTTTCCGTCCTCTTCTCTTCGCTCAGTGAAGAGCATGCTGATAATGTATTAAAAGTAGAGATCGAAAGAATTGAGAGATGAACTCATATCTTCCATAAAAAATCATGTATATGATGATTACAAGTATTTATAGTGGATAAAGGGGTATGAACAGATTCTACTCATGAAAATGTGTCTATCCACAAACAAACACAATTAATATGTGCTAATTGATCATCAACTAATCTTCATTTGTAACAGAATTAAAGCCGAAAGGGCAGGCCTCCCCGATGCCCATCAGCATCAGCAGGCGTACGTCTCCCGGCCGGGTGCGCGTCGCGAGCCAGCGCTCGCCGCTGCACCGATCGATACGCGCACCGCATCGCGCGCGCCGCGGCTAACACTAGTACTAATATTTTCGGCCCATGGCGCAAGACGAGCGACGGCGACGGCGTCTCGCACCACACGGGCCGGGATGGGATATAATAGCGAATCACCGAATTTTTACTGTTACTAATTTAATTTTTTTTTTAATTTACAAAACTAATTTTCGGTTTGAATCATTTACAAAACTAGTCTCTTGCCGCCCTGGGCCACGGCGGGATTTAAAAACCGCCGTGGCCCAGGGCGGCGAATGGCATCCCCGTCACCGGGGCTAACGGCGCCGGCCGCCGTTAGCCCCGGGGACGCCACGTGGATTCGCCGCCCTGGGGGAGGGCGGCGAATACCCGCGAATGCAATTTTGCATTCGGCCCCCTGGGGGCATTCGCCGCCCTCCCCCAGGGCGGCGAATGCATAGGACCGTCCGCACACCGATCGGACGGTCCGAATCGACGGCAAATTGTTGTAACGCGCGCTAACTACCTTAAAACAGTCATAACTTTCGTATACGGTCTCGGAATCGGGCAAATAAGTACTCTACGGACATCTACAGAAAATTTTACATCCGCTTCCCCCCCACTTCGTCGGGTTTGTCCAAAAAATTTTTACGAAATTCGGCCGGGAAGATTGAGTTTTTGAGGTCCGAAGTTTCAGCACGGTTTTTAAAGCACACTCGTAATTTTCTGCAGGCCACATCTTACATCGGTTTGAGCTGCACCTTCACGAGATTTTGCTATTCTCGTTTTGCTAGTTGAGAAAAAAATATCAAAAAAAAAGAAAAAAAAAATTTTGCAGGCGGCCCCCTGATTCGGACGGTCCGATCCTTGTGCGGACCGTCCGTTTACTATGCTAAAAACCGCCGTCCCCCAGGGCGGCGAATGCAATTTTGCATTCGGCCCCCTGGGGGCATTCGCCGCCCTCCCCCAGGGCGGCGAATCCACGTGGCCTCCCCGCGGCTAACGGCCGCCGGAGCCGTTAGCCCCGGGTGACGGGATGCCATTCGCCGTCCTGGGCCACGGCGGTTTTTAAATACCGCCGTGGCCCAGGGCGGCAAGAGACTAGTTTTGTAAATGATTCAAACCGAAAATTAGTTTTGTAAATTAAAAAAAAAATTAAATTAGTAACAGTAAAAATTCGCGAATCACCGATGCCGACGCGCGCGCGACGTACGCTTTTCGGATTAAATGCTCGTAATAAACGAACACCGGTGTCGAATGGCTGGCTAGCCTTCTTGCCTGCGATCCACGGCTGCTTCAGCTGTCAGGTTGCCATCGCCGGTTGAAATCGACGGACAGATCTGCTCTGCATCCGTGGCGCCATGTCCGGGTATCAATCGACGTGCCGAGAACCTGGCCGAACGTACCGTCGCGGCTGTACATATCCAGGTACGGAAAAGGCAGCTCGTTTTGTTGCCTTGTCACACTTGCGGCTGGACGGAGTACAGGATGGGGACGGGATCACAATCACAGACAGGGAGTGGTCGTCGGCGACGGCAAGGTTCAGTGAATGGAGCTGCATGCTGATGCGTAGTACTAGCAGTAGTAGCAAAAAGAATCAGAGCTACACTACCAGACGGTATTACTAGCTACTCTCTTCGTCTCATAACATAAAATTTTAATACTAAATATAATACATTCTAATACTAGCTATTTTATTTTAAGACGGATGAAACAGTAAGCCAAACAACATCACGTGGGAAATAATCGTTAGGCATGCTCTCTTGTCTGCACGGCTCGTGGAATCAACAGCCAAGTCTGGTGCATGCATTGAATTCCAGACACGAGGAAAGTAGCATCAGGGGAGTCCAGTGAACTCTTCTGAAAAAGAGGGGGGAGTTCAGTAAACTCACGCTGTAATCGCGGGAGAAATTGCAACGAGCACGAGCGGAATTCTACGGGATCGGCTAGATTTTGACACCATGATGCAGGATAAGCTTATCTCTGGGCCCTGGCTGCTGGCCGGGGTGTGGCACTGTCATTTTCCCCCTTAATAGTGCCTTAATCGTCTACGTGCCGGGGCCGGGGTGCTTTAAGCATCACCCTTGTTTTGCATAAGTGGAGTGGAGTATATGTCCTAGTGTCCTAACATGAGAGAACAAATCCAGCCGGACTGCGTCTCCGATGCAGCATCTGTCCCAAACATGTCGCCTGCATCAAACCTGTTGGTGTCCTGCCTTTTAGGTACAAGCTGTTGGCGAAAACAGCAAATGATGGACAAAGCCAAACTAAACAAAGGGTGTGCAATGAACCAAGATACCGAGTGACGGGAAGCTAGGCAAACAGCTTATGCATGAAACCGCAGAAAGTTGGTGGTTTACGCAATGCGCATCATCTGACAGATCTCTTCTTCTGCTGGTGCTGCCTGCAAGGCCAAACGACACCCACTACTGATACAGGGATAGCACTCCTAGTATCTGACAAAGAGTTCCAGCAATCCTGCACTGAACTTTTACAGTGCTCCACTGTTGTCAGTGCAGGACATGGCAGCCCGAAAAGGGTTATCCTGTAGGGAAGCACGTGGAAACCGTGACCAAACTGTCTCAAAATTGAATGTAACAGAGCACTAGAGCAGGGTAGAATCCGTGATCACATCCAAGACGAGCACTACTGAAGTGCGCGTGCAACACGCCGTGAAGCAGCCTAGCAAGGGGAGTTTGGGTGAGGGGTAAGATGGGCCGTGTAATTCGTTGGGCCGAGGAGAAAGACGGCTAGCGGAGAGACAGTGGGCCATGCGGTGGTTGGTGGGTGCACCTCGGGTGGTTCGGGGGCTCGTTTTCAGTCGCAGTCCCGGCCCGACCCGGCCCATATGTCATCTCCTGGCTGCTTTGCGGGTGGACGAAGCGATCCCCAATCGCCCAATCGCGAGAGGGTGAAGACCACCCCACCACCACCAACCCCTCTATCGCCCTCTCCGCCTCTCCCCCACCGCACCTCGTCGCACGCCGCCGCCGCCGTCGCCGCCGCGGCGCAGGCAGCGGAGCTCGGCGCGGCGTAGCGCCGTAGTTACCCATCCTCCTCCGTGCGGCGCCGCGCCGCGCAGTGCGAGCTACCTAGCTGTGCATCTGGCGACTCTCTAGGTTAGGTTTTGTGCGCCCATGCTCGCAGCTCCCTCGCCTCCGTCCTCGTCGACCTCTGTCCCCCGGTCGCCGTGTCCTTTCGCGGGCTTCATCGGGTCTCTCCCCTTCTGCTACGGGCGCGCCGGTACCGTCCCTTCCCGCCGGGTTGTGCTTAGGGGAATCTCGGCTGCCGGGTCTTCGATCTGCCCTCCTCAGTGCTACTCTGAAGCCCTGGTAAACATCTGTGCCTTAAATCCTCTGCACTGTGCTCTTTGCTTACGCGGATCGGATGATTTGGGTGTCAAATCAGGGTTGTTTTGTGTTTATATATGGTTTGGATTGGCCGGATCTGCGATTGCTCTTAATTTTTACTCTTAGTGTAGCACGATTCATGTTTATGATAATTTCCCGTTATGTGTTTCTGCGCAGTGTCGCAATATTATGTATTCATGTGAAACTGGGACCCAGATATTATTGTGAAATGGTTTTTGTTGTTGTGCTTTTTAGGGGATCGATATGTGGTTAGTTCATGCTAGAGGGACTCCATCCTGTTATTGTTTTTTGTGTGTGTACTGTCATGTAATAAGTTTTCAGGGTTTAAGTATTGATGGCAAAGTTTAATGATTCTGTAAAATCAATGTATTTTTTGTATGCATTGATCAATTAAGAGTTGTCAGTTTTGACTATAGTCAGCCTTTATTGCAACACTAACGATGAGGAAGGGTTCTTTGGACTGTGAATTGCTGAAAATTCCTTGGAAAAAAATAATGTACATATGTACAGATTGCCGAAACTTGGTGTCAAATTTTAGTGCTATTTTGTGGTGTAATTCCAGTTTGGTTTGTTTCAGCACTGGTAAAATCAGACTAGGACTTGGGTCTTTCAGGAATAGGATGCAAGCCGGGAGCCTGTTATTGAAATGTGTTAGGTCAGGGTTTGTCACAGTGCAATGTGTTTTCACTTTTCAATAGGGTGGATTAGTTTACTCTTCCTGCACCCAATGCTACTAGAATACTTTTACAGCCTTTGGTGCTTCTGCTCTCTTCTGCCGTATCTTACCCTTCGTACTATCATACTTGTTTTGAAAATCCATGCTAGATTACGAGTGACATCCTGTTCTTTGCCTGTTGAACCCCTTTGGTATGAACTTTAAGGCATGTTTTTGCAAAACGTTTGCTTAAATAAAGGTGTGTCTTTGGAGATATATCTGTACGACCTTGGTCATTATGTGGTGGGCATTGGACAAACATAAAGTTCCAACAAAGTACGTTTCCCTCATTAAGGATATGTACAACAATGTTGTGACTAGTGTTCGAACAAGTGATGGTGACACATGTGACTTCCCGATCAAGATAGGACTACATCAAGGGTCAGCTTTGAGCCCCTATCTATTTGCCTTGGTGATGGATGAGGTCACAAGGGACATACAAGGGGATGTCCCTTGGTGTATGCTTTTCGCGGACGATGTAGTGTTAGTTGATGAAAGCCGAGCGGGAGTAAATAGGAAACTAGAGTTGTGGCGGCAGACTCTAGAGTCCAAAGGTTTTAGGCTCAGCAGAACTAAAACCGAATATATGGCATGTGACTTCGGCACTGCTAGACATGAGGAGAGGGGTGTTAGTTTGGATGGTCAAATAGTGCCCAAGAAGGATACCTTTCGATATTTGGGATCAATGCTACAGAGAGATGGGGATATCGATGAAGATGTTAGCCATAGAATCAAAGCGGGGTGGATGAAGTGGCGTCAATCATCGGGTATTCTCTATGACAAGAGGGTACCACAGAAGCTAAAAGGCAAGTTCTATAGAACAGCAATTAGACCGGCAATGTTGTATGGTGCAGAATGTTGGCCTACAAAAAGGCGGCATGTTCAGCAGTTAAGTGTTGCGGAAATGCGTATGCTGCGTTGGATTTGTGGTCATACAAGAATGGATCAAGTCCGGAACGATGATATACGTGATAGGCTAGGGGTAGCACCAATTGAAGAGAAGCTTGTCCAACACCGGTTGAGATGGTTTGGACATGTCCAGCGGAGACCTCCAGAGGCACCAGTGCATAGTGGAATCCTAAGGCGCGACAGTGATATTAGGAGAGGCAGGGGAAGGCCAAAATTGACATGGGAGGAGGCAATAAAAAGGGACTTGAAAGGATGGAATATACCCAAAGATTTATCTTTGAATAGGTGTGCTTGGAAAGCAGCCATTTATGTGCCTGAACCTTGATCTGCGGCTCCTATTGGGTTTCAACTCTAGCCTACCCCAACTTGCTTGGGATTGAAAGGCTTTGTTGTTGTTGTTGTTGTTGTTGTTGTTTTGCAAAACGTTTGCTTAAATAAAGGTGTGTCTTTGGAGATATATCTGTACGACCTTGGTCATTATGGATCATTGGATCCTATGCTAGGTGGATTGTATTGTTTGTGTATGATGAATCATGCAATGGTCATTGTAGTGTTTGATTTTGACATCAAGCCTTCAGATCTGTTGAATATTCCACCTTTTGCATCTCTGGGATATGTTCTTACGTGCTATGACAAGACAGAAAACATGCATCCTATCGAACTTGCATCCAGATTTCACTCCTTATGTTCTGGTTTCTAGTTCAGCCTGTTTTGTACTTCGGTATAACTCGTACTTGGTAAAGTTGTGTGTTGACTGTGACTTGCTGTTACTCAAGTATAGCTGAGACAGTGGAAACATGATATGAATAGACAGCTGCTGGCTTTGCCTGCATGGCAATCTGTACACTTTATCATTTATGACATTTAGTGCCTTAAATAGGACTGACTTATGAAAACCTGCATCCTAACGATACCAGTTCTATCGAAGTTTATTATTTGTTCTTGTATGTGCTGTGACCGGCCCCATCTATGCATTATGTGGATATTATTATGCTTGAGAGAAGGTATGTATGTGTTAGTATCCACCAGTATTTCTTTTATATGTGTTAGTATTCTTAAAAGGGCCAAAACAATGTCCAAAGCCCCATGGCTACCTAAACAGGATGTGCTTGTGATGTTGGATCACCTTTAATATGCATCATGGTTTCAACTTATTAAAAATACATTTTACCTGCTTTCTTCATTTCTACACTCTGCATCTCTGCAATAATTTCTATGTTCTTCATTTCTATTGGTCTTAATTTGTATTTGAAAATTCCTTTCCTTCTCTGTGCAAAAATGTTAGATTGATGTTTTTTTTTACTGTGGTCTCCTGCAGAATAGCTCTCACACTTGAAGCTTGGAAGTCTCTGTTGAAGCGTAGAGAATTCCTGCACTAAAATAGAACATTCACTTTTTAGAAGACTGCAGGTTCTCAGAAATTTGGCAGCTTGCTTCTTTTCTTTGTTGCATCTGAGAATTGATGACCTTGGCCTTTCACATTACCTGAAGCTTAAGGTCATATTGATATGCATGCTTCGAGAATGGAACAGGCAACAGGTGTTAGTGGCCATGAACACATAATTGATATTCCAAGGGATAGTGGTCCATCTGCTTCGACGTCTCATAGTGTTGCTAGAGAAAACCATGGCGAATCAAATCCTGTTGATAGACCTGCAACCAGAGCGCTAGTACCTGCTTTGCAGGCTCCATCAACAGTAGGTGCTGTACCTAATGCAGGACATACCTCAGGTGCTAGAAGAAGTGATAACTATGTTCGCCGGCACAGAAGCCCTTTGAATTCTGGACTCTGGATTTCAATAGAAGTTCTTGTCAATGTCAGCCAAATTGTAGCTGCTATTGTCGTGCTTTCTCTTTCAAGAAAGGAACATCCGCAAGCTCCATTATTTGAGTGGGTCATAGGTTATACAGTTGGTTGTTTTGCCACGCTACCCCATCTTTATTGGCGCTATATACACCGCAATATTGTCAATGGTGATAATGAGCCAGCAACTACGCTTCAAGGCTCCTCTCAGAACAATTCAACTGAGCCTACTGCAAGTGCATCAGAGCGTCGAAGGAATGCTGCACGAAATGCAGTGCTCGCTAATCCAAGGTACTTTATTGTGCATCTTTTAAAATTGCTCTTGTGGGATCCCGCTTGTATATATATAAAATGGTTTCGGCTTCCTACTTGCTAGTAACTCTTCTTTAGTTGTGTGGCCATACTTTCCTGTGTTCATTGTCTTGTTTTATTGGAATAGGGAAATGTTAGTAGAAGGTATCAGCTAGGTTAGGGTGTATTTTATTCAGTATATGTCTGACGCATTTGTGCATGATTATTTCAAGGAATACCATTATCTAGATGTTCATTTACACATGTTCAGAGTGTTGCTATTAGTAAAGATGAATGCCTTTTCAGGATTAATGCACTTTTTGACCACTTCAAGATGGCCTTGGATTGTTTCTTTGCTGTGTGGTTCGTCGTAGGAAATGTGTGGATATTTGGCGGGCGTTCTTCTGCCGCCGAAGCTCCAAACTTGTACAGGTAAATACTATTATTTTTTCTGTGGATGAGATGTTCCCTTGGTCTTGTTGCTGATTTTTTTGCCCCCTGCTAGGTTGTGTATTGTGTTCCTCACCTTTAGTTGTATTGGGTATGCCATGCCTTTCATCCTCTGTGCAATGATATGCTGCTGCCTCCCCTGCATCATATCTGTAATGGGATTTAGAGAAGATACAAACAATACAAGAGGGGCTACCTCAGAATCCATCAATTCCTTACCAACATACAAATTCAAAACCAAGAAACGCCGCCATGGTTCAGGAAATGAAGCTGAAGGCCAAGATGGTGGGGTATTGGCTGCAGGGACTGACAAGGAGCGGTCATTATCTGCTGAAGATGCTGTATGTTTCCCCATTTCTTTTAATTTTGTTCATCGTCATTTGGCAGCAAACCAAATGTTTCTTTACATAGTTATTTATTACACATTTACCCTTTTATTTTGTAGGTTTGCTGCATCTGTCTTGCAAAGTATGCACACAACGATGAGCTTCGTGAACTTCCCTGCACACATTGTTTCCACAAGGAATGCGTTGATAAATGGCTGAAGATTAATGCACTTTGTCCATTGTGCAAATCTGAGATAGCGAGCTCATCTGGAACATCTGATACTCGTCACTCTGACCAGACAAATATTCCTGTGCAGGAGATTGAAATGCACTAGGGTGATCTGCTTTCTGAGGTAATACGGCAGAATACAGTTGCTTGTGGTGACCGTGTGCTTGTATAAAGTTCAAGCTTTGATATATGGATTGTAATGATGCCTGGGGTTCTTTTTGTTGCTGTATTTGGTGAAGACAGTTTTTCTCGCTGTCAACACACACAATGCAATACAATTTCTACGGTTTCCACCAGAGCAGTACCTTGAGTTCTGTGGTGTTCCACTAGAGTACTTTCTAGTGAAAAAAGAAGTTAGCCAGGCCAAGGTATACGAATGCCCTGTGGCCTCCACTACCTTTCATATGGTTTTAAGCTTGCAGAAATGGCAATCGCTGAAATTAGAGGTGGATAGTGCTTTCCAAAGTGGTAAGCCGTTTATAACTGATTCACATTTTTTATAACTCTTTGCGATGTTTGCATATATTTTGCATTAGATAAGTTGAGAACCTGAAGAAAGTGTATCAATTTTAAACTATCCTGTACCTTTCGATAAGTGCTTGCTATTTGGCAGTGACGGAAAATTGAGAGAAGGTGAAGTTGTGTATTTTATCATACCACTGCCATCATTAACTTGTTAGTTGCTTCAATTCTGAAGCCTGTTTTACCTCCATGTGGTTGTCATCTTGCGCAATTTTCTGAGATATGGACTCAATCCCTAGTAGAAATTTCAGCGACTGCTCTGCTGTCTACGGACTACGGAGTCCCGTTTGTTCCCGCGAGCGCGGCGGCTGACTCCATTCGCTGCTCGAACGGGCTCCTGAACTCATTTCCCTCCTTTTCCTCCGCCGGAGAAGTCACGTCCGTCCCATAATCTCTGGATCGACTCATTGGGCTCGTGGCTGCAGCGGTGAAGTTGCGCATGGCTTCATCTTCCTTCCGGGCGCTCTGATCTGGCTCCCGGTGCCATTACTAATGATCTCCTCGTAGAAGATAGGGGACCTCGTGTCCTTCCTGTCATAATGCTGCAACCACCCATGCAGCCGACGCATCGACATGCTCCCGCCACTGGACTCCGCCGCCCTGAGCTCGTCGCGCTCCTTGTACACGAAAGCGACGAGGTAGACGATGAGCATGACACCCGACACCACGCCGGTGACGAGGAACAGCCCGCCGAAGCTCCAGAAACATGCTCCCGGTTCCCCCAACCATTTCCTCTCGATGAGGGCCATTTCGCCACCCTCCGTCAGTGACACGATCGCCAGCGACAAGTCCGGGCGCGATATTAGCTTGGAGAATACATGTTTGCAGCCAAGAGGCTCACAAATCCGAAGCCTGCGTCCTTGTAGATTGGGCCGACCATGGCGTAGCCGTCGCAGTATTGCGACAAGAAGAGCTTCAGGTAGGGGATCTCGTCCAAGATGGCGGCGACACCGCCAACGGCGGACCCTTTGGACAGCGCGTCGGCGTACTGATCGGGCGTGCTATAGCCCCTCAGCTTGTTCTCGTCGAATGTCATATTCTTGAGCATGTTCAGCACGAAGGAGCCCTCCTGGTACTCGACGTAGTCGCCGTTTCTGAATTCTGATGAGCTCCTTCACGCCCGTCACCGTCGGCCGGGGCTTCTGGACCGTCAGCATCGATGTCAGGCTCGCCGTGTAGCTCGACGTCAGGATCAGCACGACGAACACCCATATGATCACCACGAACTTCGACAGGTTGCTCTCCAGCTTCTCCTCTGCGGATTATTTCACGAGAAAGCTTCACATAAGTTGTCGTTCTCATTGATAAGTAGTAAAAATGATGGCAGGGGCAGGATGTGTACTGTGCGCAAAGACGAGGGTGGAGAAGGCGAAGTAGAAGATGAGGCCGAACTGCTGCCATGGCGTGCCGCGGAACTCGGGGTTTACCCTGTGCTCGATCACCCAGACGACGAGGCCGGTGAAGAAGAAGGAGGCGAGGCTGGCGAGCCAGAGGCTCGCGCTCATCGGCTGCAGGAAGAAGAACATGCTCGTGCTCATGCCTGCCTGCACAGCCACCACCATCGACCACCCCGACTCCGTGAACGGCATCGTGAAGTCCACCTCCTCCATCCTCCTGCTCGAGGTAATGGTCACGTTGCCGACGACCGCATCTGCCTTCTGCAAATGATCATCACCGCTGTCAAGAGACTGTGATCAATCACCAAATTAACTTTAATTTTATCATCATTTCCTGATCTGTGCGGTCACTAGGTTCACAAGCTGGTCTTTAGACTCCGAGCTGCCATTGAGCGTCGCGTACTGGTAGTTGACCGTGTAGGCCGGTGATTCTCTTCGAGTCGCCGGACACGTCCACGAATTGGTTGAACCCGTGCTTCACCGGCACGGCGATCTGAAGCTGCCGTCCGTTCGGCGCCACCGCCCACCCGTTCGGAGCGCGGGAATGTGACGGCTTGCCCGGCCATACGATTTGTTTCAGGCCGTTGCCTCTGATCCCGTCCAAATCCTGTGATATGTTGGACTCCGGCGTCCAGAACCAGACCGTCTAGTGCCCTTCCCGACAACGTTTACGATCTCGTACGCCGGCGGCGGTTGCCCGTCGACCAGCCTGAACTTGCCGGCTAGCCCGTCAAACGTTGTGGTTAGCACAGCCTTGAGAAGAGTTGGTCCGGCGACTGACACGCCGAGCCGGTCAGGTTCTGTCAGCGCCGCCGTCCCTTGCGGTTGCCTAGAGCTACACGATGCGATGTGGGACGCGCGGCGATCGGTATAGTCTGCCGTACGGCAGCTTCCGTTAGTGTGGGCCCTATAGAACATGGGGCCCACATGTCAGTGCCAGTAACGGCAGCCGCCGTGGTCTCAACAGGTCAAGGGCCCCGGTTGGACGCTGCTTCTTCCACTTGGGCCGGATGTTGCGGTTTGGACCAAGAAAATACACACAAACATGCCCAAATTGATCTTCGGCTTACATTTCCAAATGCACCTTCCGCCGCCCGCTCATGATTTTTCTGTTCGATTGTGTGGCTGGTGGGGTGGAGCCATCTCATTCATTCAGGATGCTCCTGTGCACACAAGTGGTGATTTTTAGTTACAAATTCGTTTATGTAGCGCCGTTTGCAGTCGCACGTTTACTGTTGAATCGTTTATAATCCGAGGGAGTTTTGGTCAGCTCAACCCTCTCCATCTCCAACGAATAGTACCGGTGCAGATTTCAACTCTGCTCGTAGCCTCGTAGGGTTGCCTCGCCTTGTTTCTCTTTGTCTTTGTTAATGTAATTTAGTACCCTAGTGGGGATCTATTCGTATACACCCTTCTATACGGCGTGGAATGGAATAGTATTCTTGTAGTAGATTCTAGAGGAATGTGACGACTCTCATACTGACGACGCACCAACTGAATAAACAGGGCGTTTTGTGCCAAAGAATGCTCTGAGCTGGTCGGCTCAAGACTCGTTCAGTTTTAGTGCCCTCCTAGCAAGTTGGTCGCGGCATCACAAGAGACTTTTCAAGAAAGCAGCTAAATTGCGTTGAGCTGAAGCTCTCTTGTTGCCATAAAAGAATATGACTCTAGTTTTGTCTACAATGCACAAATGGTCTAAAATTCTCCAGGTAGAAAATTGTCTTCATGGAAATTGCTATGCAAGCTCAGTTCCCTTGGTGGATCCTGACTCAGATCGCTTCATTACCCCAAATCATCTTGAGAAAATTAAAAATGGCGAAACAATGGAGAGGCTAGGTTCAGACTTTGGTGTCAGGGTAGTTTTCATGTAGAGTATCTCAAGATGACGATATCACAGGAACGAAATATAGTGGAAACTACTCCGTGCACAGCAAGTAGTACTACAAGTATACAGTTCAACTGTCTTGGAGACTGATGGGACTGACCACATGGAAAATCAGAGTACAATGACAGATCTGTTTTTGCCAGATGGATTCAACATTAGTCTTTTCTCTGAAGGAAATGCTAGGGAAATTGCAGCCTGCAGACTGAAGTATCCCTCAACTTTGTCTTTTTTGATACACACTGCAGAACGTTCTTTCAATATTCACGGCATTCTATTGCGTACACACAAGTCATGACTGACCAACTTTGGTTGAGCATTCACCTCTAGCTCTAGGTTTTATAACACTATAGCATAGTCAGAATTGATGAAGATTGCTTTGAATGCTATTCACAAGGTCAAGGTCTCACACGAACGGGCAACTAACAACCGTGAAAATATGTTATCCTGCTGAAGCTGACTTTGCAAATAAAACGTTTGTTTCTTTTATACAGATAAATATATGCATATATTTCCCAGTATACGTGGCAATAGCATTGACATTGCAACTTAACTATATATTTCCCAGTAGCATTAACGTCTATGACGGTGATCTTACAATTGCACTAGCAGGATATCTGTTTATGTGAGTGGTAAGCATCCCTATTTTGCAAAAACTAATTACTTTCCGGAGAAGCCAGGGAGTTAGATCTAATTGGAAAATCATTGAAACAAAGTTTGACATTCTTCTGCTAAACTTGTGTTTGACAACTGAAGGAAATATCAGCTGCTCCTTCCACGGTTCCACTTTTCATTTCGGTACCAAGTTGCTTGGTGTTCTATCATTTGTGATCACTATCAAACTTTTCGAAAATAAATAATATACTGTTACGGTTTACAATACTCCTTACCTAAAATTTAAGCTAAAGGAGATAAAAATTCCACATTAGCAAGATTCTTTGATAATGTATTTTCAATCTGTTTGGCAGTAATGCATAATGATACAGAGGCCCGGTATTAAATTGTAACCTTCCTTATCTTTTAAAAAATGGCCTTCTAACCTGCATTAGATATGAAGAGGAAACTTGCAAATCTAATGCTCTATTATTATGTCCTAGATTTCCTAGCGGCCGAGTAGGTATCCTACACATTAAATTGTTCGGTTAGATCGAAATCTCCAAGACTAACCACCATAGAAAAGTTTTCTTCTCAGCAGACTATGTAGAATATTCACATGCCCGTACCAGTTAGAAGCGGAAGATTCTCTCTGCTCGTCTTTGACTTTATGCAAGAAGACATCCTCTTCAGAGCAAGCGCCTCCGTTCCAAGTCTTTTGTAATCAGAACTCACAAGCCTTCGTCACATAAACTGGAATTTTGCACAGTTCAGAGCTCAAAATCGACGCACAGATTGTCAAACATACAGCTGTTCTGAAGCACGTATGCGGTAATGGTAACTGTTAACTAAATCCAACTGTTTTGTGGTCCGTCAGTTTGTCATTGTAAAATCGCAGCATATTACTTGCAGTTTAGTTTTACTGTGTGCATCATCTGGCGTAGGCAGCAAGACGAGTCATTTTCTTCTCAAGCAGTCAATAATGACGAACACATAAACCCCTTATTTTAACTAAATGAACACATATGTCTAGACCAAGAGGGATTAGAAATTACTCCATCTGTCTAAAAATACTACTACCTCTATAATTTAAATCTGTTTTATAATATTATTACTTCTTCATCTAACTCCTTATCTCAACCAATTACAATCTTTTCTCATTTAATTTTTTTACTTACTTTTTTACCTCAATTAATAATAACTATTTCTTAACCCTAACATTAATTTTTTAGAAAAAAGATATAAATTAAAGTATCTTGAAACAGAGAAAGTAGTAGAGGAAGAATCAATTAAAAAAACACACCACCGTGTCTGAGTTTTCCCCGTACAGACAAGCCCCGCGACCACGAGTCTTCAGTTGCACCGACCCATCGGACCGGTTCCTCCGGTCCGGTGCCACGCACTCGCCATGCCCCACACCGCAGCAAGGTCAAGTCAACAATGCAAACGATGGAAAAAAAAATTCCGTAAAATTTCATCACCACCAACGTAGCTATGGTAGTTACCGTCCAAATCGCCGAAGCACGGTATCGCTTTTCGGCGGTTTGGTTTGAATAAATTTTATTTGAATTTAAATTTTTTAAAAAATAAAAAAACTAAAAAATTCTAGCAGGCAGTACTTGTCATGAAATTTCATAACAAAGTTTATTTTAGAACTCTATTGAAATTAAAAAAATAAGAGATAGGTTAGAATATAATTTCTACTTTATTTAAATGTAAAATAACAGCAAGGGTTATGCAAAAAAAATATTATTACATTATTTTTTAGAGATATCCACAATTTTTTCCTAAATTTTCTACGATATCTTAGAATTTTTACTATTTTTTTAATTTTTTATAAATTTTTCTTTTTAGCTTTAACATATCGTGGCTTACGGTTACCCCGCGATATTGTACGGTAACCACGATCTTACCACGGTAACCGTGAGATTTAAAAATTTTAAATTTAAATTTTTAGAGATAAATTTCGTATGATTTTAGACGATTACCACGAAACCAGCGGTCCAGAGTAACCTTGCCTTGTCAAACACTGCCACCAACGCGAGTACGCGACACCGAAAGCCCAAACCGACATTTCTCGCGCAGATTCCGCTTCCGCTGCGGCATATAGAAGATAGCGCCGCGTTGGATTTGCGGCGGCAGCGCGCGCACGAGACTTCGAAGCGTGCAGAAGATTCTGCAACTGCGCTGCGGGTGGTGGTTGCTGCGATTGTGATACAGGTGTAGATGGCGGCGCGGCTGCTGCAGCGCTCGGCGTCCTCCTCTTTCTTCCTCCTCCTGCTTCTGGTGGCGGCGCTCGTGGGGTACCAGGTGAGCCTGGTGGCCACGGCCCAGCGGAATGCGCCGGCGGCGAGCGTCCGCGTCGGGGTGATCCTGAACCTGGGATCGCCGGTCGGGGTGAGGCGGCGGGTCGGCATCCAGATGGCGGTGGAGGACTACTACGCCGCGAACCCCGGGTCGGCGACGAGGGTGGAGCTCCATTTTAGGGACTCCGCCGGAGACGTCCTCGCCGCCGCTTCTGCCGGTAAACTCCACCGCACGAAACCTCTCCCATTCCGTGCTCGAATTAATGATGCTTATATTACTGTAGATTATGGCGCCTAGTTTGCCGGCTTGAATGGCTTAGTTCCAGCGATTTGCTAGAATCGTTTGCTGATAGCCTGATTAGCTCTGTTGTGCTCATATGTGGGGAAATCGGCATAACACGTCCAAAATATGTGCGAATTTAAGGAATTTTTTTGTTCATTTTATTTCTTCGCGTGTGGATTTGAATCGTCAGTGATACGAGCCACTAGATGTTCTCTGCCTGCTTACTCACGTAACTGAATGGCCGGATGCATCAAGCATCTTGAATTCTTGATGCAGATGATAGATTTTTCTTTTACCAAAGATGCAGATGATAGATTGATCAGATGATGCAAAAAAGGTTCCATAGCTGCCTTTGTCATGTTGTATTGTCAACTGTGGTCCTGAACTTCTGTAGACATGCATGTTCTTTTGTTTGCTGTCCTGATACTCCCTTGTACCAGCCTAGTTTCTCTTGAAAAAGTTGAATTGCTTCCCACTTGCTGGGGCACAAGAGTCAAAACCCTTAAGCTTGCTATGCTCGCATGCAAAGGGTCTTGTCTACCTCTGCTTGATGCTGACCCAACTGATGCTGTCTTAAGAAAATGCCGTCTTGTCTTCCTATAAGGACAGGAACAGAAGGGCATATTAGAAATTGTTAATTCCATTTCTGTATTAGGATCTCAAATAATCCGTCATATATTGTTCTGACATTTCTAGCCACGAGTCTATTAGTCATAGACCCCCAACTATCATGTATAAAATAGTATATACTATCAGCTCCGTCAGAGTATATACGTGTCTATGAGATAAGCTTATTTAGAGACCTCCATTGCTACATGTCTACATGCTACAGCTCCATGCATGTCGCCTTCTTATTTGGTTAATTAATTCGAGTTAGACTAGTAGTCATCTTAAGCCACGAAAATCACGATGGCACGTACCAACTTTTATAGAAAAAAGTAATAGTGGTTATTGAACCTTAAAAATCTTATTATTACAATATTCTCAAGGTCTATTTATAGACTTAGGGTTCCACTTATAATCCTAGATTTTTATTCACAAGCAATATTATATTATGGACATTAGATAGAATCAGTTATAGAGATATACATATCTTTTTCCTAAGTATAAAGCCACATGGGCTACGTTGAGCCCTTAGACGGGCCATTCACTTGATGGACCTTCTATCCTCTTGAGTTGAGATGACGTTGGCAAGTCGTTCGGCACCTTATTGAGTTTTGTTCGTTCACTAGGCTCTTCGTCTAGTGCTCTTGACTTCGTCTGTTCGCCGGGCTTATCACTTGGTGCGCATAGTCTTCGTCCGTTTGCTAGACGCCCAGTGCGTTAGTCTTCGCTCGTTCATCAAGCTCTTTGCTTAGTCACCGAGCTCTTTGCTTGGTGTTATGATTTTAAACCTGCTGAAGGAGTTACGGTCTGCCTCTAACATCAACTATCTGGTCCAGTTCATGGTGTTCAAACCGGTTTGATTTGAGTCAGTGTCAAGTATACGAAATTTTGGTGCAGTGTTCCTCAAAAATAAATTGTCTTGTCACAAAATGTCTGTGGCGTTGCGTCTTTCGTAGAAAAGTTACTTTTACCATAAACGACATGGAGACTATCCGAAAAATTAAGGATGTAAAGGGCGTAGTATGTTGTAGCACAAGCCTATCTTTTTTAAGTAAAACTCGCATATGTTGTTAAGTTGTAAAATGACCATTTGAAATGTACCCCAATATATTTGTTTCTCATTTATCAAATCACCATGTATTTTATCAATCACTTTAACAAACTCTAATATATTATTGTTCTAAAGATAAAATCTTTGTAAGATAAATCTTATAGATTAAAAATAAAGTCTATGTATGATGAAGGCAATAATAAGCACATAATTCCAAGTTTCGGTCAGCTGACAACGAAATCTGGAAACAGTACTACCTTGAATTGAAGATGCAGACTAGGGCAGGGATAAGAAAACTGGTGCTGTTTGCGCGTTTTACGCGATCGGATATGGACGTGGTGTTCTGAATTTTCCTGAGCGCGGGGGATGAGGCCATTGGCTACAGCATACATGCATAGACTTAGTGTAGAGGTCAGTTGCAGACGTGCAGTTTTTAATGGCTCTGAAAAATTGTCATCACTAGCATAGATACAAGGTCTTTTTCAGTTTGTCACAAGTCGTTCTTTGTCTATTATTATCACCTGGTCAGTTGTACTAGTAGCAGTCATGAATACTGTGTAGTGTACACTGTACCATGCTTCTAACCTGAGTAGAAATATCTGGTAGAATAATATTACTGTTGAGACATATAGTATGATCAGGACGAATATGAAACAAAATGGAATCATGTTGATTTTGTTTTGCTTCTCATGCTCTGTACACGATCCTGTTCGTGTTTTCGGCTTTCTAAAAAGGCTGTATCAATGAAATGATCTATTTTTTTAAAAAAAACACTGAATAAAATGCAAGAAACGACTTGACTTCACACCGATAATACTAAGTGATATGCATGAAGTTCATTTACGGTCCGATAAATGGTAGTAGAAAAACTCTTTTCATAATTAGCAGTCTCAAGAATTCAGATCAGAAGCTGGAATTCTTGGCTTCAATCTCTGAGCGATTGTTTGTTGTTGCTGTCGTCGTCGTTGCAGCGGTGGACCTGATCAAGAATGTGCAGGTGCAGGCCATGATCGGGCCACCGACCTCGGCAGCGACAGAGTTCGTCGCCCACATCGGCAACCACTCCCGCGTCCCCGTGCTCTCCTACTCCGCCACCTCCCCGTCGCTCTCCCCCGCGCAAACGCCGTTCTTCGTGCGCACCGCCGCCAACGACTCCTTCCAGGCCGTCCCCGTCGCTGCCGTCCTACACGCCTTCCGCTGGCGCGCGGCGGCCGTCGTGTACGAGGACTCGCCCTATGGGAGCGGCATCCTCCCGGCGCTCGCCGACGCGCTGCAGGGCATCGGCGCCAAGGTCATGGACCGCACGGCGGTGCCGATCGACGCCACCGACGACCGCCTCGACGCGTTGCTGTACCGCCTCAAGGCTATGCCCACGCGCGTGTTCGTCGTGCACATGCTCTACAATGTCGCCGGCCGGTTCTTCCGCCGGGCAAAGACGCTCGGCATGATGTCCGACGACTATATCTGGGTGGCCACCGACGGCGTTTCCACATTCATGGAAAGGTTCTCCCCCGAGGAAGTCGACGCGATGCAGGGCGTGGTCAGCCTCCGGCCTTACGTGCAGGAGACGGACGCCGTCAAGAACTTCTCGGCGCGGTTCAAGGCGAGGTTAAGCCGGGATTACCCCGCCGTCGACGATGTCCGCGAGCCGACCGTCTTGAGGTTCTGGGCGTACGACACGGCGTGGGCACTCGCCGCGGCGGCGGAGGCTGCCGGTGTCGCCGGCCCGGCGTTCCAGACACCGCAGACGAGCACGCCACTGACAGACCTGGACCGGCTCGGCGTGTCGGCCACCGGCACGGCGCTCCTCAAGGCCGTCCTGAACACGACGTTCGACGGGCTAGCCGGCAAGTTCAGGCTCGTCGACGGCCAACTGCAGCTGCCGGCGTACGAGGTCGTGAACGTCATCGGCAAAGGCACCAGGACGGTGGGGTTCTGGACGCCGGAGTCCGGGATCACGCAAGACCTGAACGCCGGCAGCGCGAAAACTCTCAAGCCAATCCTTTGGCCCGGCGAGCCGCGCGACACCCCGAAAGGCTGGACCGTGTCGCCGAACGGGAAGCAGCTTCGGGTCGACGTGCCGACGAAGCGAGGCTTCACGCAGTTTGTCAACGTCGGCAACGCCACGGTAAACGGGCGGCGCAACATCACGGGCTACTGCATCGATGTGTTCGACGAGGTCATGAAGAGTCTGCCCTATCCGGTGAACTACAAGTACGTGCCTTACCCCGAGAGCTCGGAGTCTTACGAGAAGCTCGTCGCCCAAGTGTCCTCACAGGTCAGTACAGAACAAGTTTCAGAGTTCTTCAGACAATCTGTTCATTTGCTCATCAGGTCTGATCGATCACGGTATATGTTGGTATACGTGATGGTTGCAGAAGGCTGATGTGGTGGTCGGCGACGTGACGATCACGGCGAGCAGGATGGAGGAGGTGGACTTCACGATGCCGTTCACGGAGTCGGGGTGGTCGATGGTGGTGGCGGTGCAGAAGGAGACGAACGCGAGCATGTGGATCTTCCTGCAGCCGCTGACCACCAGCCTTTGGCTCGCCAGCCTCGTCTTCTTCTGCTTCACCGGCTTCGTCGTCTGGGTGATCGAGCACCGGATCAACGAGGAGTTCCGCGGCACGCCATGGCAGCAGTTCGGCCTCATCTTCTACTTCGCCTTCTCCACCCTCGTCTTCTCTCACAGTACGTGCATCCTCTTTTCTTCTCTGGGTTCCAATAAGCCACCAAATTGGCAATTTCTGAGCGATCTTACTAATTTGCTGGTGATTTGAAATTCAGAGGAGAAGCTGGAGAGCAACCTGTCGAGGTTCGTGGTGATCGTATGGGTGTTCGTGGTGCTGATCCTGACGTCGAGCTACACGGCGAGCCTGACGTCGATGCTGACCGTCCAGAAGCTGCAGCCGACGGTGACCGACGTGAGGGAGCTCCTGAGGCGCGGCGACTACATCGGCTACCAGGAGGGCACCTTCATTGTGCCACTGCTTCAGAAAATGGGCTTCGAGGGGAGGATGAGGAGCTACAGCACCGTGGACCAGTACGCCGACGCGATGTCCAAAGGGTCGGCGAACGGCGGCGTCGCCGCAATCTTCGACGAGATCCCCTACCTCAAGCTCTTCTTGTCGCGGTACTGCGACGGCTACACCATGGTCGGTCCCATCTACAAGACCGACGGCTTCGGATTCGTGAGTGACAGATTCTTCATCAAGCTTGCGATTCATCGCGCCATGAGCTGCAGGATCCGAGCTGAATTGTTCTTGATCTTTAGGTGTTTCCGAGGGGGTCGCCGATGGTGGCGGACGTGTCGCGGGCGATCCTGACGCTGGCGGAGGGGGAGAAGATGGCGCAGATCGAGAAGAAGTGGTTCGGCGACCCGGGCGCGTGCCAGAGCCAGGGCAGCGCCGTCGGCTCGTCCAACCTCAGCTTCCGGAGCTTCGGCGGGCTGTTCCTCATCACCGGCGTGGTCTCCAGCGCCATGCTGCTCATCTACCTCGCCACCTTCTTCTACCGCGAGCGCAACGAGCTCCGCGCGGCGGAGGCCGTCGCCGGCGGCTCCGGCCCCGGGAGCTCGTCGCTGCAGCGGCTGCGCGCGTGGGCGCGGCACTACGACCAGAAGGACCTCAAGTCCCCCACGTTCAAGAGGTGGAGCGACGAGTCGATGCGGAACGGCAGCGAGTACGCGAGCCGGACACCGAGGTGGGGCGACGAGAGCCCGTGCAACGTCGGCGCCGCCGCGGACGCCGGCCGGATCCCGGAGGAAGCCGTCGGTGGCATGAGCCCGTTCAGCATCTCCACAAGCTCGGAGAGGAACGCCGCCGTGTCTCCGGCGGCGGGTGACACGCCAGCGCCGGAGTTCGATAACTCGTTCGATCGGGCGGCGGAGGTGGCGGGAACATCTCAACCGCGTTAGATTAATTTAGGGACAGGGCAAGTGTTCTCTATTCCTAGTTGACGTGTCCGGTAGATTATACAATACTATTCAGCTTTGACGGGTCAAGTAGTGTGCAACCAAACAGACGTCAACCTCGCCTGTAGATAGTAGTAGATCACAGACACCACTAGTAGAGCAAATCAGCAAGTTGACCGATTAAGGATTCATATCAGGTGCAGTCACACCACCGATTAAGTATTTAGATCCGTTTTATATTTTAAGACGATTTAACTTTTTCCTAGATTAAATTTCTTTGAGTTTGATCATAGAAAAATATAGCAATATCAACAACACTAATATATATATATATATATATATATATATATATATAGGCTACGGTGCTTCGTGACCGTTGCTACAAATTAGATGTTTAAATGAGCGATCCAAACCATTCATCATGATCTCTATATTGAAACAAGATTAGAGACCAAATTTTACATTTTTTAAAATTTTTAAAAGGGGTACAAATTTATAGGTTTTGGACGGTTTTGAAGTCTTTAGATTAACAAGATTTCATACCTATCTAAAAAATAGTAAAAAAATTTCAAAAAATATAAAATTTGGTTTTCAACCTTGTTTCAATATAAAGATCATGATAAACGGTTTAGATCGCTCATTTAAACTTCTAATTTGTAGCAACGGTCACGAAGCACGGGACGTGCTTCGTGAAGCACCATAGCCCATCTTTCTATATATATATATATATATATATATATATATATATATATATATATATATATATATATATATATATATATATATGTTTTGTGTTAAAAATATTGCCATGTTTCTCTATAAACTTGATCATAATTAAATAAATTTAACTTAAAAAAAATAAAACATCTTACAACATGAGCAGAGTGAGTAAAGTGTAATCTGGCAACGGTGGAGATTTGCCCCTCTCCACGGCTAAGGTACAATCCAACGGCCACGTCATGTGCATGTGGCTCATCCAACGCGTCGATTCCCACCTGCGAAAACTCAAGCACAGCAGCAAAAGAATCCCAAATTGGTAACAAGAGCGTAAAATCTGAGCATGTTACAGTACATCGTGTTTCAGTGGATTTTTTTTTTTGGTTTTTGCCTTTAAAGAAAAAATTACATTACAAATCAAGTATATTTGTTTTCCATTGAAATAACCTAGGATACAACATAATTTATATGATACAACAGTACATTTTGGCCCATCGTGCTCCGAGCATGGCTAATCCCTGCAGCTGCTCCCGAACTATACAATAATCTAACGATCTAGAATGCAACCCTGTTATGAAAATGCAAAACTGACGACTGGTGAGAAGGGAGCTGTCAGAAAACAGAATGCCGTACAGCGCAGAGAAATGAACATTCAGGAAAACAATGGATTTTCAGGAATGTCACCTGATTGAAATCGAGAAGATCTCATTGCTCCCCATTTATCATCAGAGAAGGGTAAGGAACTTTGTTTATATCAATAATGGTTGACTGCTCCTGTAGGAGTGGTTGTTTCCACGGCTCTCCATCCATTTGCACATATGCACGGTTCCATTGGCCACCTCTCATTTCAAACTTGATGGCTGCAGCCTGGTAGATGGCAGCGGTTTCAGAGGTTAAGGTCCATTAGAAGTTCATGAAGACAAAAATAGAGCATTCAAGAACATCTACCAGTCTACCCACTACTCAGAATTTTTTTTTCTTAATTGATTGTGCAAGCTACTTCAAGCAAACTTTTTAGGCATAGTTGAAGCAATTAGAGTACTAGCTTTAAGTTGTGTGGCCTTCTAAAATGTGTATGATTGTGGCATTACACATAATTTGAGAATTTTGAGCCTATTAGAGACAATGTGGATTGCATGAAATACTTGAGGGCTTACAATTTTCTTGTCAAGAGAACATATGGCCATCCCGATAAAGCAATTCCTTGAAATACAAAAGTAGTGTAGCAAACAAATGTAAGTACCTGAGCGATGTGCTTTGCTTTAATAAGCTCAGTCATAACGAATGAAGCATGCCAACCTTCTTTCAGACCGAATATTTCAAGCAAGCCATCATCTGAATGAGCTTCAACAAAACCTCTCTGGGATTTGGATTAGAACGACGCATCATTTTGTTTCTCAAACACACACACACACACATCATTTGCATAGAAGTGTAAAAACCCAATGTGCATTCCCACTAAATGCAGTTGATTCTAGCTACTGCATGTTCTAAACTAACAGAACGAATTCTTAAATGATGCATAGTTTCATTTAAAAAAATACTGCACAATCATCCATGATGCAACTATATAGTCATTTACCTCAAATGCAGATAAAAAGCCCTATATAAACAAATTAAAATTGAGAGAACCTATGCAATGAACATGAGGATGTATAACTACTGACCTTTTCAAGGTAGTCAGGTTTAAGATCACCCCATGGATGCCTTCCACTGCCGTAGTTGTATAAATTTAAGACCACCAGGGATCTAACACTGCAGTTGGGAAAAGAATGCCAGCTGTGAAATACAGCACTGGGATTCATACAAGTTCGAAAGAAAGACAAGAACAATCCACAACTATAAGGCCGCGCAGTTTTCGCGGCCTCTCGCGATGTCCACGTCGTTTTCTACTGTTGGCTATTTTGTCAAAGGGTCCTTGACTATATACAGAATATCGAATATGCCCTTCCATCAGCTGACAGTCCGTTGTCTTTGTTTGGCAAGGACCCATATCTTTTCATGAAATATAATACGAAGAAGACAAAATTCCATTTATAGGGATAGTGCTATAAACATCAAAATTATAGGGATGTTTTCGTAAAGTAGGATATGCAGTGTATGGTTCGGATCTTCTGGCTGTCGATGTAGCCTAGCGCCAAGCCGGTCGCTGATTGCTGCAGGGCCTGAACTAGCACGCCGCACAGCGCCAACGAAGCCACGCCAAAAAACACTGACCCCATGCCGCGCGTGAACATGTCTGCCCATTCCCACCATCCTCCGGCTCCACTCCACCCCCATCCGCGCCTCCGCCACAACCACAGCAGCATCTTCCATCCCCCAGCCTCTACCGGACGAGCTCCACCTCGTGGCTGACATCCGCCCCCGTACAACCACATCCGCGTCGCCGACGTCTCACGCGGCGCCGCCGGCCACCCTCTCGCCGGCGCCCGCCTCCTCCTCCTCGACGCCCCCGGCAACATCTACTCCCTCTCCTTCCCTCGCTGCCCTCTCACCTCCACCTACTTCGACGTCTTCGCCACCCTCCCGCCCCTCCTCCTCCGCGCCTCCCTCGCCGTCCTCGGCTTCGGCGCGGGCTCCGCCGCCCGCGTCGTGCTCCACTTCTTCCCAGACCTCTCCGTCCACGGCTGGGAGATCGACCCCGTCGTGATCTCCGTCTCCCGCGATTTCTTCGGCCGTGCGGCGCTCGAGGAGGACCACGCCGACTGCCTCTTCGTCCGTGTCGGGGACGCGCTCGAGGCCGAGGCGGTGCGCGGCGGCTTCGGCGGCGTGCTGGTGGACCTGTTCGCCAACGGGAGCGTGCTTCCGGAGCTCCAAAAAGCGGGCACATGGAGGCGGATAGGCAGGTTGGTGGTTCCCGGAGGACGGGTCATGGTGAACTGCGGCGGGCCATGCGTGGAGGCGGAGGAGGAAGGGAGGGAGGGCGAGTCAGAAGAAAATTCTGCCGCCTAACCGCCATCCCAGTAATTTCGAAAATGCCCCTGGACCTTGACTCCTCGCCGGTCCCGCCGCACCACGACTGGTTCTTCCCGCCGGCGCCGCCCTTCCTCCCGTCCTCTAGAGCCCGAACGCCCAGGACCCCCTTCCCCTCCACCTCCCGCTCCTCCAACCCATAGTCCCTCTCGGACCGCTGGCCGCCCCCGACACCCCGCTCCCGCTCCCGCTCCCGCCACCCCCTCCCGCCGCCGGAGCAGCAGCAGCAGCAGCCCCCGCCGACGCCTCCTCCCGCGCCGCGACGTCGTGACCCCCGGTATGCCGGCATCCGCCGGGGCGATGCCCGAACGCTCTCCGCTGAGAAAGCGGCGGCGGCGGCGGCTCCAACGGTCGCACCGGGCACGGGTGCTGACCCGGGCGCGGTCGAGTTCCCGGGCGCGCAGGCTGGGCGGAGGCGAGGCCCGGGCCCGGGAACGTCCCAAGAATGTGCCCGGGGACCGAGCATGTGGTGCCCCGGGAACGCGCATGTGGGTTCCTGGGCCGGGGGCAAGACTCGGGCCCGGGAATGTCCCCGGGCCACGGCGCCCGCATTATGTACATGGCGGCCGGCTACGGCCGTTCATCTCGCTAAGTGCCCGGGGCCCGATCACTACCCGGGCCCGGGCACGGCTTCCCCGGGAGCCTCGGGACGATCGCCCGCATCCACCTCGGACCCGTCACCCGGGGGCATCCCCCGGGCCCGGGTCTCGATACCATTCCTGGGACCGACAGGGCCTGTCCCGGGGCGCCTGTGAGGGCACATTGCTGGGGCATTCCCGGGCCCGGGACTCGCCCCCTTGTCCCGGGCCTCACACCGTCGGGTCCCGAGGCACTCGGCGCCTTGTGTGCGCGGACGCCTCGATGAGCTCTCTGTCAGCTCTTCCGGGGTGCACCGGCGACGGCCGGCTACAAGCCTCTTCCTACGAGGTTCTCGGGGCCCGAGCACTTCCCGGCCCCCGGACCTCACAGGTCGGCCTCGGGGCGCACCGGGGTGTTCCCGGGCCTCAGGTCTCGCCCCCCGTCCCAGGAACCACGGACTCAGCACCCGGACCCGGGTGCCGATAACCTCGGTCCCGGGACCCGGGTGCCGACTGGGGACGCCTCGAGACGATCGGCTTCTTCCGGTTGGATCGGCTTTGGCTCCCCCGAGCTGATCGGCTCCTTCTGGTGTTCGACGTCTCCCGGTGATCGGCCTCCCCGGTCGACATCGGCTCTTCCTGGTTCGACCGGCTTTCCCGCTATGTGCCCGGGGCCCGAGCGCCGCCCAGACTTCCCCGGGTGCGCCACCCCGTGCGCGGGCGCGTCTTCCCCGGGCCCGGGAGCGCCTTCCCCGGGTGCGCCACCCCGTGCGCGGGCGCGTCTTCCCCGGGCCCGGGAGCGCCTTCCCCGGGTGCGTCCACCCCCCCGCCCCCGGGTGCATCTTCCTCGGGCCTGTGTTCCGGGGACATTCCCCGGTCCCGGGACCCACACGCACTGTCCCGGGGCGCGTCCCCGAGGAGCGGACCAACTCTCACGATGCGACGGGGCGTGACGCGCCTGGCTTCCGTGGGCCCGCTTCCTGTGCTGTCGGAAACCTTTTGACTATGGAGGCTTCTTCCACTGTGTAGTCAGAACCTTTTGACTATGCAGGCGGACAGAAGCGACTGGACGTTCCTCCAACTCTGGCGTGGGCGTCGCAGGCGGACGTGTGCACAGGAGAACTAACCGGAAAATATCTCTTTCCGTGTACTGGCACTGTGGACTCCCCTGATTCTATAAAGAAGGATCCATGCCACATTCTAGAGGGGGCTTCAGCTTCGGCAGAGCTTGAGCAAGGGGAGGAAGCTTCAGCATTAGCAACCACCGTTCGCTCCTGGTTAGACAGCTTCCGGTAGAGAGCTTCCCGGTCTTCTTCTCCGACAAGAAGCCCGGTCCCGGTTAGGATTCCGAGAGCTACTCCCGTTCGCTCCCGGCTAGCTCCCGAACTCCCCGAGTCTCCTTGTAACAGCCATACTGCATTCACCTCCACATAGCATACACACAGGAGTAGGGTATTACGCCTCCGTGCGGCCCGAACCTATCTACGCCTCCTGTCTCTCTTTCGTGTGGTTGTAGGGATTCGGACGGTCCGCTCCCGAAACGGACGGTCCGAACCCCTCTATCTCCCAGCTCGGGCCCCTAGCTCCCAAGCATCGATCCATCCTTGATCCTCCAGACGCCGCAGTCACCTGAGAATTACTCCTCTGGCCGAATCTCAGAGGTGGCTGCTCTAGTCGTGGGTGATTTCTCGGAAAAAAAGAAGAGTCCTGATGTAATAATTCAAAACAGAGGTGGTGGGTTACAAAGAATTAGTAACCTTCATGCCAATTATATGGCTTTGCAATATCCTATTCTTTTTCCTTATGGTGAGCAAGGGTTTAAACTAAAAATTAAATACAACTGATCCGGAGACTTGTCAATCGGAACGAGGGACGAAGTTACGATGCTTGAATATTACACTTTCCGGCTGCAACAACGCAAATGTGAGGCAATAACATTGATATCTGGCGATTGGCTGTTCCAGCAGTACATAGTTGACGCTTTTGCGTTGGTAGAGGAAAACAGACTTAGGTTTGTCATAAAAAACAATAAGAATTTAAGGTTAGAGATTTACAAGGGGATTCAAGATGCACTGCACAAGGGTGATGTTGACGGGATTCAAGATGCACTGCACAACAGGTATTTTTAGTCTTGCTTTTATTGGCTTGATATCACATTTTATTTTTTCCGTGGTGCGGGATTTTGGTGAGTATCGACCAATAGCCATCCATCATGTCCAAAATTATATTCTGCTATTGATGATATTGTTAAATCTACTTATCCAAACCTCAACATATCATATTCCAATCCTGGCAGCCTAAGGAAAAGGGCTATTATTGCTCCAAAACACCACCAAGGTCACCACGCCATCCCCTCCTCCGCCTATACAACCAGCCCCCAGGGCGCCCTTCTTGCCACACCTCTCCATCCCAGCTGCCCCGCTGCTCACTCCGCCAAGCTCCACCATGCCACCCACTTTTCTCCTCACCCTGCCTTGCTCGCCGCTTTGCTCAGCCGAACCGAGGTAAAAAAAGAAGTGGTCATAGCAACCAGGCCCTGTGGCAGTCTCCCCTCCTTTTCCCCTCTTTCTGCTCTCTATGACAGTCAGGCTGCACTCGTCAGCCTGGCCGCCCCCCTCCCACTCTGTCAACCCGACAGCCAGACCCCAGCCTCCATCCTCCTTTCCTTTCACCAACATGAGGGCCCCTTCCCCCAACCTACTTCTTCTTCGGCCCAGGCCTAGTCAAGGCCCAACCGCGGACCAAAAGTCCACATTCCCTCCTCAATGGCAAAACACAACAAAATAGGATGTCCAATTCTACTCCTTTACCCGACAATCTCTTAACCACATAAAGTCCACCTAGCTTCCCTTTATGCCTTAGCCCAGCGGACCGTTCCAAAGGGGAGAGGTCTGTCTTAGCTCCCCACATCCTTCAAAAAGTCTAGTCTTCTTCCCTCAGGTCCAACAACCAATAAGAAGTCCACTCTATCTCCTTTACCCCTTTTAAGCCCAACAGCCACCTCCTAATAAAGTCTGCTTACCACCCCTTACACTCGACATGGTAACTCTTTTTAAATACAGGTTCACATTACGCCCCTTTAGTTAGTCCCAAAACCCCCTTAATTTACAAAGGTCTGCTTCTCCTCCTTGGACCATCCGACCTAACGACCCTTCATAATTCATCCCACCTTCCTGCGATTCAAGGAAAAGTCAAACCCCATCCACTCGCTCCGCTCAACACCATTACCTATTAAATAAAACTCCACTCTACCTCCCTAGCCCCCCTAGTCAGTCTCTGAATCAATTCCAGCTTCCTTTAATTCTTTCCCTAACACCCAGAAAATGCTAGGATCATATGTCGTCAACTGTAGGCCCGATTCCCTCTGTTCAGCTTCCTTACCCTTCCTAAAAATGAGATCTATCTATTGGCACTATTAGTTAACTATAATCTTGGTGTCTTGATTCCTCTTTTGCGATTAGACGATGAGGGCGAGTTTCTCTTTTGGTCTACGTTGTGGCCCTAAATTTCCAGATGATCTTGTCGAAGACTTGAATTATTAGAAGATTACTTGTCAGTTTGAGATCAGAAATTTCTGGGCGGTTGCCCCATCCTCAGCCAAGCAAAAATTTCTCCCTTGGGTTGCCCCATCCTCAGCCAAGCAGACATTTACAGCTGGGCCTAACTCAACCTGATCCACTTGAGCCGGTAATGACCAGTCTTCTCAACGTGCCCCTCAAAAATACCCAGATCAAGGCACCGTACCAACTTAGGCACCGACTATAGGACAGTGGCATGGATCGTACATAGCAAGTCAGAGGATCCCGAAAGATCAGGAGTTTTCTCTTTCAGTCTGCGTTGTGGCCCTAAATTTCCTGATGATCTTCTTGAAGACTTGGATTATTAAAAGATTACTTGTCAGTCTGGGATCAGAAATTTCTGGACGGTTGCCCCAACCTCAGCCAAGCAAAAATTTCTGCCTTAAGTCGCCCCATCCTTAGCCAAGCAGAGACTTACAGCTGGGCCTAACTCAACCTGATCCACTTGAACCGGTAATGACCAGTCTTCTCAACCCGATCCTCAGAAATACCCTAATCAAGGCACCGTACCAAGTTAGGCACCGACTATAGGACAGTGACATGGATTGTACATAGCAAGTCAAAGGATCGCAAAAGATCAGGAGTCCCTTTTCCCAATAATGTTAGAGGACACACGACGGATAAGGTACAGAAGCTACTTGTAAGAGTGTTCTAGAACACGAATACCGACCACTCGAGGACTAACCCATCTAAAGGATACTCTAATTCTGCGGCCTTGATGAGGACAGGAAAGCCCTAGAACAGTATGTAAATCACCACGAGGCCAGACCAATAAGAGACTTTTCAAAGATTGTATTAAGGAAAAACTGCAACAAACCAGATGAAGACACAACCCTAAGCACAATCTCATGACAAAAATCTAAGGGAGGTAGCCTACCGCCTGTTATCTCGAGATAGACGAATCATGGATTTCGGAGGTCTTGCAGACATCGAAGAAAGGGTCGAACAACACCTTGGGACAATGCATTCTGCAAAACCTAGGGAAAAAGCGATTGACTAAGAAAAAGTGGTAGGTACCAACCCTCGGAAGTCCCCCTGGTGCTGTCCACTACCAGTAAATGGAACAGGGTTCACTGCAAGAAGGCACAAGCACTGAAGATGCTGAACCAACCAAAGGAACCACTGAAAAATGGTGCCTATAAAAGGAAGTGAAAACGACTCCATAAAGGCACCCTTTCGGACTAAGCCTTTGCCACTAAAAAGCTCGGCCCTTCCTAGCCAACCAAAAAACCATAACCATGTCAACCCCGCTACCAGCAACCGAAGGGCATGCCGAGGACAAGCTCAATGGGTATGCCCAGCAACTGGAATTCCTCTGTCGGCAATTAGGCTACACCGAGGAGCCAGTATTTTGTAATGAGCAGGTTGTTCAGGGATCCCAAACAAGCTGGAAGGTGACAGTTTACCTCCATCTTCTGGGAGACGAAGTAATCACCTTCCAAAACCTTCATCCCCGGAAAACCCTTGAAGCCGCCACTCGGGACGTGTTCCGCGAGGCGCTCCAACGATTTTGCAAGATCTGTGCTCCCTTGGGAGTAGCCAACCATTTTGGTATGCACCCCTACCGTGGGGAAGATGATAGCCGGTGCCACCTCCACCCAACTGAAAACGCTGAAGGAAGCAGATGTGTCCTTCTCTCCAAACTAGCCTACACCACCGAGAACGCCTACGAGCAAGCCCTCGAAGAGCTGCATGAGCTTCGGGACCGATATGCTGATCTAGAGACCCGTTATCAGCACCTAGCCCACGAACACACTACCACCCTACTCCTGGAAGCACATTACTTGCTCTGTCGTATGTCGATCCGGGGGTTACCCTGTGTCCCCAAAGGAACCGTGCCGGAAATTGAACCCCGCACGCCCCCACCATCTCCATAAGAAGGGTTACAAGTGTAAGCTTTTGTTTCACCATCGCCTTCCAAGCAAAGGCAATTTCCCTTTCGTACCAAGTGATGTATGTGGAACGATGCAACCTTTTGCCTGCTTTAACTCTGTGGCTTTAGAAAGCATTGGCTATGCTCATGCTTAGGCTAAAGTACCCACTAGTAGGAACTCATTCATCAGATTATGCTACTTTAAGACAGGGCGACGATCGCACCTATCAAAAATAGCAACCTCAGAATACACAGAAGGCTAGGAAAAATAAAGGACTTAGACATATTAGGGAAAAACAACAGTTCCCGTCAAAAGATATCCAAGCACCAATCAAAACCATAATGGTCCATGCTCAAGACACAGAGGAATTGAGGGATCTAAGCATAATTTAGAAAAGTGACAGTTTTCTTAACCAAGCAACCAAAATGAGCCAAGGACCTCATACTCAAAATCACCGAAGCTAAAGATTAAAAGCTGGGACCATAAAAGTCGATACATAGGGAATACAACGCCAGCATCTAGCAGCCACACTATCAACTTCCTACTCTAACATCGCCTCTAGGATGGAAAGGAAAACAATGGGTGCCAACACGATAAGGATGCAGATCGCCATGCACAGGTGGTCTGACTGGCCGTCCTGCGGTGGCTCAGAGTACCACCCTAAGAACTGGATCACTGGGCGCGCCACCACGGCTAAGACAATACAGATGGCGGTACAGACAAGACGTAAGCCCGACCACACCCACACCCAACGCAAAACAACAACCACCCCCGACCAGAAGCCTCCTTCTTGGCCGAAATGCTTCCGTGCCGCTGTCACTGCACCTCCGCCTCCGGCAACCTCACTTGCCGCCTGCCCGACCGAAGCTCTGTCCTCCGCCTGCCCCAGACGCCGGCGAGAGGCACCTTTGCTGACACCCTCCTGCTCCGCACCACCTCCAGTGCCACGGCTGGCAGCACCTTGCTCGCCGCCATTGCCGCCGCCACTATTGCCGAACCCCAACTCCATTTTCCCCTCCTCACTTTGAGCTACACCACCTCCACTCACCCTCCACTTGCCACCCCACTCCCACCCTAGCCAAAAGACGAAGCACGGAAGGCCCATAAATAGAAACAGGCTCGATGACACAGGTACACGGGTACACGAAGCAACAAAAGGTATGTTGGCAGACCCAAATAGAAAACAGGCAACCCTGGTACCCCAGCAAATACAGTACGGTCAAACGTAGCACACCGATTTGATCCATGCAAAGCCCGATGAAGATACGTCAACACCAATACCAATACCAGAAAAGAACATGAAAATAATGTTAGACCAACACCCGGCAGATCAGTTCAAAAGTTTAGAGCACCAAACAGTCGGCCCATGTCACTGACAGCCACCTGACCCCATGTGTCAAAGCAACAATCATCGTTATTGTGATGTATTTGCTTCTATAGCCATGCTTTTATAAGGATTTTTGACATCTCCTTGAACCCGTTTACACGATGATAAGTATGTGTATCTCATATACTGACTTATACAAGAGCAACCCCTCAAGTGCCCTTAATCTTTCTATAAGACAATTTCCATAACAAAGTGAGTGATAATAAAGTTTTTTGTGAACTTGTTTTCTTGTTTTTTATTGTTGTAGCGTTGTTGTCGTAATGCATATATGCAAGTTTGTATAGATGTGTGCGCAGAAAAGCAATTTAAATATTTAAATGACAAATCTTTTCATTGGTACAAGCTAAAATAGCTCCACAAAAAATATTAGGACAAACTTTTTACTATGGTATTTGAAAATTCATAACCCGCAGCGAAGCGCGGGCACATGTGGCTAGTAATTACTTAAGTTCCAAACTTCTCTCAAATGGGAAGATAATCAGTTCAACATGTCTAGAATTTTATTATATGCTGATATTCTTCCGACCTTCACAACAGTATCATAATACACATTAGATATTGAATGCCTGACACACCAGTCACCAGCCAGTATGTATAGGAATACAAGATCAGAATTGCATGCTTTTGATATTTTTATAGAGAATTTTCTCACTACTCACATGTTTAGGGCAGAAGGACAAAGGGCCACTAAGACATTCATATATAGGAATCTAGCAGTACCTTTAAAGTTTTGGCATCACATAATATAGGAAAATCTGTAAATCCTACAATCATAGTTGAACCTATTGTATTAATCTTAATTACATATTTTTTTCACATTTTCAGCTGAAAATTTGTGAACATGGGTCAGCATGGCATCAGGTCATGTATATGCATACGTTGTTTGTTACCAAGTGTCATCCATTATCCCTAGATTAACTTACAGTTACCAAGTGTCAGCATCTCACAGGATTGTTTGAGTGATTCTTTTAGGATCATAGTTGTTTAAAAGCCATTTTTTCATATAAAGAAACCAACAACTTGCCTTGAAGGCATTGGAATTTGCTCCCATTCAGAACAATTGACCTTTTTAATGTAAAGTCGCAAAATGTTCTTAAGCCCCCTGCATCAATAAAACATTCTATCAGCCTTGAAAAAACATTAAGAAAAGTGTGCAAACAAAGGAGGAATATTATATCATAGCTCTAATTTTATTAAACCATCAAAATATGGAGATAAAAGCTAAAGATATGGTTCATTGCTATTGCATCATGATTCCATGGACACATGAAACTTGAAGTCATATCCTCAGATGCTAACTAGAGTAAATTTGTCATGAGGTTTAGATGCATGGTATATCTGAGAAGTTCGGTATATCAAATTACCAAATCCTACAATTAACTTCAAATCATGACAACGTCTGTATTCTTGAGTGGATCAAAACAAAAGAATTGCCCGATACCATAAAGGTTTGGACTTCGGAGTCATTTTCGGAACCATGGAAAGGCATGCTGTCTTTATATACCTTAACTGAGGGCTTGCTGTACAAGGTGTGCAGAACCACCCCTGCGTGCAGCTATAACCAGCATAAATCAACTGCATAAGAATAAAAACAAAGATCATTACAAGAATCACTTATAAGATATAACATGACTCTGATACCAGTAACTGAGATGTAGCAAATTCTCAAACGCATACAAATAAGACATTGAAGCTGATTTATTTCTTTTTTTCCATTTTCAAATATGATATAGAAGCGGTATCTCATCTAGTCCATCTATCAGGTATACCGTATACAGTAGGTTTCGCAGGATATAGTACATCCAGAACTTATTGTAAAATGAGGGTACATAAACATAAGTTTTTGTGCATGTGTGGGAATATGTGATCTATCAGTTGTCATACTTATCTGCTACTTATAAAATATGCAAGTGATGTAGTGCCATTTGCTAACTAGCACACTCTGAATGCAAGGATTTTACCCATACCATAGATTTTTAAGCTAATTAACAACATAGAAATAAAGAAAATCTGCCAACAACTCAGCACCTTATTTGCAACTGGTCCTTGAGCAAGATATGGCTTTTCATCACGAAGATGGTGGAAGCCATAAGCAACTTGGGCATCCATCCCTGTTCAATATAAAATAAGGAGCATTCAGCGATGACTCAAGACTCCAAAGAATTGCAAGAAGCCATAAGATTAAAGATTCACAGGAAAAGAAGATCATTAATCAAGTTATAATTTCTTCATGAAACTTAAACAATCATTACATCTATATATGTCCTACAACTTTATGTCATTACAGCAATTAGGAACGTCATGTTAAGTTTTAGCTTATCTATGTCACTTAGAACTTCAAACGGCCAGCTGAAATACTATTTTATGTCATTATATTGAAAGTCTAATCACACAGGAACTAAAGAAGAACTAGAACCTAGTCACCTACCCACCTATTTATTAACCGGATGATCTGAATATTAAAGATCTCTAACATAGGCAGGACATAGATAGCAGTTATTCATGAGAATTAATGCCTCTAATAAATGTTATCACCATGTAAGGTTCACAGGAAAAAAACAGAAGGAACAAAGAAATAAGGTTGATTAAGGAATACCAATACTAAGGTAGTTGTAGAATACTCCTTTATAGCAAGAAGCTTTCTCAGGTAACTCAGTGCCATTCTCCTGCACAATATTAGATTTGGTCCTTTAACAAAACCATATGTACTAGCATGCTCATCCGAGAACATCCATAACAAAGGAGGCAGTGTGATGTTTTTTAAGCATTTGTTGGTAACCGAACAAGGAAAACAAAAATTGCTAGAGCAATCTATCGAACAATCATATGATAGGACTACATTGTTGGTGAGTATCTCATTCCTCACAACAAATGTTCATAAAGTCCATGAAGCAGCAATAGTAGGATTAGGATTACAACACTGAACACACAGCATACAAAAACTACTACACAGCATATATGCAACTCGAATTACGTTTGAAAATAGTGAAGCATGGACCATTTGGATTATTTATGGCCCAGAGAGCATACACTGTCATGTATAACTCAACTTACAAATAACTTTCTTCAGGGTTATAGTTCCATTGCCTTTGAAATAACTTAATTAACTAGAGTACGGAGTGAATAGTGAAAGATGAATAGGGGTAGCATATTAGCTGCTGCCCTTATTTTTAGAACTTTAATGTATGTTTCCTAATTACTTCAGAGCAAAAGAGGTGAATTTATAGTCAAAACCTGGCAAAGCTCCAAGCAGTCTGCAGGTTCCGTTTTCTTAAGTGCATATGGCAACTCTTTTATCTCTCCATCTGGCATCATAACTACAGCTTGCCAACTGCATGAACATTAGTGTTTCTCAGTGCAGAAGTTGATGAAGCACCTATGCACAGTTACTATGAGCTTGATAAAAATCAGTAGTACGATAAACTCATAATTAACTTATTGACACCTTACTCTGCCTATTTACTGTGAGTGGTTATCTTGTGTGTTGACACATTGAACTACTTAGCACAAGTATAGCAGATAGGTGGATCAGAATTCATATGTTTTACTCGGGAGGGGAAACATACAATGCTAATCATTAGTCTGTCCAAGTAAGCTAGCAATAAAAAAGGGGAGCTGATAAACGACTGATGATCCCTCTCGCACCTATCAAGACGGCAGGTGGGAGCCGTAGCTGCCTTGCTGAGATAACGCTTTACAGCTGAACGCCAACCGAAGGGAAAAGAGCCACCCTGTTCATGTGCTAATTAGTTGTAGTATGAGTGAATCACCCACCTTCCCTCAAAAGCTTAATTAACACTGTAAATTAGAAAGAAAGGATATAAACAGAACAGTTGCATCATATATAGATCCTTACCCATCCAAATGATCTGGCAAGATCATTTCCTGTACCAAGTGGGATGATACCTGTGGGTGGAACTGGTTCCCTTTTCAACCTATAAAGATCTGTGAGACATCCAAGTACCCAACCAACTGTGCCATCACCCCCAGCAACCTGCCAGAAAGAACTAGTGCAAGGATGTTATGCAAAGTAGTTGGAAGACAATGAGTAGCCAACATAGGAGAAATTCAGCAAATAAGAAGGAAAGAACAAGGACACCCTGTCATAAGTTATTTTGTATGTACATAGGATAGTAAAGGAAGCAGCAACCTTTCATAAGTTTTAACGGATGGTAATGCTTGACTACTTCAAAGCTTTTAATAGTACAAATTGAACGTGAAGAGAACTCTAAAATTATAGCAAATGCAGTTCCCTTAATAAAGTCCATTAGGCACATACCATAATTCTCAGTTTTTTACGAATAGTCTTCACACAATCGTCACCTTGTTCGGCCAATTTCTCCAAACAACCCAATCCATAGTTAATAAAATCAGAAGGCTTCACCACAGAGAGATCAAAAACCTGGAAATAGTTTCATCAGTATGTACTATGCGTTACCAGAACATACAAAAGGATAAGAAAAAATTCTGAAAATATGTGTGAGTGCATAATATGATCAGTTGATCATATAAATAATAGTTACAAATAATCTTCAGGTTTCAAACATTGATGCATAATGAACTCAGATAAAATCCAGTAATTCAATGTTGAGCAAAAGTCATAAAAATTAAAAGAGAACAGTATAATCAAATGGCTCTGTGTTCTATTGGAATAGCATGTAAAGCCAAAAATTAGAGGCAGCCGAACTAGTATCCCGCTACTTCCACCCCCAGAAGCTAAAATTCTCTGTTTAAACTTTTGACCTTCCCACCCTTCCAATCTACCATCTTCAATCTTTTTCTTCATCGCTCGATCTCTTCTAGTTCCAGGGCCATGCAAGAAATTGAGGCACAAATGCACAACCTGCTGGAGGATAGAGCTTTCACAACGACCTACCATGAGCATTTATTACGCATCATCCAACCGAAATGTTAGATGGTACTAGTAGTATCTCCATCTCCGCAGCCTACCACCAACCCCACCCCTCTTCCGCGAACACAACCTTTTTCATTGGAACGTCCAAACTCCAGTAACCAATATAAATGCTCATCGTACCAATAGCACGATAAACTTCATGATTTTATTTCTACCTATGTGATAACAACAGGAAATCTAAAAGTTCCTTCTCGAGATGGAAAATCTAGACTTAGTACAATGATAACAATCCATTTTCTAGAAAGTAATAACAATTGAATTGATCTTAGCTGGCATTGGTCAAGCCAGAATATCTTCATCAGATCACAGGACGCAGAGCTGTTGCCCCTCATTCCGATAGTACCACTCTACAACGAAAGTTCACCGACAGTGTAAATTCCACAGAAATATGTCTCAATCGCTGCGAAATTTCAAAGGAATCTCAAAAGCAATGACTTGCATGTCGCGAAACCATACCAGAGCAAGCAACAAGCGCAACAACCAACACGGGAGGAAACGGCAAACGGGGGAAGCATGAAAAATTTGGAAACAGAGTCGCACGAGTGGCCGAGCCAATCGGCGATGTCATCACCTGCTCCTCGGTGATGAGCTCGTGGAGCCGCGCCTTGAGCTCGGGCCCGTGCCTACCGCCGCTCCGCGAGTTCACGAACACCACCACCGGCGTCACCGCCTCCACCTCCCCCTCCTCGCCCCTCTCCGACTCCTCCGCCGCCGCCACGCCGGCAGCCTCGTCCTTCGCCTTCACGGCCGCCGCGACCGCGCGCCGCGCGTACAGCGGCATGACGACCTGCCTCCGCAGCTCGGCCTTGTCCACCTCCTTCCCCCACACCCCGCACGAGCGCACCGACTCCCAGATCGACACCCTCGCCGACGGCGCCGTCGCCGGAGCCCTCCGCGCCTCCTCCGCTTGCTCCATCGCCACGGCTACCGGAGAGTATCACAGCTAAGCAAAAGCAGCTTCAAAATCCTCTCCTACGGCGAGCTAGCGTTTTTTGGCCCAGATGAAATTGGGGAAAAGCTTCGGACTTTTTTCAGTGGGTTTATATACGCCACTTGGGGTGGAGTTTTGACTGGCAAATCGATCAGAGCGTCGTCTTTCCTGTGTACTGCTGCTTTGCATCTTCTTGGGTACATATTGCGCGTGACCGTTACGTCTTGCCGGGGGTGGATTTCTTCGCTCCATAGGATGGTGAAAAAGGGAAAGACACGAATGATGGTGGGGTTTTGCTCCTGTCACGACTCATGTCTTTGCTGTTTTTACATAGACGATGTCTCACCTGTTTTGCAACCTCTGGGGAGCCTTATTTAGAAATATATATCAGGATTATACCGTGACTTTAGGGTTTTATCGATTAGGTTTAAATTTAAAGTTTTACATATATGCTTGTATTTATAGTTAATTATTTTTTCTTTTACATGGGTTTAAGTTCTAGTTTTTACACGGGTACTCGTATTTAAGTGGATGTGTATCTTCTTAGCGGTAAGGGGTAATTGCCTTTTTACATTTGCTCCCTCCGATTCTAAAATTCTTACATTTTAGACCTAGAACCAGAGGATGCTAATTGTTGGCATTTTGAGCTTAGCCTAGTCATCTTGAACTTGTTTGCCCCTCCATGCATGCATTCCATTAAAACCGAGCGCATCATCTCCAGCATTCAGCATGCATCGCATATCATTAAATGGTGTTCGTTTCTTCTGTTTATCATACAAAATATGTCGAATTCAAATCCAGTATGCACAGAATCCAATGATAGGCTCAAACCACTCGGTTGCACCGAGTTACTGATTATCATTAGCACATGGCCATACTTAACATAGGTAAAATAGGGAATAGACACACTAATGAATTACTCCTTGGTATGTGATATCATATGAAAAAAAAACGTCATGTATTTTGGAACCAGAAGGAGTATACCTTTAGTTATAGATTAATAAATACTTTTGGCTAATTATTTGATTAAATTAAGAACCTCTTTTCGAAGAGTCGAACCTTCCGTCACAATCATGCGCATAGAACAAGTTAGAGGAAGAAAATATGTGGAAGGTATGGTGTCGTATTAAAACTATACTATACTCTTTTGCGCCCAAAGGTTTGCACCGCAATTTCGTATCCTTACCGGCCAACGACCATATAATAAATGGCTAATTAATTAGTTCATTGGTAAATAAATGTTCTTGTCAAACCATGTCTATCTTGAAAGTTAACAATCACAATCACGTGAGTACTTAAGAAAACACCTCATGTGTCGAGCTTGTGAAGGAGCATGATAGCAATGTCAGATTGTATTGGATATATTGCTCCGATGGATGTCGGGGCTATCAAAGTCTAGATATCAATACGTAAGTATCACATGCATAGTCAATCCATTGGACGCTGGTGTTTGTGACAAGTTCAGCCATTCGATGCTCGTTAAACTTTTGCCCAAAAATGGATAAAAGAGCTTATGGAATATTCATGGCTCTCAGTAATACTAGTGAAAAAATATAAAATTGAATTTCTACAAGAAATTTGGATGTAAAAGTAATACTCCTACATGCTAAATCAAGCATATGCATAATCCAGTGCAATATTGAACCATAAACACAAAAACACAAAATCTTGAAGTACGCTTTGATGCAACTATTACTAATTTTTTTGCGTCTTAATATTAAAAAAAGCTATAGTAAAAATTCAATGAAGTACATATATTCATGGTCTCTTTGGTAGAGCTCTGGCTCCTAAATTTTAACTGTGAAAATAGAGGTGTGGAGCTATTCGAACTCTGCTTTACCCTTCTAGTTTATTTTTCATATCACTCCAGCCAACTACACTCTATTTTTTAAAATAGATTTTTAACTTTATAATAATTAATTTAATCCTTTGTATCCCTCTTAATAGCTATGACAAAATTATATAATACAGAGAATCTAAAAATATAAGCACTTAAAACACATCCTCTCTACTCTATGTGATTGTCTATGTTGCCACTTGCCAGGGTGATCGGTGAAAGACCAAAGGAGCACCAAAGGAAAAGATTCATTCCCGTTGCGTTGCAATTCTGCCGGCAGCTTGTCATGTGGAAAGGGTGGGGAATGTGTGTAGGCACCCACGCAAGGCAAACCCACTGGAGCAACGCCTTTATTCCGGTGTCCGCCCTGCCAGTGGCGTCACGCGCACGGTTTGTAGCGGCCGCGTACTGTACGCAGCAATGACGCCTCTGCCGGCTAACCACCTCCCCACCACGCTAGTAATTGCCATGTGACATGTGAGCCCCGCCTCCATCACGGCCCACCTGCCATGTCACAGTGGGTGTAGTACGCCGGTGTCGCGAGGCGTTGGCTGGCGAGGTAGCGTGGCGGCAGATGACGACAGGGGAGAGGGCAACGGCACGTGCGAGCCGCGGTGGCGTGGGGTGGGTGGGTACCTGCCGGCTGCAGGCGGCCTGCCGTTGCCAGGCTGACACACAGCGCGGCCGGGCTGGCGGCACGATTTTTTACATTTTCGCTTTTTTTTACTTATTTTATAAATAGAATAAAAAAATTTATTTTAAAAATAAACTCTTTTCTCAGCGTTAGGGTTATTGGCGCCGAGATCCAACGTTTTGGCACCAATGACACTGGCGCTAGCATCCTCATCTCTATAATAGCATTGGTCGCTAACGTGAAGGGGGTCGGTAAAAAAAGATTGGTACCAAGAACCTATTTATAAATGATTTATTTTATAAATAGGCCCTTGATGTCCGTCTCTTTGACATCGAGAACCTATTTGTAAATAAGTTATTTACATTTTAATCTCTTTTGAGGGTCTGTTTATAAAATAAATTATTTATAAATAAGTCCTTGGTGCCAGTATATTTGGCGCCGATCCCACCATATCAGCACTGTCATGGGTTGAAGGTATCGGCGCTAACATCGTCGGTACCGAGATATTGAAACTTGACGCCAATTACCCTGACGTCGAGAAAAAGATTCATTATTAAAATAAGTTTTTTTAAAGATCCTATAAAATAAGTTCTTAAAAGAGACTAAAATATAAAAAATCCAGGGACCGGCGGCATCATTGGAAGGGCTTTCAAGTTTTGAATTGATGACGGGATGGGAGAGGACCAGGGCCCCGGTCGGAGGCGGAGCAAACGAAGCGTGGGACCAACGCTGCGGTAGTCAGGTTCTCCCTTCTAGAAAAGCAGAAGATGAGAAAACCCGGAGAGAGGAAGTGACCATGGCACGACTGTACGTGGAGCTTGTGTTACACCCCTGCGAAATTGGTTGAGCAGATGCGTGCTAAAATGATCCGGTGGCTTCACTACGATTCAAATGTTCTAGAAATACTCTGTGATGGTCCGGCAACTTCACTAGGAGTACTAGTACAATTCAAATGATCTGGAATACTAGTAGTACTACCTAGAACGTTCTTTTTTACTTGTGTTTAGGACATTGACAAAATCAATACATATGTTTCATTACTATTTTTTCTAACTGCTCCCTCCGTCTTACAAAGACTTTATCTTTAGAGCCATCAATGTATCAGATTTTACTATAAATTTGTTAAAGTAAAAGATAAATATATTGAAATTTATTAAAGTGGGAGACAATTATATTAGAGTCTGCTAAAGTAATAAGTATTCCAGTTTTTTTAATTTATATGGGTATGTGTGAGAAAAAAGAAAGATAAAGTCTTTTTAGGACATATGTAGTATTTATTTATAAAATCTACTATTACAAATATAACTTATATGAAAGTGTTTCTATGATAATTCTACCAATATCTTTTTTATGTCAAATCCTAATATGTTTACATCGAATAATTATTTTAAGGTTTAACTGTATGCATTCTAGTACTAGTATGTGAGAAGATGCGCTAGTACTTTTTTGATCGCTGGCTGGTGACAATGGCATGCGTTATTAACTTCTTACTCATTAGGAATTTTTTTTATTTTTATATTTATTTAATAAAAAAATTACTAAACTACATTTTTATTTCAAAAATTTAAAAAATATACTCCCGCCGCCCTCTGGGAGGGCGATATGTCTGAAACCGCCCTCCCAGAGGGCGATATGATGACGTGGCTGACGGCCGTTGGCCGACGGCCCACGGCCGTCAGCCATTTTGCAGGCGGCCCCCCAGGCCACACAAAAACCGCCCTCTGAGAGGGCGGCAAGGGGGCCGCCTGCAAAATGGCCGGGGGGGCCGGCCATTTTGGGGGCCGCCTGCAAAATAGCCGACCCCCCGGCCGGTCATTTTGCAGGCGGCCCCCTTGCCGCCCTCTGGGAGGGCGGTTTTTAGCCCGGGCAGTATAAAACCCCCTCCCAGACTCCAAAAATATCATAAAATTCACTGAAATTATAGAAAAAAAAAGAGAGAGCTGAGAGAGCCTGAACGAAAGCAGCGAAGCTCTGTCAGCTTGCTGATTTGTCTGTAGGTAAAATCTATTATCTCTTTGTAATTTCTATTTCTATGCATAATTTGATGTAGTATTGTACTGGTTATGTGTATAGTACTATATGAAAATAAGTTGTTACTCGTAGATCTGTAGGTCTTTAGTTAATGTGTTAGATGATTTAATTTTTGTAGAGATGTGAGGAAAATATTGGTATCTAGTTTAACTGTATTTTTTCATTAACAGAAATGTCAAATAAGGTGATATTTCAGTTATTTCACGGGCAAGGGAATGTTAGATATGGTCCAGAAGGGGTAGATCTGTCGGATTTTAGTTCAACGGCTAAGGGGATTGATAGACCAGCTGAGAGAAGTTTTGGGTCAGTGTACAACTGGCTGATGCGAGGGTTTCGATTGAACCCCGAGCTCAGCGCAATAACCTTATATGTAGTAGTCAGTCGTGCAGCTGAAGGTTTTTTTTGGGAACTGATACCGGTGGATTGCACTGCCACTTGGAGATGGTATGTGGAGAATGCATTTCAACGTGGTTGGCCATTGGGCATACTTGTGTCGATATATGAGAAAGAAAACACTGCTGGTGCAATGCCCGTATATAGCAGTCATTTGTACAGTTCGGACCGTCCGTATATAGCGCGGACCGTCCGGACAGCACTCTGGGGCCGCCTGCAAAGTAGCTAGTCCGGACCGTCCGTATACAGTGCGGACTGTCCGGACCGACTTTGCAGGCGGCCCCTTGGTGACCCAAAAACCGCCCTCTCAGAGGGCGGCAAGGGGGCCGCCTGCAAAATGGCCGGCCCGTGGGTTGGCCATTTGCAGGCGGCCCCCCGGCCACACAAAAACCGTCCTCTGAGAGGGCGGCAAGGGGGCTGCCTGCAAAATGGCCGGCCGGGGGTCGGCCATTTTGCAGGCGGCCCCCCGGGCCACACAAAAACCGCCCGCTGAGAGGGTGGCAAGGGGGCCGCCTGTAAAATGGCAGGCCCCGGCCGGATTTTTACAGGCGGCCCCCTTGCCGCCCTCTCAGCGGGCGGTTTTTGTGTGGCCCGGGGGGCCGCCTGCAAAATGGCTGATGGCCGTGGGCCGCCGGCCAACGGCCGTCAGCCACGTCATCATATCGCCCTCTGGGAGGGCGGTTTCAGACATATCGCCCTCCCAGAGGGCGGCGGGAGTATATTTTTGTAAATTTTTGAAATGAAAATGTAGTTTTGTAAATTTTTTATTAAATAAATATAAAAATAAAAAAATTCTACTCATTAGCAGCTGCCCTTCCAGGTGAAGCCCATCAAGAACTGACCCAATAACTGGGCCGGGGGTAGAGGCGTGGACCAATTGGGCATGTGCCTGCCTAAGAATTTTTACTGTTACTAATTTAATTTTTTTTAATTTACAAAAGTAATTTTCGATTTGGGCTATTTGCAGAACTACCCTCTTGCCGCTGTGGGCCACGGCGGTATTTAAAAACCGCCGTGGCCCAGGGCGGCGAATGGCATCCCTGTCAGGCGCGGCTAACGGCGCCGGCCGCCGTTAGCCCGGGGAGGCCACGTGGCCTTGCCGCCCTGGGGGACGGCGGCGAATGCCCCCAGGGGGCCAATTGCAAAATTGCATTCGCCGCCGTCCCCCAGGGCGGCGAATGCATAGGACCGTTCGCACAGCGATCCGACGGTCCGAATCCTCGGATTGGACCGTCCGCACAGGGGTCGGACCGTCCGAATCCCCGGATTGGACCGTCCGATTAGATATCGGACTGTTGCCCCTCGAATCGAACCGTTAATCGGACTGACCATTGCCCAAGATCAGACCATCCGTCCAGGAATCGGGCCATCGGAATGCACATGATCAGACCGTTGCCCTCGGATTGGACCGTTGATCGGACTGACCGTTGCCTTAGATCGGACCGTCCGTCTAGGGATCGGACCGTTGCCCCCTCCCGATCGGACCATTGCCCAGCCCAGGCCTCGGCCCCCTGGAGCCATTTGCAAATTACCAAATTTGAAAATTTTGTTGCTCATTTTTAACCCCAAAATTTTTGAAAATTTATTTGTCAAAATTAAATTCTTAAATTCTATTTATTGTGCCATTGCATTTATTGGGTCGATGTTTAAAAAAAACCAAATATCATAGATTGTTCACGTCGTGAAAAGAACTTGTCAAACTGAGGGTATTTTCGGATCGCTACTCGCATTCCACTCCTCGTATGTCTGGATCGGCACTCGCAATCCACTCCTCCCCGTCTTTCGCCTACACGCTTCACAAAATTTAGTTTTAATCGTGGTTTAGGGTATGTTTTTTAAAGTTTTTTTTATAATCCGACGATCGTGGGCGTTGGTTTGTAAAATCGTGCTGATCATTTTTTCAACTTTATTTTCGGTAAAACTTAATTAATGACATGGTAATAGGCCGGTCCGTTTTACGTGAGGGGCTTAGGACCCCAGGCGAACAGAATGTTAGGGCCTATGAATTTTTTTTCCCAAATTTTTGCGCAATGTACGTACTGAATGATTTTTAATTCGACATTGGAAGACGATATATTCTATTATTCGTCATCCACTCGGTCGATACTTAACGCAGTGCACGTACAATAGCATAGTGATATTAGCTAGATGCGAGCCATTCGCATTGCGGCATGATGAATGCGACACCCATAGTACGAAATACAACAAGGGAGACTACATTGTTAGCAGTACAATGTATCTGAAGGATGGGATCGAGTCTACAGGGGGTGAATATGGACATGACAAATTTAAACAAGTAATGCGAGTCCTATAAATAAATAAATACAACAATAGCCCCTAGGTCATACGCCTCCTCGTCCTCCTAGGCTGCGCTCGCACGTGCCCGCGCAAGTACGTCAGGCGGTCCGCCGATACCCCACGGGTGGCTCGGACCGCCTGAGCAGCAGGGGAAGCACCGACGTCGTGCGGTTGTGTGTGCGGTGCACCTCCGAGCTGTGACGACCCGATCACGTCCTGCTCCGGAAGGAGGTCGTCCTCGGTAGAGATCCAAGCAGAGGTGCTCGGGGCAGATCCTCGCCCAGTGTCCCCCAGGTGGTGGTGAGATCCGCCGCGTGGGTCTGGTAAAGAAAAGCTCGCGTCAGCCGCATAAAAAGTGCAGTTAGTTTTGGAGAATAGGTTCAATCTTGATGTACCTGACAATCCTCGCCCGATCGTGGAGGCTGCCGACCTCGATCCTCCGGCGGTACCAGAAGGACCTGCTCCCCACGACGTACTGGCCCCTGCAGAACCCGCCGCTCCTGCCGATGTCCCTTCACCATGGGAACCTCGCATATGTCTCTGCATCGGTGGGACTGCATCGGAACGGCGACAAGTCAGACCATGGACGACCGAGCGCATCGTGTTGCACATCCGGTCGAACGTGATCGTCTGCTCCTGCTGCGTGAGAGGGATGCCAGCCTGTAGGCGCTGCCGCAGTAGGTCCAGCTCCGTGTGGACCTGTCTAGCATCGTCCGCCTGTTCAGCAGGACATGCGTGGTTAGTTGCGCGTGGTAACTACCGTTGAAAATAGTATGAAAACCATTGACTCACCGCGCGGAAGTAGTCCTGGTCGCGGTGTGTCGGGTATGCGTCTCGCACCCCCGCGACGTGCGCCTGTGGAGCCTCGGGAGTGTACGTCACCCGTAGTCTGGTACGGGCCCGGTACCAGGAAAGGTACTGCTCGTACCTGGCGGCTGTGTAGGGATGCAGCTCCGTGATGACGTCCTCCGTGGCTATGAGCCAGTCGTTGATGTAGTCGACGACGGTGGGTCTCCACAGCCTACCGGCGGCCTAGCCACGCCGATTTAACCTGCAGAGCACAACCGGTGACACAATGCATAACAATACGGAATATTCATTTCCACATATACCTGTGAACGTGTTGCGGTACGCCCCTGCGTTGTTGATGGCTGAAGGTCTGTCGCATACCGAACTGCCGCATCACACTTTACGGGCAGTGCGGCTCGACAGAAATGTCGAACAGCATCGGCGTCATCGTCAGCCAGTACGCCTGGTCCCTGGTGCAGAGGGATGACAGCCCACGCGGCGCACGCGCGTGCCTCGCCTCGGCGCTGTACGGCTCCCAGACAACGTCGTCGTCCGTGATCCTGTCGAACTCCATGACGAAGTCTGGGTACGACTTCTGCACCTGCACATGAGCGTACCGACGCTACAAACAGGAAAAGAGTTCTCGTTAGTCCAAGTAACATAAAAAACCGAGACGGTTCAAACACCGAACATACCTCACGACGACACCACACCGTCCCCATCGTCGGATAGTCCTCCGGTGGGACACCCACGTACAGGCTCGCCTCGTACGGACTGTGGTCCACAATGGGGCGGCCGATCACGAACCGCTCTGCTGCCCAGAGCTGTAGGAGGAGTGGACAACCCGTGAAGACCACTTCTGGCTCGGTCTTCCTGCAGCTGTCGCACAGACCCCTGTACGTGGCGGCAAGGACTGCTGATCCCCAACTGTATTGGGGAAGAGCACCGTCCTCGGCGTCGGCTATCTCCCTCGCGTAAGGGATCAAGCCCTTGTCGACTGCGTGGCCGTGCGAGTTGTTGAACATCACCCACCCGAACACCCACAACAGGTACGCCTCCAGGCTCCTCTGTAGTGAGTACGCGTCGGCCTCCGGGTCTATCTGATCAGACTGCGGTAACATATAAGGAAGTTGACACTGTAATTCTAGTACAGACTGAAGGACGAACATAAAACAACAAGAAAACATTCTTACCGTGTAGCTCAATACCCAAGCCTGAGGGGGCCCCGCATGCGTGTACGGGGAGATGTCGCCGACGAGGGAAAGCCCCGGAGCACGGTGAACCAGGGTGAACCACTGCAGGATGTCCTCTCGCCACGCCTGCAGCCCGTCAACTGGGCCCACCGCATCGCCGGCTAGAGGCAACCCAAGGAGGAAGCTGACGTCCTGCAGCGTGAGGGCCATCTCACCGCATGGGAGGTGGAAGGTGTGCGTCTCCGGTCTCCACCGGTCCACAAGAGCTGTGATCAGCGACCGGTCGATACCCCACTTCTTCGTCGGGTCATCTGGCTCCACTGCGGCTGCTACCAGCCTACACAGCGGCAGAAGGCCTGCCTCCCACAACCTGACAATCAAAACAAAGCAAGTTAGTAAGTTGACATATACAGATTCACAGTACAACGTTCGTACGTACCTAGTCGTGAACCTGTCGTCCACGGGAAGGAGTCGCCTAGAAGGTCGAGGACGTAAGGTACCGAGCTCGAGGTTCTGCACCGCCGAGAGAAACGACCGATGGGACTGATCGGTGGCGTGATCCAGCAGCTCAGGCGTCTGGTAGTCCATACCTGCAAGGAAAAAGAAGCGGAACGGATTAGCTCAATTAAACATAGTGCATTACAGTCAGAAAATTAACAGACAGCAAAGTACCTTTAAAAGACCCACACTAAAACGAAAATCAGATAGCAGTACATGCATATTGGTACACATTACAGGGAGATTACATCATCAACCAGCGGCTATACTAGACAACATAACCCGAAGGTGCACGAGGACGCCTGCAATGACGCTGCCTATCAGTGGTGCCTTCCCCAGTTGGCCGCCTTCCGTCGGTGCCTGATCCTTCCATAGGAACTTCTGCTGCACTTGGGGCCTCGGCGTCTTTCGTGCACTTCTTGTAGGTATGTCCCTCCTCTCCACACCTACTGCAACGTTGAGCGCTAACGCCGGCCTCGGATTCGTCCATATCATTGCGTATCCTCCGTGTCCAACATCGGCCTGCCTTGTTCCTTGCCTTCGTCAGGTCAGGGATGTAATAAACTGGACTTGTGTCTTCAGTGAAAGTGCCGACGATGCCGAAACCAAAGATCTCGGTACTCCATGTATGCATGATTGCTTCATTTTTAAAGTACGGAGACACATATTGGCGTTCATCAATACCGCACTCCCCGCAAGCGGCAATGACATAAGAACAGGGCTTGTGGTACAAGCTTGGTTTCTGGTAGGGGCACGTGCATGTCCCATCTTCCTTTAGGACACACTCTTGTATAGGTTTCCTTGCGAATATGCCACGCCTGGACCTGTCGACACACAATATCTCAAATCTACGCTCTCGTGTGCCCTGCACTCGGACTCGGTGCTCTCTTACCTTCTTGCATTTCTCCTCAAGGTACTCTGTTATTTTGGTGCCGAACCAAAGGTTTCCATCGGCCATAGATGGGCCATTTTGTCCGTACATGTCGTGGAAGTACGTCTGTGTTTTATGTAGGATGAACTCCACGATGGCAACAAGGGGGAGTTGCCTCACACCACGCATGACCCAGTTGTAGACCTCTGCAAGGTTCGTGGTCATTATGCCGTACCTTGCTCCACCTTCATCGTACAGCAATGCCCATTTCTCCTTCGGCTCGTGCTCGATCCACTGCGAAAATCTGCTAACCGAGGAACCGGGCCTCCTTCTGAATGTACCGTCATCGGTGGGAAGTGCACCTAGAGCTTCAGAACCGTCAACACCTCTAGCTGCGGGTCTTGCAGAACTCTCGCCTCTATGTTTGGCTGTCAGCTCATCAAGTCTCCTCCACAGCTCATTGAACTTCTTCTGTTGATTTTGGGCGCACAAACTTTTGAACATGGCCATCAGCTCCTTGTTTCTGAACTGCTTATAAAAGTTTGCGCCCATGTGATGCACGCACCATCTGCTCTTCACATCTTCCCACACCGGAGGGTATCCCTTGTCTGCGCAGCCGTTTCGTAGCTCCTCAATTGCACGCAGCATCCCTGGATAACGGTCATGTATGAGACATACATCTGGCCTCATCCCCACCACCTTTTCCTTAACCAGCTTTAGAAACCAGTACCAACTCTCTGTGTTCTCGCTCTCGACGAAGGCAAAGGCTACGGGCAACACTTGGTTGTTCCCGTCTACTCCGATTGCCATCAACATTTGCCTTCTGTATTTTCCAGTTAGGAACGTGCCGTCGATGCAGAGAATGGGCCTGCAATGAAGAAATGCAAACATGCACGCCTGCAGAGAGAGGAAGGCCCACTGAAGGACGCTCTGCCCAGGACTTGCTAACGATGGGAAACTTTTGATTTCGGAGTAGCTGCCAGGATTCCTCGCACAGATAGTTTGCAGTAGACGAGGCAAATTATTGTACGAAGCTTCAAAACTGCCAAATCTCATTTCAATTATCTTCTGTTTGGCCCTCCATGCCTTGGCATATGTAATGGTGTACTTGTACTTCTCCTCGATGCGCCTGATAATTGACTTGGGCTCGAACCGGAGGTTCTCCACAACAGCATAATATAGCTCTGAAGCGATGACTGCAGATGATATGTTCCTATGGTACTTTTGAACACCCGGAAGATGACAGTTGTGCTCCGTCACGATTGACACGGACCAACAGTCGTCATATTTCTTCCTGGATGCGTACATCCTCCATGGACATCCATCGCTTGAACTTGCACATTTCACTTCATACACCGATCTAGTGGACTTTGATACCCAGAACTCCCTCCCAAGTGACACGGTCCACATCTTCACAGCCTCTGTCAACTATGCTTTTTCGGCGTATCTAGCGCCTTACACCACTTCATTCTGCCGATACTCCCATGCCACGGTGTGCCCCTCTGAGACAACGAGTCCGGAGAAGTCCTCGTTGTCCTATTCTGCCGGGTATGCATCGTCCTCCGAAGAATCATCATCCTCCATATGCTCAGGTTCTGAGTCTTCAATTTCCATCTCCTGTACTAGACCTGGGTGTCTCTCCCCTTCATCTGCAAACCCCCCCGGTCCCATGTTTTCTTGGCCTCCTTCCTCTCCGGCATCCTCGTCTTCTGCCTCATTTTGCTCCCCTGTTTCATCGGGCCCTTCCGCTGTACTCGGACCAGCCTGATCAATGCTGACCACGTCATGCACTACCACTAGGATGCTCGGTGCCCATCCTCGCTGCAGTGCACTCTCCACAAAAAATACCCAGCTGGCCGTCGAATCTATTGGCATCAATTCCCACCAAAAACCTTCCACAGCCCAGCTAACCAGTGTGTACGCCGTAATTGCATTTACTTGAGGATCTACTCTGAATCCCCTCATTAACCAATTGTAAACTCCAGGAAAACTTCTCTCAGCTGGAGCTATAATTCCCTTTTGTGCTACGTTGAACTCCGATAAATCTACCCCATATTGTCCTTGTCTGTCATTTCCTTCACCGTGATATATCGCGAATACAACTTGTCGGCGAAATGGGACTGGGGGTCCCCCAGTCCCCGGGGACGCGCGGATGCCCGGCCACATCAGCTCCTCCGGACCCACTTTCTGCAGAAGAAACGGCTGGCTACGGTCGGCATTCCGCTGAGCCCCCGGGGCACCATCGGCCCCGGGGCGCCATCAGGTCGCCCCGGACCCGGGCGCCGATCCCCCGGCCCCGGGTGCCGATGACCGGGCCCTAGGCCGATGCCGACTGACCATGCCGAGCCGACTGCCGACGGCCGATACCGATTCACTTGAGGAGCTCGGCGGACCAACTCCCCAAATATACCTGCATTAATGGTGAAGCGACAGGGCGCCTCCCGCTTGTCTCCCGACAGCCTCTCCGGGGGACAGCCGCCTACAGCAGTCGGGCGACGAGACGAGCAGACCCGACAAGGCGACAGCAGATCAGCTCTAGCCGCCCGCAGCCACCGAGCAGGCGGCGACTAGACGCTCCTCCAGGCGCGGCGCAGCAGGCGGGCGCCGACCGGCACGACAAGATGTAGCATATCTCTCTCTCTCCACGTATGACCGGCACTGTGGACTCCCCTCGCCTATAAAGGAGGATCCATGCCACATTTGGAACCAGACACTCAAGGGGGGACGAACTCCAGGTGCCCGGGTCTTCTTCTTCCTAGAACCCGGGCCCTCTTCCTCCAGGGTTCGATTCTTCTTGTAACACAGTAAATACATTCACCCCCACATAGCATACACACAGAAGTAGGGTATTACGCTCCGGCGGCCCGAACCTGTATAAATCCTCTTGCCTCCTCTGTGCGCAACTGTTGATCGTCTTCCCGGACGCCCCGTGCGACCACCACGCTTCGGACGGTCCGAGCCCCGCAGCTTCTTCTACGTCTTCCTCGCGTATCTTTCTTCTACACCCTGACGTCGGCTTCGCCTGAGAACTACTCCCCTGGCCGAATCTCAAAGGGGGGTCTCCTGACTTCCCGCCATCGGAGTTTCATCCTTCGACACAACTCTATTTGCCATTTCTGTTCACAAAAAAGATTTTATTAATCTATACTAATCAATATTCGTTCCATAAAAAGGCTATACGTATGAGTCAAATCATTACCGTTTCTATATTTTACAAACTGACCCAGTGGCGCTAATAAAGTTATACGCTAGGTTTATCTAACGTGTCAAAATAACGTATACCAACGATGGCCCTGGCAGAACATATTTATTTTTAAAATATCTACAATTTACTACCTCTCCGCTATGTTCTTCTAGTACGGCCAAATAAATTTAACACTAACGATGGTTATGCCAAACCGCTAATATTTTCATACTATATCGGGTATTACACTACGCGTCTAGTACTAATTAACATTTGTCTAAAAAATTGACTACATAACAGAGGGAGAGAAAAAAATATCTGGATTCGGCTAAAAAATCTGTGAGGGCTTCGCCGCTGTACTGCTCCTTCTTTCCTTCAGCTTTATTGGACGAACGCTGGAGACGGAAGGGAGAAATGACGCGCGGCGACTACGGGAAGGGATTTTATAGGATAGGGCTAAAAACCGCCCTCCCCCAGGACGGCGAATGGCGGCAAGGCCACGTGGCCTCTCCGGGCTAACGGCGGCCGGCGGCGTTAGCCGCGCCTGACGGGGATGCCATTCGCCGCCCTGAGCCACGGCGGTTTTTAAATACCACCATGGCCCACGGCGGCAAGAGGGTAGTTCTGCAAATAGCCTAAATCGAAAATTACTTTTGTAAATTAAAAAAAAAATTAAATTAGTAACCGTAAAAATTACCTGCCTAAACTGGAACAGGCCTCTAAAGAAATAGATTAGTGCCGCATGTTGGTTTAGCCCCTGAACCAGGAGCCCTACTTCAAAGCCGAGTCTTATAATACGAATCCTACGCGAAATCTCAGGCAGTTAGTCCTGTCATATGGCGCTGCCTAATTCAAGGGTTTTCTTTCCACGGGCAGCCATGGATAGGCAATCAATCAACCATAGTCACGTGCCGATCTATCTCAAGCTAGCGAGCATGGCAGAGGTAACTTGTGAGATAAATTTAGGATATCATTGAGAGGAAAAAGTAAATTAAAAATAAAAAAGTGAGCACCACATATAGTTATCCAGATTCTAGAGTCTTTCCAAACTATCCGCCCCTATCAATCACTTTTTTTAAAAGAAATTTAATCAGACATTCACACTATCTGCCCCTATAAATCAAAAAAAAGATTTATTTCTTTGTCCTCTTCAGTCGATCAAAATTAAAAAAAGAAAATAAATATCCAAGTGTGAAAGAAGAGATAGAAAACAAAGAAAAAAAACTCAATAAGCACTTCTCCTATTATACCTAGCGGCTCTGTCCCATTGGTATCTTCCACTTCCCAATAGCTGCTGTCCGAGAAGAAGAGGAGAAATGACGGCGGGATCCTCTATCGTTGGATCTGACGGATCTCATCTCAAACCACCAATAGAATTTTTATTATTATATGCCTCATTAAATAAAAATATTTACCAAAGTATCGCTACATGTGTTCGTTACTTCGTTTAATACTTACGTATTTATTTCCAGCACCTTGTGAATTTCTATATTTTGAAGAATAGTCCAACTGTAGGACTAAACTGCCAGCTACAAGTAACTATCATTAATTTATAAACCTGTTTGTGGTTTTGATTATAAGTCACGCTACAAGTGAACTATGGTCAATTAGGGTCTAGACATCGGTTAGATAGGTTAGATATGTAAGATGTAGCTCCGGCTGGTACAAATTGGACCTATATAACTAAGTGGCATTAACTATTTATTTTACTTATTGTTTTTACTTCATGCCGTTAAAACAAATTGATACTTAAGGTACCTAGGCTGGTGCATACTGGACCTGTATAACTAAATACCCTTCACTGTTTATTTTACTTTTGATTGTTACAACAAAATGATGCTTAATCAATTACATATTTCATTATGTCAAATAAAACAACAACCCATTACTCTGGATATATTTTAAATAGTGCTACACACCAATCATTGATTGTGCTGAGTCGACATGAAGTTTTAAGGACAAATAAAAAATCCCGATTGTATCATAAAGCTATATATCTTTAGAATTTTAGTATGAACTCTCTGAAAAATGACCTAAAGAAGAGTTTGATTTTTTTAATAGAACTAAACAAATACAGGGAAATCAAATAAAAGAGAACAAAAAATGAAAGAAAAATTTAAAAACATCAAAATAAGAATATTAACCAACAATATTTAAAAAGGCATAAAAAACCGAAGAGAGAAAATTCTTTTTAAAAAATACCAATACCACCAAAAATCGGCCGAACTTATGACCACTCTTATGTTGATGTAAACCCATTCCACCACATTATGTGTCACGCCCAGAAATTCACCAGAATTTCCAAAGCAAATTTGTGCAATAAATCCTCGTCCAGGAATCAGCCGAGGTACACAAATCGACAATTTGATAAACATAACCAAATACGAAATAACGATAAATACCTACAACAGAGACACTTAGTCCTCACACAGGAGAAAACAGCAGCGGAACGGCAACTAGCGTAGCTTCAGCTCCAAGCCACAGGCAGCTCAACTGGGGTATAAGCCAAACACCAACTTCTCCTCCTCGCAAAGCTTCACTCTAAAGATTGCAATAATGCAAGACTGAGTACCATCCACCGTACTCAACAAGCCACACTAGGGAATGCAATGTAATGCAACAGGATACCAAAGGAAAGGCATAATATGGCTTATTTGCATAAAACAGCATTTAAAACATTTGCATTCGAAATCATTAAAAACATTATAGTTTAATTAATATCAATATTGAATCAACCACTGAACAGCGCTCCAACGCAGTTCAGGCCCAAACCAAAACTTCTCCAAACAGGAGATATCCATATTCCATTATTTATTTTCATTAATGAGTAGTGTGGGACTAATCACAGAAACATTGCTAGGCCGCTCATTAACCGCGAGCACGGCTATCCGAATAGTTTTACTCTGGCCAGAGATGTACCAATTTACCCACAAGACACAACTCCACAACACATTACTGTGCGTCTTAATACCACCACGGTACCTCGGAAAGGAATTGTGATAAGACCCTCCATGTAACCCGCACAACAGGGGAGCCACCCGCTGGACCACCAGTTTTCGGCAGGAGCTGATCAGGCCCCCAACAGGGAAACGATCCAACGCCCAAGACATGGACTTATTGACGCAGCCATGGTGGTCTTATTGACACAGCCACAACACACCATGGTGGACACCGGTTGAACGTACTACACATTGGATCCTACCATTACCCATGCTGGCTTGTGGTTAGCACGAGTATTGCTCCGCAACAAGTAGTCCGCGAACCGGTCCTTAACTGTCATGAGCACCGCTAGCAACAAACACAACCCTGGTGCTCACAACCCACCATTCAGTCAAGTTTTAGTTGACATAATTAATTAATCAACCACGACTCACTGTCGTGAAAATATAGCCATTAATCCATAATTAGTCATAAATGAGTCATTAATTACCCACATAAAATGACACTATAGTTTCTAGGCATGGCTAAGCAAAATCCTAAATAATCTAGCCAGATAAATAATTAAACATCTGGCTAGTCAATATTATTACCCGGAGTGTCAAGGTATAGATATCAACATCAAAATGGCCATAATTATCAATGGATATTGGATAATAAGTAAATACCCACAATAATGTCATTCGAAAACATTTCATGCAATAACTTGAAAATAAAATAGGTTTCACAACTAGGATCAACATGCTCAAGGAGATTGTCGTGTGACTTGCCTTGCAATCGCAAAAGTCTTCAAATACTCTTCCGAACTCTTCCGTAGACTCCGTAGTCTTCCGAATCGACAATAGTACGCAACTACACGCAAAACGATAACAAACCCTAAGAAACTCCAAATAAACAATACATAAAAATACATAAACAAGTGAATTATGATTTTAGATAAATTTAGGAAGAACGGGTCGAATCGGAGTTCGGATGGAAAAGATACGGCTTTCGGAATATTGAATTTGGAATAAATCCGAAAAGAATTGGAAAAGAATATTCTCGAGAATATTCTCTGATTTTCGGATTAAAAAGACTATTTTGGCTGTGTACAGTACAAAGTGGGGCCCACAGACGATGACCTAGATCACAGGGCCTGGGTCCATGGACCAGAGGAGTGATGTGTGATGAACCGGCTGGGTTGGCAGGGTGAGATGACGATGATGTGGGCGCCGATGTGGCACTGGTTGACAGTTAAAAGAAAATCCGACGGCACAACAACTTAGGTGGCAGGGTTAGTGACTCCGGGGTGGCGCGACATGGTGAAGACGATGACGACGATAGTGCCACGGCGCGGCACGGGATGAGGAAGGAGGAGGCGGCTCCGGTGAGGAGATGCCGATGGAGGAGTCCTCGACCGGAGCTTACCGGCGGTAGTGAAGAACATAGATGACGACGACGTTCGGCTGTGGGTGGGACGACGTTCGGCTGTGGCTGTGGAGCTATCACCGATGATAGCGATGGACGACGGCAGGCGACGACGCCGGGTGGTGGAGGTCGACGGTGCACGACAGATGGGGTGCGACAGCGACGGTGAAACAGATGGCGCCACGGCGCGGCAAACCAGCGATGACGATTCGTTGGCGAGCCGATACCGACGAGGGACGGGCGACACGGCAGGCTATGGAAAGAAACAGGGCGCTGGGGAACATAGAAAAGATGGGAGTGGCCTAGAGCTCACCAGCGGGCGCAGGCGAATGCGACGACGACGGCCCGGCGACGATGGCGCTGGACAGCGGCGGCGGGTTTGCAGGCGACGGCGCTGGAAGCCGGGCGGCGGCACGGTGCACAGGGGAGGAGCAGGCTGAGGCAGCAGATGGGGGAAGACAGAGGGCGGCATGGTAGGGTGCTCACCGGCGACGGCTTGCAGGGGCAGAGGCGGCGACGTTGGTGGCGTCCTCCGGTGGGGATAGATGACGAAGACGGCAACGCCGAAAGGATGAAGCGGCGTCCGGCGGTAACAGAGCGGCGACCGGCCGGTGACGATGGTTCGACGACGACGAAGCCGAGTTGCCGAGCAGAGGGAGGAGGTGTGGTTTGGAGGCTCACCGGCAGCGTCCTCCGGAGGCGGCGACGGCTTCCACAGGCGGCGGCGCTAGGAGCGGAAAGGGCAGCGGCTCCGGCGGAAGCAGCAGAGGCAGGGCACTGGTGCGGCGGCAGGTGTAGACGGCGGCGGTGGCTTCCGAACCAGCGGCGCACGGGAGAGAGCGGCGCTGGGCGGCGGTAGATGGAGACAGCAGGGCGGCGCGACGGGGTGGCGGCGGCGGCCTAGCGGCGTGGAGAGGAGCAAAGCCGGCTAGGGCACAGGGGAAGACGGCTGGCTTTATGTATGGGGCGACTTGGCGGCGGATTCGGCGGCGGCCGTTGCGGGGAGGAGGCGCAGGCGCTGGCCTGGGCCGGGCGGCGGTGGCGGCGGCGGGCCAAGGGAGCGGCGGCGGTTGCGGGGCGGAGGCGTAGGGGGTGGCGCTGGGCTGGACCGGCGGCTGGCTTGGGCCGAGGTCGGGCGCAGGCCGAGGGGAGGCGCGGCGCCGGGGCGCAGGCCGGGGCGAGGAGAGGGCGCGGGCACGGGCGAGCGAGAGGGCGCGCGGGCACGGGCACGGCAAGGGAGAGGGCATGGGCACGGGCAGGGAGAGGGCACGGGCACGGCAAGGGAGAGGCGCGGGCCGGGCAGGGAGTCCCGGGGTGCGGCGCGGCGGCCTGGGCCGGGAGCTCGACCAGGAAGGACAGAAGAAGGAAGAAAAGAGGAAAGGGGAAAAAGGAGAAAGGAGAGGGGTCTTCTGATAAAATTCCAAATTTGGAAAATTGGAATTTATAAATTCAAGATATATTTCTGAATTGAAGATTTGTAGAAATATACGGAATTTTGAGGATTTGGATTTTATTCGATAAAATCAAAGGGGGAAAGAGATGAATATTCGATAAAAGGGAAATGAATAAATCCGAGTCTGTCGGATTTGAAACCTAGGGGATTTTGCCTGGAGTCGGACCTTTTGGAGAATCAAAGATTCGGGAACGACAACCCGAGAAAGGTACAAAGGGATTTGATAGAGAACGACCCAAGCAAAGGAATTGGGAATTTATCTCAAAGGGGAATATAGATGTTTTGAATACAAAGGATCTCGAATTGGGAGTCCAAAAGAGTTCTAGAGTTTTCAAAGATGAATAAATCCGGTAACTCCGAATTTAGATTTTTGAGGTGACTTTAGGGATCTGGGAACGACACAAAACCCTAGTAGAAAAGGGAGTCAGAGTTCACGATGAATGGGGAGACTTCAAAGGACTGAATCAGAAACGACCCAAACAGGGGAAAGGAAAATGAATTTATTTATATTTATTTAATTACTTTAGTGATCTTTATAGCATTAAAATTAATTCTGTAGCTCCAAAAAAATCTGAGAAAATTTCAGAGAGTTTATTAAATCACGGGGAATTTACCAGAAGTAAATGCCACCATGAAACACGAAGAATTTATTATTGTAAATACTCAAATGCTTAAAATACTCCGACAAAACCCCTGGAATATAAAAGCATCCAAGTATTTATTTAAAATTTAAACTCGGAATTTTTAATATTGGAAATTTCAAAATTTTATTCAAACTCTTTTCTCAAATCAAAATTTTCTAGTGTATTCTTGCATTTCCATTTACCCGCGATAATTTTTAATTAAGACGATTTTCAGGACGTTACATTATGCCAACTAAGCTTGCAAATTGCTGCGACACACAACCCTAAAGCAATCAAGCTAGAGAGTTGCATATATTGTCCGTGACACCCAACAATTATAGCTGTGCTTCGAAAGATTCACCGGCTGGCATGAAACTGCTAACACCAAGAGTTATATCACATGACATCGTTAATATCAGGAATCATATCCCCGTGCGTCATAGTTGTAAATAACCACATTTTAGTATTATTGTTTTCTATTCACCAAGATTAAACAATATTAGACCAGCCCAATAAACCCATCCACCAGCATATATTATGCATTGATCCATCTCTCGACCTGCTGCAAACGTAAAATAGAAAAATCAGTTAAATGATAAATATAAGATTTTTGCATAAATGTGTAAAACCATGGTAAATTTATTATGCAGGAACTAAAAACATTATATACGGGCTACAAATTCTGGCGTGGCTCGCTGATTTCCTAGTACATACGAGTTGATAATTTGTTGGAGACGGGTGCAAACTGCAAACCGCCTCCGGTGCAGCCCCACCCCGGATGAACGCCGCGTGGAGAACTGGTGATCGGACGACATGCGCCGCTCGGCTCCACCCGCCGCGTGACGCGACTAGCGCTACTGCTTCTGCTCGCCGGCCGCCGCCGCTACTTCGACGCGCCACGGTGGCGTCAAACCAACGGCACCTGGGACGGCGTGGTGCCACCATCGGCCGCGCCCCCTCCCCTCACATCCTCCGCTCCTCGGACCTCAGCTGGGAGGAGGCGCGTGAGCCGCTGCACGCCAGCATCGCATCGACGTCCACAACGTCCACGGCGTCGTTCGGCCCCGGCATGCCCTTCGCCAGCCCGTCTGCGCCTCGAGCGCCCTCCACCATCATCGGCCTCGTCCCCCGCGCGCAGGGCGGTATGCCCATCGCCAACTTGTCGAGGGGAGCAGAGCTTACGAGCGGATGGTGACGCGCGGCAGTGCCGCCATGGCCACGGGTGGCGCCAAGATGGGCGCGCTGCTGTGGTACTAGGGGAAGCGGACACGATCCGGCGGGAGGACGCGGAGGTGTACGCGCGACGGATGGAGGCCATGGTGCGCGACGTCCGACGAGACCTGGCGTTGCCGGAGCTGCTGGTGATCCAGATGGGGATCGCGATGGGGCAGGGCAAGTTCATCTGGTCTTCCACCGTCAGCGACGCCATCCCCTCGCGCCTCTGATCTGATGCCCTCTCGCTCACTATCATCTTCGTGCGGCGGCGAACGAGAGGGGCGGTTTGCACCCCGTCTCCACCAAATTCCATGGCTTAAGCTTATTCAAATGACACCTCGGTGTTCTTTTCAGCTTTTCAGCTATTTGCTTATCATCGACACGATTTTTAAGCCACTAAATAATCCAATTCTTTAAAAATTTTCTTTAGATAGTGTAATTTTTTAAAAACTTCTATAAGAAAGTTTTTAAAAAATCAAGCAAATCTATTTTCAAATTTTTAATAACTAATAATTAATTAATTATAGACTAATTGAGTATCTTCTTTGAAAAGCCTAGTCGGCCTCCCGTGGCTTATTGCCTCAGACCCTTGAAAAAACGTGGCCTAAGAGCATCTTCAGCAGGGACCCCAAACTCAGCCCCCAAACAGGTTTTGGACGGTGAGACAAAAATTTTAGGTCTAGCAGGGACCCTAATAGGGCCCCTAAAATGAGGAGGCCCTCAAATCCAGCCCCCAAGCCCCCAGTCCTGGGGACTCTACACCACAGCCCCTATCGACGTTATTTTGGCGCCTACGACAATTCCTCAAGCCCACCGTGCCCGTCAACATCTAGAGGAGGAGGAAGATTGGATTTTTCTCAGGTGAAAACCCTACCTGTCTCGCCGCGCCGCCCTGCCCGCCGGCCTCCTGCGCCGCGCCGCCCGGCCCACCGACCTGCTGCGCCGCCCTCCTGCCTCGCCGCCCTCCTGCCGCGCCGCCCGGCCCGCCGGCCTCCTGCGCCCTGCTGCTCGCGCCCCGGCCTCCTATTGCTGCTGTGTTGCTGCATATTTTTTTTATATAGTTATGAGTACTGTTGCAATATATATATATATATATATATATATATATATATATATATATATATATGTATATGAGTACTAGCTATTGTAATATATATACGTGAGTATTGTTTACTATTGTTGCTAGCTTTTTTAAATGAATGACAATCAATATATTTTTTAAATAGAATAGTGTATATTTTGTCTTTTTGGATGATAGTGTAGTTTGCTTGGATATTTTTTTCTCTAATTTTTTCTATGATCCTTTATTCGTCAAGTGTACTGAGTAACCTATTATAGTGACTAGACTCCAATGACAGGTGGAGGTGATTCTTTTCTGCACATGATGACTGAGGAAACCGATGTCGATACTTTTGCTTGCAGGATATATCATTTCCATGTTTCTAAATTATAAATAAAAATTTGAATTATAATGATGAAAATTATTCAATTGTATATAGATAAATTTTATGTGTTATAAATATTTATATTTTAATTATAGTGTCAAACTAGGCACATATATATAGTCTACGGTGAAAAATAATAGAAAAAGAAATAGGGGCTGAGAAATGGGGGCTGTTGCTGGAGTTCGGAGCATTTTTGAGGTTCAAAGGAAATAGGGACAGCCCTCATTTAACATTTGGATCTCTAAAATAGAGGTATGCTAGAGATACTCTAAGCCGAGTCGGCCTCTCCTGTAGTCGTGCTCCATCCGGTCTCTACTCCTCCCCTGCCTGGTGGGTCCTTAAAAATGCATGCAGAATCCTGTAGATCCCAACAAACCAGAGCTCTCCCGGCGCACCCAAGGCCCTAGCTGTCCCCTAACGCTGCATCACCTCTCGCATTGCAAAGTCGAACAATGGCGGCGGCAACGAAGATGCGTTGGGGCGAGCTCGACGAGAATGACGACGACGGCGACCTAAGTTTCCTGCTCCCGCCGCTCGTGGTCACCGGGCCGGACGAGAACGGCATCAAGAAGACCGTGGAGTACCGCTTCGACGAGGAGACCGGCAAAACGGTTAAGGTGACCACCACCACCCGCGTCCGCGAGGTCGCGCGCACGCGCGTCACCAAGCGCGCCATCGAGCGCCGCGGGTGGGCCAAGTTCGGCGACGCCGCGCACATCGACGCCGGCGCGCGTCTCACCATGGTCTCCACCGAGGAGATCGTTCTCGAGCGTCCGAGCGCCCCAGGTCGTCTCTTTTTTCCCTAACTCCCTGCCTCCACCTTGCTAGATCGATCTGCATCGATCAAATTGATCGGTTTGTGATCGAATTGGTTTTTTGTTAGTGCATCAATCGATATATTGATCGGTTTCGGTCCGTGATTAGTTTTTTTTTCCTTGGGACTGCAATGTCCAGTTCATTGACGTTCTTACGGCTTCCTACTATAGTAGGATATGGTATTGCGATTGGTGATTTAACAGATCTGTTTAGTTCTTGTTAGAATTTCTTCACAAATTTTACTCGAAATTATTAATTAAGCTATGTATATCTTAAAAGACGCTTCTGCATCTGACTAATCTAGTTGGATCGATGATTAAGCTGCACTAAATCTAGTTGGATCGATGATTAAGCTGCAGTAAGTTATGTAGAATCTGATCACATGATATTAATTATAAAAAACGATACACTATAATTCTGCACCATGCTTTTATGCAATTCGGGTCTGAATCTGATTACTGTTTATTTACCTTAAACCTCACAGTATACATCTTACCGCGCAAGATCATTAACATTGTATATGAAATCTCTTTGTCGTGCCGTTCTGAAATCTTTACGTTTTCTAGACAGCTGTAACAATCTCTTTGTCCCGCCGTTCTGAAATCTGCAACAGTCTCTTTGTCCTGCCGTTCTGAAATCTGAAATCTTTTAAGCCTTTCGCGAATTCGCGCGCTCTTGTTCGCTAACAGTTAAACTATCCTAAATTGCAGGGAGCAAAACTGAAGATCCACTCGTCCCTAAGTTGGACAGGGGCGCTGCACTGATGCTTTGCAGGATCTGTGGCGTCAAGGGCAATCACTGGACATCCAAGTGCCCCAACAAGGACCTCGCCCCGCAGCTCGATGCTCTGGTCGACAGGCCACCCACTCCTGACACCGGCAATGGCGGCTCGCGGCAAGGCAAGTACGTCCCTCCGAAGCCAAAGGAGTCGGACATGAGGAGGAGGAACGATGAAAATTCCGTCCGCGTCAGCAATTTGTCGGAGGACACCCACGAGGACGACCTCCGCGAGCTGTTTGGCAGCTTCGGCCCGCTTACCCGCGCCTACGTCTCGTTGGATCACCGGACTGGGGAGAGCAGGGGATTTGGGTTTGTTAGCTTCGTCTACAGAGAGCACGCTGAGAAGGCCATCGCCAAGCTCAATGGCTATGGCTATGATAATCTCATTCTCCGAATTTTTTTGATTTTTAGATTTATTTATTAAAAGATTTGCAAAAATAGATTTTCGTTTCAAAAAATTGCAAAAATAGACTCCCGCCGCCCTCTGGGAGGGCGATTTTTAAAAATCGCCCTCCCAGGGGGCGATTTTATGACGTGGCTGACGGCCGTTGGCCCCCCCGCCGACGGCCGTCAGCCATTTTGCAGGCGGCCCCCGGCCTCCCAAAAACCGCCCTCTCAGAGGGCGGCAAGGGGGCCGCCTGCAAAATGCGCCCGGGGGCCGGCCATTTTACAGGCGGCCCCCTTGCCGCCCTCTGGGTGGGCGGTTTTTGGCTTGCCGCCCAACTAGAGGGCGGTATTTAGCGTTAATATAGTCCGGACCGTCCGGACCCTATCCGGACAGTCCGGACCAATATTCCGAAAAAAAAATAAAAAATTGATTTAAAAAAATTAATTTTCGAAATCAATTTTTATGTGACTACCGGCTGCCGTCACTATTTCCTAGGCGCATACTGTCGCCGCTCCCTGGCCGTGCCATCCTCACACAGTAGTTGCATCGTTAGTTGGATATCAATAGGTTTGTATGATAGTTAATGTGTGTTTAGTTGTCACCGCTCGGAATGTACTTTCGTCGTGAAGTTGACACTCGAAAATTCATATTTTTGATCAGATTCGTCAGAAACGTAGATCGTGAGGAATACGTCGTTTGATCGATGAGCGTAAACGAAGTAAAGTGGTTTCATCAGGAAACGTAGAATTAATAAAACGTTATATACAACAGACAAACTATTACAGACACAAAGTACTACGGGCCCGGACCGTAACCTCTAGGCCTCTTCGACTTCCTACCCTGCGCTCGCACCTGTCCCTGGGAGTACGTCAACCGGTCTGGTGGTACAGCACGGCCAGCGCGGGTCGTCTGCACGGGTGTGGCAACTGGTGGGTCCAGTGTCTGTGGTGGTGGAGCTCCTTCGAGCTGCGAGGCAGCTAGTATCTCATGGATCTCCTCGCCCTCGTCCTCGTCCTCTAAATCGTCCCCCTCGAAAGGACCCGGTGCCCAACCGCTGCCGCGTGCGCCCTGCGTGGAGGAGCCAGCGCCAGCAAACATCGATGGCGCTGTAGAGTGGAACAATGTACACCAAATTATTGATTATTGCAAATCGAAATTTTGCAAGAGAAAAGTAAACTTTGATATAACCTGAAGGACCTTCTATGGTGGCACCGGGGGCACTTGTCATGCCCAGCTGCACGTGTGGTTGTGTGTGGTACACTCCATGCGTCGACGTGCTAGCTCCAGAGGGATGTAGGTACGGTGTAGCGAAGGCTGCAGCGAAGGCTGCAGGGAAGCATATTAATGTACAACGGTGCATGTCATACAAGAAAACATATTATGAACGGAAGGTTAGTAGAATTTACCTCTGGAGGGGCCAGATGGCTGACTGGAACCCTGTGGGCGCACTCCTGCTCCTCGTCCTGTTCCTGCTAGCCGTGGATGCTGCTGCTGGGGTATATAGACGGGAGGTACCGCGTCAGCCGCGCGACAAGTGAGCGCACGAAGCACTGTGTGCAACGCCTGACGAATCCTCCCGAAGGTCGTCCTCTGCTCGTCCGCAGTCAGCACGATCCCAGTGTCCAACCGTCCGAACGCCGCGTTGACATCACCCTGAATCTGTCGCGCTGCGTCGGCCTATTACAAATGTGACTTGATTATGTGTTAGAACCGTGGCTACCTAGAAAGGGAATGACAAAGCGCAAAGATAAAGTGACTTACCGCGCGAAAGTAGTCCTGGTCACGGTGTGTAGGATACGTGTCCGTCGTCCAACCGTCCGAACGCCATACCTGCATACAAATAGAGAGTTAGCGTAAATTAGTTTTAATGTTTATAGCATTGTTACATGACAATAAAAAACAACAGTACGATACATGTCATTCTACAACAAAGATCAAGTATAGACTTACACTACACCCCAGCACCACCAATTGTTCGAGAACGTCTAAGACGGGGTCGTCTTGAAGTTGTGCCTTCACCTGTAGGACGACTACCATCAGCGGCTGAACCGGACGGTGCAGCTTCTGCCGCACTTGGACCGGCTGCATCCTTTGGACATTTCTTATAGGTATGACCTGTTTGGTCACACTTTGAGCAACGTTTAAGTCTTCCACCGGCTTCTGACTCATCCATGTCATTACGGATGCGTCTTGTCTTGCGGCGACCTTTTTTAGTCCTCAATTTTGTTGGGTCAGGAATGTAGATAGCTTGAGGATTCTCCGTAGTAAATGCCCCCGCTATACCGAAACCGTATATCTCTCCACTCCAGGTATTATAGATTGCTTCTTTTCTGAAATAAGGTGAGACAAAATAACGTGCTTCGATTCCACACTCACCGCTCGCGGCAATCACATGGGAACATGGCTTGTGAAGCAGAGTAGGTTTTCGGCACGAGCACTTGCAGGTCCCGTCTTCTTTGAGCACACACTCCTGCACAACTCTTTTGCGGTAGATTCCGCACATGCCCTTGTCGACACACAATATTTCAAATCTGTGTTCTTGTGTGCCTTGAGATAGAGCACGATGTCTTCGGGCCTTATTACTTTTATCTTGCAGGTACTTAGTGAGCAGCGTTCCAAAGAAAAGATTATTATCCGTCATTGAGGGGCCAGCTGCTCTGAACCGATCTCTAAAGTACTTGCATGTCCCATGCAAGATAAATTCAACTATTCCAACAAGTGGGAGCCCTCGAACACCACGCATCACCCAGTTATAGACCTCTGCCAAATTTGTGGTCATTATGCCAAATCGAGAACCATCCTTGTCATACAACAATGCCCATTTCTCCTTTGGCTCATTCTCAATCCACTCTGAAAATTTTCTAACTGAGGATGCATGCCTTCTTCTCATACGAGATCCATCACTTGATAGAGGTTCAAGAGCTTGTGGAGCCTCATCCCCTCCAATGGTCGGCCTCCTGGACTGCTCATCTGTTTGTTTAGAGGTCAGCTCATCCAACCTCCTCCAAAGCTCATTGAACTTCTTCTCTTGATTCTGGGCGCAAAGCCTCTTGAAAAGATCCATAAGGTGCTTATTTCTAAACTGTCTGTAGAAATTAGCACCCATATGACGCATGCACCATCTGCTTTGAACATCAGACCACCTTGGTGGGTATCCCTTCTCAACACTTCCATCTCTCAGTTCCTCAATTGCACGCAGCAAGCCAGAGTTACGGTCATGTATGAGGCATACATCTGGTCTCATCCGTATAACTGCTGTCTTAACCCTTTCTAGGAACCAATACCAGCTATCAGTGTTCTCACTCTCAACAAAAGCGAAAGCCACCGGTAGAACTTGGTTGTTTCCATCAACTCCAATTGCTGTTAATAGCTGTCCTCTATATTTTCCAGTCAGAAATGTCCCATCGATGCAGAGGATAGGACGACAATGGATAAATGCCTGAATGCAAGCACCTAGTGCAAAGAATACACGTTGCAACACGCTTTTATTACCATGGTCAATTGATGGAAAGGCTTTCAGGTCATAGCACGTCTCCGGATTCCTCTGAAGAATACAGCCTAAGAGACGAGGCAAATTATCATAAGATGCTTCAAATGTACCAAACCTCATCTCTACAACCTTCTGTTTTGCCCTCCAAGCCTTATCATAGCTAATTGTATATTTGAATTTCTCTTCAATATGCCTAACAATCGACCTTGGTTCATACCCCAGGTTGTTGACAATATGAGAGTACATCTCTGTTGCAACAAATGCAGAGGTCATGTTTCTATGATATTTTTCAACACCTGTCAAGTAACATGAATGCTCCGTTACGATTGAAACTTGCCAATAATCTTTCCATATACCCTTGAATGCGTGCACCCGCCATGGACACCCATCCTTCATGCACTTCACTTCATACACTGATTTGTTTGACTTCACGACCGAGAACTCCCTCTGAAGTGACACCGCCCATTGTTTGACTGCCTCCTTTAAATCTTCTACATATGCGTACTTAGCCCCCTGAATGACCTCATTCTGCTTGTACTCCCACGGCACATGATGCCGCTCGGAGATAGTAAGCGCAAAGAAGTCCTCGTTGCTCCATTCTGCAGGCATCACGTTGTCCTCATCAGACGAGTCATCATACTCTGCATGCTCATTTTCAGAATCTTCTCTAGCCATTTCTTGGACGATCGTGTCAATATGTTCTCCCTCATCTGCCACACCTGTTGCCTGTCTATCTTCTTCATTCCCTCCTTCATTCCCTCCTTCATTTTCTTCTATTGTTTCACTATCACCTCCCGCCGTACTTGGACCCTCATCATCTTGTACGGGCATTGCACCAGCGTTGTTATCTTTCTCATATATGGACACAAGTATGCCCAGTGGCCAGCCACGTTGAAATGCATTCTCCACATACCATCTCCAAGTGGCAGTGCAATCCACTGGCATCAGTTCCCAAAAAAAACCTTCAACTACACGACTGACTACTACATATAAGGTTATTCCGCTGAGCTGAGGGTCCAGTCGAAACCCTCGCATCAGCCAGTTGTATACTGATTCAAAACTTCTCTCAGCTGGCCTATCAATACCCTTAGCCGTTGAACTAAACTCCGACAGATCTACACCGTCTGGACCATATCTCACATTCCCTTGCCCGTGAAATAACTGAAATATCACCTTATTTGACATATCTGTTGATGAAAAATATAGTTAAACTAGGTACCAACATCCTCCTAACATCTAAAACCGTGTATTCCAGATTTTACAAGTAATATCTGTACAAAAAATAAGTCATCTAACAGATTAACTAAAAACTACAGATCTATATAGTACTATACACGTAACTAGTACATTACTACATTAATTCTTACATACAAATAGAAATTGCAAAGGAACAATGGATTTTACCTGCTGGCAAATCAGCAAACGGGCAGAGCTTCGCTGCTTTCGCCCTCTCAGCTCTCTCCTGTTTTTTTTTTCTAATTTGAGTGAATTTTATGACTTTTTTGAGTCTGGGAGGGGGGTTTTATAACCGGGGGATAAAAACCGTCCTCCCATACGGCGGCAAGGGGGCCGCCTGCAAAAAACCACCCTGCAAATGGGCGACTTTGCAGGCGGCCCCCCGGGAGCCAAAAACCGCCCTTTCAGAGGGCGGTTTTTGGGCACATTTTGCAGGCGGCCCCCTTGCCGCCCTCTGAATGGGCGGTTTTTGGGCACATTTTGCAGGCGGCCCCCTTGCCGCCCTCTGAGAGGGCGGTTTTTGGGAGACCGGGGGGCCGCCTGCAAAATGGCTGACGGCCGTCGGCGGGGGGGCCAACGGCCGTCAGCCACGTCATAAAATCGCCCCCTGGGAGGGCGATTTTTAAAAATCGCCCTCCCAGAGGGCGGCAGGAGTCTATTTTTGCAATTTTTTGAAACAAAAATCTATTTTTGCAAATCTTTTAATAAATAAATCTAAAAATCAAAAAAATTCCTCATTCTCCATGTTGAGTGGGCAGCTCCAAGGCCCAATTAGCTTTTAATTTTTAAGTTTGCTGCTACTATACTACCCATTCCTTCCAAAATATAAGGATTTATAGATTATTTAGCAAATACTAAAGTTATATCAAAAGAGTCCTTTTTAGACACTCCAGATATCAATTTTCGAATTTTATATTTCTTAGATTTCCTTTTTAAACACCTGATTGGCTTTAGAATATCTGAAATGATGGCAATCATGAGAATTAGGGTAGAAATACTTTTATTGTCTACAAAATTTGAATCCTATAAATACTTATGTTTTTGAACGGAGGGAGTAATTTTGCATGTTTCATATTTAAGTGTTGGATTAGTCTGAATTTTTGTTGAATCTATAGTTGCACTTCTAGGATGCGTTTGGTTGGATGGATTTGATGGGTTGGGGTGGGTTCATACTATTTTTTGGTGTGTTTGTTTTGTGGACTAGTGGGATGGGATGGACCTAATAGGGGAATATTCGTCAAATATTCAGGACGGATCGATCTGGCCAAAACGGCCGGACCGCGCCAACCCAGCTCTCGCGGGCGTGTCGACGCGCGGCGACGGCGCAGGCCAGGGTGGAGCGGCGGCGCAGGCCGGGGGGAGCGGCCACGGCGGGAGTGGCGACGTCGCAACCCAGGGGGGAGCGCCCAGGGAGCTCGGCGGAGCTCGAGAGGCCGGAGGACGGGAAGGAGGCGCCGGCGAGGCGGACAGTGACGAGATAGAGAGCTGGTGGAGGAGCGGCCGGGAGGGCGCCGAAGGTGTCGTTGCCGGTGGAGGGGTCGCGGGCGGCCGCCCAGGCGGCGGGGGTGAGCGAGGAGACGACGAGGAGTAAGGGCACGTCCATACTGCATTATCCTTCCATCCAAACAGGTGATAGAATCATTCCATCCTCTTTTATTCCTTTAACCAAACAAAAAACAGGTTTTATTCCATCCCTCCAACCAAACAAAAACTGAGACCAACCCATCCCAAAAAACAGAAAAAGATCTAATCCATCCCACTTTATTCTCAAACCAAACACATCCCTAATGTTTGCATATTGGTTAATGGTTGGATGGTCTGCGTGTACAAATTATAGTTGCTGCTAATCTGTGACCTCTTACGAGGTAGGCCCACAAAATGTCTTTTGAGGCCCAACTAGTCCGGCCCGTGTACTATAAGCCCATCACCGCTTCATCCTCCACGCCGCACCCCACACCACCCCAAACCCTAGCGAACGCAGCGGCGCGAGCGAGAGATCGAGGGAGGGAGGGAGGGAGAGCACCATGGCCGTGGAGGCGGCGACGCAGAAGATCAGGTGGGGGGAGCTCGAGGAGGACGACGAGGGGGACCTCGACTTCCTGCTCCCGCCGCGGGTGGTATTCGGGCCCGACGAGAATGGCTTCAAGAAGGTGGTGGAGTTTCGCTTCGACGACAAGGGCAACAAGGTGAAGGTCACCACCACCACCCGCGTCCGCAAGCTCGCCCGCGCCCGCCTCTCCAAGAGCGCCATCGAGCGCCGCTTGTGGCCCAAGTTCGGCGACGCCGTGCACGAGGACGTCGGCGCGCGGCTCACCATGGTGTCCACTGAGGAGATCCTCCTTGAGCGCCCCCGCGCCCCAGGTTGTCACTGTTTTGTGTACCCCACTTCCTATCTTGATCTGCATCGATTGATTTGTTCTCGAATTATATGTTCCTTGCTATGCGTGATCTTCATCAGAACTAGACACGATTATATTGGAATGTTTCATGTCGTTTATTCCTTTAGGTAAGATAGATAATAGAATCGAGGCTGGCGATCTATTTAGGAAACAGCCGGTGCTGATGTACTTGGAGTCTACATGCGTCAGGCATTTTGTTCTAATTTTTTGGGTTGGTTGGTTTGGATTTTACTATTCACAGGCACATCTAGGCAAAAATGTACAGCAATGTTTCTCATCGAGCTTTATAAGAGCAGTTAATCTGCATGTATTGAAAGGAGTATTTAGATGGGTAATTATGATACACTGTAGACTCAAAGAATGGCATTTGAAGTTTAGTCTTTGTAGTTTTGAAGCAATGGTGGGGTTGAACAATTTTGTAAGAGTCCAATATTTGGACTTGGCTGGAAAAGTTTAAGTTAGATTTTTAAGGAAGCTGCAGTTGTATTTCATCGAATTTTGAAACATGGGACGGTGGGGGATCATGTAAACTAACACATCGCTATTCCTAAGAAAAATGTTGAAATACTGGATAATGACGGAGCTCGGAGACCATTTTTGTGAATAACCTATTCTGTCTGTGATAGGTAATTGATTGTGGTTTGGTGTGTGTTGGCAATGTATAATGTCTGACCATAGGATTTTCAGATTCTAGTGGCAAACTGTCAATGTATTGTTAGTTTTGGTGTTCAAGAATTATGTATCAATAATTTGATATCATCTACCATAGGTGCATGCTCTCATTCTCAGACAATTGATCTGCGAAGTCAATAGTATACTTTAGTTATGCTCACTGTAACCTTTGGTTATGGTCTTATAATGCATTAACATGAATCTCCTTAGTGTAAGCTTATAGTATAGTCGTGTTGAGAACCTTTCCATTTTTTTGGTTCCAAAGGTCCTACACTAGCTGACTTTACTTTAGTCTTGTAAAATTTGTATGCCTTTGTTTTCTTGTTTGCTAACTGTTCACTTAATCATAGGGAGCAAAGCTGAAGAACCAAGTGCTTCTGGTGATCCACTGGCAAGTAAGAGTGGTGCAGTTCTCATGGTTTGCAGAACCTGTGGGAAGAAGGGTGACCACTGGACCTCAAAGTGCCCCTACAAGGACCTTGCTCCCCAGACAGAAGCTTTTGTGGACAGGCCTCCTACTGCAGACGGCTCTGGACCAGCAGGTGGCGCGGTTAAGGGAGCATATGTACCTCCAAGCATGAGGTCTGGTGCTGTTGATAGGGTTGGACATGACATGAGGCGTAGGAATGATGAGAACTCCGTCCGTGTGACCAATTTATCAGAGGATACCCGTGAACCTGACCTACTTGAGTTATTCCGCACATTTGGCCCAGTTAGCCGTGTCTACGTTGCGGTGGATCAGAAGACTGGAGCAAGCAGGGGGTTCGGCTTCGTCAACTTTGTCCACAGAGAGGACGCTGAGAAGGCTATCAGCAAGCTCAATGGATATGGTTATGATAACCTTATCCTTCGTGTCGAGTGGGCAACACCAAGGCCAAATTAGTTTTGTTACTGCATACAAGCATTTACATATCTTCCATGAATGTTTGATCAGTATGTCTCTCGAAAGAAATAGTACTTTTGGTTTGCTCATATCCTGTGTCCTGAACTTATGCTGTACTTTTTTTTGCTTGGACGAGAATAACTAAACTCGCAGCTATTTCCTCTGTCAGCTAATGCTTACAATTGTGTATTTGTATGGATGTGCGAGTGTTCCATATTTCATCATGTTCACTGGAGCTTTTCTTGGTTGGTTTTGCTCAACCTGTGCAACCCCTGGAACTGCAGGCTTCCTGCAATGTTCGTAACACTCCTTTTGAGGCTTCTGATCGTGACTTTGGGAGTATCATCCTCTAAAATGAACAGGTTGGATGCTGTAACAACCGGCAAAGTCTGTTTCATCTGCATACAGGTAAGATTGCAGCATGGTACAGCAATAGGAAAAAGACTAACGCTCTGACGATTCTCTCATCCACGCCACACGTCACCAAGTTACAGTTCAACAAGGGTTCTGGTTGCCTGTACCTACTACTAAAACTCCTCAAAATAGCACCCTTTCGAATGGTACAAAGTGATTTAACTACAAAAGGATCATAAATCGAAGTACCTCAAACACCAAAGTATATGTCTCCTGTACTGCAAAACCTCATGCTATAGCTGCACTTGCAGCTCGTCCTCGTAAGAAATTCATCCTCACTCATCGAAGTGAGAGGCATGGTGGATACACATGAACCACTTGCCATCAACTTTCTCAAAGACATTGGTCGCAACCTGCCTTCCCCAGCTGCTGCTCCCTTTGGTCTTAACCAGCTCCAGGCAGGTCACATAGCCAAGATCACCCCTCACATGGACCTCAACATCCTGCAGATCAATCTGGAGAGGGAACTCGTAATCGGCATCGCACACCATCTCCCAGCTCTGCATCACCATGTCGTAGCCCGATATCCGGCCTGCCGAAGGATGAACAACGTACACATGGTCGCCCTTCGCCCAGGCCGAATGCATCGCGACAAGATCACCGTTCTTGAAGGCGTTGTAGAACCGTGCATTCGCTGCCAGCACGGCTGACCTGCTGTCCTCCTGGAGGACACGGAGCTCGTCCCTGAGCTTTGCGGCCCGGGCATAGTCTTCTTCCTTGATCGCCGTCTCTAAGTCGCGCTGCAGCGTTTCTTCGTCATGGGTAATGCTCTCCGTGCTTGGACTTCCTTCTGCCTCCCCACTTTTGACATGAACTGTTCTGACTTTGTTCACGCGGGTGCTTGTCATTTGAAGTCCTGTGCTGTTGGAAGGAAAATAATTAATTGCAACACCCTAAAGCATACTGACCATGGCAATTTGTAGAGAGTAAGCATTTTGTCCAGACCAGGCAAGATATTGAAAGTAAGCATAAGCTGGTGTGACTGCATAGCCTCTAGAATCAACTGTGGTACTGATTACTAAGGAGTGAGGACTAACTGAATAAGCATATAGCAAGAAAAGACTGATGAAATGTGAGCAATCTAGTGGCAAATTATGTGAAGAGTAAGATGTTATTGAAACATTCGTTTAAGCAGGAGTGGTAGAGTAAATACTATATTCATCCAGTGCATTGAGAATTTAGAAGAACTGAACCTAACAATGGTAAGTTGAAGCAATTTAGTCACATGATACGAAATATAGCATCTTAATTTTTTTTTTTAAAAAAAAGCATCTTGGAATCTACATTTTCAGTTCAGTTAAGACTCGAACTCAGCCTCTTCCTCACTGTGATGACACCCGTGCCACCAAATTTACTTCAGAACACCAAACCAGCACAGAATTTTCATAGCTTAGTGAAAAAATGCTAGCAATTTATAAAATAAAGCTTTGAATTTTACTTGAATTTTTCTTGTCTAGTACTAGATAAGTTCCACAAAATGATGAATTGAGGGGATGGGGAACTTGCTTCCTTAGAGTCAACCAAAGCACTTAACCGCAAAGCATGCAATTGCCGAGCCAAGACCAAGATTCATGAACCCAAGATCCCTCCTTTGCCCTAAAATGCCCAATATCCCGACGCTAAAAGCTACCAGAACCCAATGTTTCGACAAGAAAAAACGTTAATTAAGCTTAAAGCTAAGAAGCTTAGAGAAGAGGTCTCACATGCTCTTGGCCCCGATACGGAAGCAGCTTATAGCCGCGGCCGCGGTTGACGCAGTCGCCGGAGCAGCCGCCCGCCACCAAGCCCTCGCCGGCGTCGCCGCCGCCACCGCCGCCATAGTAGCAGAAGTATTTGGAGCAGCCATGACGAGATCAGTGTGGATGGGTAAGGTTTTTCCCTGGATTGGACCTATGATTTCACCTTCCTCTGAGTTTCCTGGGCCTTATTTTCCTAGTTCCTGCATCGGCCCATTTGTGAATGGGCTTGCTCGGCCCCAAACACAAAGCATGAAACTACTGCAATATCTTACTGTCCGGCACTGTTCACCAATCAAAATACAGTACATCCTTTTGCAATTGTACGTGAGATGCATACTCACACGCCCATGTATGTGATCCTAACACACGCTTGAAGAGACAGAGGTCGACGATAAATCCTTAACCATACTAAACTTATATTAAAAACGTAAATGTGTGTACGTAATATATTTGTGGGGACCAAGAAATTTTAACTATGATAAGTGAAGATATAATCTCACGACTCTACGACTATAAAACTAGTGCTTCCCAAGACCAGTATATCAGCCGGCATGAGTTCAAAAAAGAAAAGAAGAAACAGTATGTCAGCTTTCGCCTACTTTGTCCGTTCCTAAATAATTGACACACTCTGATTTCAGTACAGTTCTGACCGATAATGTTCATTGATAAATTTCGAAATGTTTAGAATGTAGCATGGCATACATAACTAGGAATCATTCACTCGCCATAATCGAATAATTTTAGAACTATTAGCTAACAAAGTCTGAATAGTAACGATCAACACTGTCAGCAATTTTGAAACAAAGGAGTAAAAGGCTTCAATCTCAGCATTACTATTTCTCGACATCCAATCTAATCCACGCAGTGTTCTCGCACTGCCTGTTTGCATCTATGTGCGTGAGATGAGAGCGACTCCTGAAGAAGCTGCTGGCCCCAGCTCTCTGAACACCAAACAGTAAACACTGGACTCTACGTATTCTGAAGCTGTAGCTGTACAATGCATATGCATACTACATGTTGCAGCTGCTGCTTTGCCAATTGCCACTGTCGCCGTAGGCATGTATGTCTGCTGCTAATCGTTGCTACTCGTACAGTCGTACCAACCATTTGGGGGCCATGCATGCATGGCAAATTGGCAATGGCATGGCACTGAATCCAGTGGGGGTAGTAGCGAAAATTAAGAAGCAAAGCTGCTGCTGCCCATGCCATTGCAGCGCGGCTCGGACTTTGATGGCGCAGCTGTGTGCTGCCACTGAGCTGAAACGGAGTGCGTGGAGGATGGCTGCAGTGCAGTGCAGTGCTCCAGCTTCTCTTTGATTCTTTCTCCTCTCCTCGATCTGCTGTGCTCGTAAGCTGTAGCCAAAGCAGCATATGCAGGGGGGTATAATATAATTTACCACTTTATCTCCCACTCCCAGTGAGCCCCCCACTGATGTTGGCATTGGCAAAGAAAGCTTAGGTAGTTACCTGCTTAACGTGTCGATGTTTTGTCCTCTGGCCCTTATCCCTAAACATGCAGCAATTTTGTCCCTGGCATCTAGCTATCGATCCACTTTGCTGCTCCTGCTGCTGGCTGCTGCTGCATGTCTGCCTGTCCATCTATTCTCCTCCCACTCGCTCATTGCACCTACTACCAAGGGATAAGCCTATGCGCTGATATGATTCTTTTAGACTTTCAGAAAGAAACAAATTACCAGCATGTCACTATCTTGATTCGGAGATTTGTAGCAATAATTTTGCACCGTGTTGATACAAAGGCTTTTCGTCTTAAAAGACCATATTTGTTGTAGTGATATATCCTAACAATGATGTAGGCATTCACATTTTTACCATATGTGGCTTAGAATGTTGGTAATTATGCTCTGAAACTGGTTACTATTGAATGCTCCAACTTATATTAGTACTTAAGCAGTAGACATTCTCTAAAGTTGGTTGTTAATTATAGGAGCATGATTTCCAATATTTTACTGGTTAATAGATGTACAGTAGACGATACGCACAAGATGGCAAATGGGCCAGCTGAGATGAAAGCTTTTCTTAATTAATACATGCCCTTTCAGACTTCAGAGGCCGTAGCAGAGAGTAGTTATAACGAAACTAGCTTTCAGTGCATTTGTCCTGTGGCCCTTATCCCTAAACATGCAACCATTTTGTCTCTGGCGTCTACTAGTGTCACTAACTACTGCTAATCACCAACTGCTCTCTTTACCAGAGGGGAATTTGGCACGGCGACAAATCATCATTCCATCTATTCCCTTCCATTTCACCACACGAGATGTACTGCAAGACAGGATATGTAACATTCTTATTCTTTATGTGTGCATGCATTCCTAGAGGATAACATTGGTCAGTGGGTACATGATTTAATAATTAATCAAGTACAACATGAGTTCTAGTTAGCCTGAAGCAATCAACCAAATAAAACTCCCCAACAAAAATATGATTAGCACTGCATTCTCTTTCCTAATTAAGAGAGAAATGCACTTATGAAGATTGGTCAATCATGTAGACATGAACTAATCATCATGAAAATTAAATTAATCTGGTGAAGAATAATTTCTGGGTTAATTAGCTCTGATCAAAATCAAATAAACTGAAGAATCGAGCGTGATACAGCAGTATCTTCCATGAAAAGACGAAATCCTATATACGCACAAAGTTAAATATTCCAACCGTACAGGTTCACTGACAGGGGGAAGATGGGTGTGAAACTATGAATCAATCCTACATCAGATTATTCTAGGTGTACCACTTAACAATAGATTAACACGGGCGGGTTAAAAGGTGATTAGTTACGGCATGGTCTTGCTTACTTGCATGCAGTGACTGACTGGCGGTAACTTTTCTTTTTTTATGGACCAACTCGTCTTTCTGGCTAAAGTTGGCGGTGGTAGATGGGTAAAGCGGCGGCAGCTACCGGCCGGCGTGCGCTGCAACTGGCTGCGGCTGCATACGTACTACATACGCTGCCTTCTTTTCGGACGTCGTTGCCGGCATCCGAGACCGCATCGCATACGCGGGACATGCCCTTTTTTGACCAGCTTTGATTTCCTCTCTCTCTCTCTCTCTCTACCTCGATCGGCTACTGAATAGGATGTACTACTGACATGTATACAGTTGCTTGCTTGCACTCGTTTTAGGTAGGATCCAGGAATGTCCTGCGAAAACGTACAGCATGCATGGGCTCTGTATAACAGTATCGATCAGTATGTATGCGCATCGAGTCATAGATAACTTGCGTCGCCTTTATTAAGATTGAACCGTGTATGCTATGTATGCCAGATGGGGTAAGGAACAGTTAAAACCCTCTCGTTTTTTGTAAACACGTTTCCCGAACTATTAAACGGTGTGTTTTTTTAAAAAAATTTCTACATAGAAGTTATTTTAAAAAAATCATATTAACCTATTTTTTAAGTTTATAATATCTAATACTTGTTTTGCGTGATTTTCTTTTTCTTTCCCGTCTTCAAACTTATGTGATCTATATTAGTTAGCAACGGCACAGTCAATTAATCATCAGTGAATAGTAGACTTTACTAGTACATAACTGTACATATTGCATGGGGCAAGGGACTTGGGTTCTACTGTACTAAACTGGATAGGTTTTCAACCTGATTTATGGTGTACCGTGCCATGTCGGGTCAGTTTGCATGCACAGCGCTTGGCATCAATGCAAAGACAAAAGCTTACATGGCTGTGTAGGTGGTCTGTGATGGGAAATGGTAAGTGCAAAAGATTGTGAAATTGCTATCGATAACCCAACCTAGAGAGTGAGTAGCATGTGATATGTTAGCTAGGGTTACTACATTGCCCCCTAAATGTCATTAGTCCATTTAGTAGGGAAGTGGTTTTTTTACTGTACACTCATTTCATGCATATAATTACCTAAAAATATTTTTTTTAAAAAAAATTGATAAGATATATCACTATGTGATTCTACCTCCGTCCTATAATACTAAATTCAAATTTGAACTACAAATATACTAGTATTATGGGACGAAGGTAGTATATCATTATATAAACATCCATGTTTAAATTCGACATACACAAGTAGAAACAAAAATAACAACTATGGCTGTCAAAACTACATACTATTCATGGTTGATATTTGTTATTTTTGTTTCTACTTGAATTAGTAGAATTTGAACTTATATGTTATAAAGTGATATATCACATATTAATTTATGTTACCAAAATTTTTGATAACTTTTTAGGTGATATGCATAAAACGAGTGTATGTTCACTCGAGTGATAAAAACACTTCTCGTTTAGTAGTACTTATCGAAACCTTAACCTTGCAATATTACATATTGTTGTATTCTTCATCATCTAACTAAGAAATCATATATATAAAAAAAATGCCCAAGCAGCTCTGTTCCAATTCATTAGGTTGCTGACTATCGGCTTGACTGCTAGAAGATGACAGAACTGTTTGGTCCATATTTGCATATGGTAGGTCAATGATATACAGACTGGCATATAAGGGACCCATGCATGGCTTGTCTCATTGAAATGAATCCAAAATGTGATTATCAAAACAACTAGTTTCTAGCCCCGTACATCTCTAACTTCTAACTGCTGAACATTTACATGTACTAATATACAATGATCATGATCATATTGATGACCAATTTAACCCCCCAAAAAAGTAAACACCTACATGCCGGACGGACTGTGTTAGTTTCCATCGACGGTGACGGTCACCGACGTCGGAAATACCTCGCCGTCCTTCCTCCGGCCGCTGCCTTCCATGGCTGACAAGCTCACCGTTGCACCATGGACATCATTGGCGCTTAAGCTACGTTTCAACTGCCGTATGGTAGGGCACAACACCTCGTCGGCCCACGCCTCCAACGACGTGGCGGATGCTCCTGCCGTCCACGCTGCGCCGGCCAGCCTATCCAACACGCTGTCGTCAACGTGAACGGACCAACCGCCGCCGATGACATCTCCGAACTTCGTCGATACTATGTCAAAGACACTCCGCTTGAGTGGCCCGAAGTCGACTGGTTTGAACACCACCATTCCATCGACGGCTTTGATGAGCTCGGAGACCCTTGACGGAGCTGAGAACTTGTCGGCGGCGGCCGGCTGGCCGTACTCCTGCTCGTTCTCCACCGTTAGGTCACTGGACGAGTTCCGAGATTCTTCGCCGCCGCTGTCGTCGTCGTCGGTGTGATCCTCACACATGGACAAGTTCAAGTCAAGGTGAAGCGGTGGGGAGTCTTTGCGCGGTTTCAAGCGCCGGTCGGCGCCGTCGAGCGGCTGCTCCCGCCGGCGCTTCGGTGTGTTGTTCCGGACCCGGAGCTCAAGGTTCCATGGCGAGTCGGTAAGCTCTTCTTGGCATCTCTTCGTGTCATCCGGCGACATGACGACGAAGATGGCGCCGCCGAGGGCGACGTCCCGGCCGTGCGAGTCCACGAGCCGGCCGGACTCAATGGCACGTAGAATGGATGCATGCACGACCCTGTCGTCTTGGTCCAATCGGTCGAGCACAATGACACGGAACGGGTTGGCACGTATGGCGTCGGCCACACGGTCCAGCGCCGTCCGGCCGCGGCATGACATGATGGACTCGCCGCCGTCGACGTTCCCAGCTGGCAGGCAGCCGAGACGCACCGTGATGGCGTTCGTGCCAAAAACCGACATGGACAGCGCCTCTGCCATCTTCATCTTTCCGGCCACGTCATGGCCGGAGAAGAGGACCCACGTGTCGGCCTTGGCCTCCATGCCCCGCCGCTTCCCTTCGCCGGACCTGACCTTCGCGATCGTACGAGCAACAGCAGCTGAAGCCTCGGGTTGCCATCTCACCGACTCCGTGAGCCGTTTCACGAGCATCTTCTCGTCCGTGTCGCACTCCGGCCTCGTCGTCGTTGACGCCGCCGGCCCAAGCGCGAGGTCGGTGTCCACCGCGCCGCCAGGCGCCACCGCCGCCTGTGGCGGCGGCCTTACTGGCAGAGCCTGCATGTTGGCGAGGACACTAGCGCCGTTCCATTCGGAGCAGGTGACCATCGACGACGGCCGGCCGCCGCCGTGGGAGTGCAGCTGCGCGCACCGGTCGAGCCACCGACGTCGCAGCTCATCAGCCTCGCGCGCCTTGTCCTGAAAAGCGACAGAGAGATTCCGCACGTCAATGCGCTGCTCACGACGACGACGAAACACGACGACGCGGTTAGTTGTCGTTGTCGTTCGGCCAAAAAATCCAAACTAACCTGCGCGCGGTCGAACGGTGGCCGTGCGCTGCTCGGCGTCCCGATCTGCAGCCACTGCGACATGGGCTGGTCGGTGGGATGGAGCTGCGCGACGCCAGGCGACGCCATCTCGGCGCGCTCGCGCTCGTAACCGTCGAGGCAGGCACTGCACAGGCTCGGCGCCCTTTGCATTGCACTGGTGGTCATCGCCGATGACAACACCTCCACCGAGCTGCTTAGTATGCCTCTGTTAATTCCATTAACACTGCAACACAAACACATCGTTATCGTATTGGAAACAGGCGACGTTGATACGGCGACAAGTATGTGTCACGGAAGCAAACCTCGGTGAGAGGCCGAGCGACGGCGGCGGCGGAGGCCTCGGTGTGATGGGCACGGCCTGAAGGTCCCACTCGCTCTCCAGCGCAGGGTGGTACACCTGGCACTTGAGATACGTGGCACACGTCGCCGTGCCGATAATCCAGACGCGGTGCTCGCACTCGCCGGACTGCCTCAGGATGCGCGCCATCTCGGCCACGGCGGCTCGCGCCGTGTCGAGCACCATGTCCCTCCGCTTCTCTTGCTCGCCGGGAGCCACGCATCTTTCCTCGACGAGCCACTGCAGGTTGCCGAGGTTGACCACGACGTCAGCGCTCTTCGACGCCGGCGAAAGTAGCTCCGATCTTATCGCCTCGCCGAGCTCCTTGATCTTGGTGGCGAGTTCTGCCCTGTCAAGATCGACCAAGTCGCCGAATTCTCTCTGGAAGGAGATGACTCGCGCATTGCCGAGCCGTTGCCTCTGTATCATGGTGACCACCTCTTGCACCACGGCGTCGACGTCCACCGTGTCGCCGACGAGCACCGGGTTACGCTTCTTGCCCCGCTTCAAAACTTCCACCACCTTGTTTACTTCCTCCTCCCGGTGGGACACTTGCCGGTGCAGCACCCTGGCGTTGACGTACACGCCGGAGTCGGGGGCTGCGGGGTCGGAGAGGGACCGCAGCATGGCCGCCTTGACGGCCGTGCTGGAGAAGGAGGCCTCACGCATGACGCGGGCGACGGACGGGTCGTCGAGGATGGCGAGGACGAGATGCGGCACGCCGACGCGGTGGTCATCCGCCTCGACGCCGCCGCTGCCGATGCGGCGGTGGTGCGCGTACGCCCGCTTCAGCGCGGCCGCGAGCGCGTTGGACAGCGGCGGCGCCGCGTGGAAGGCGCCGCCGCCGCCGTCGTGGTGCTGGTGATCTGTGGACGTCGGGAGGCGGTCGAGCGCGACGGCGAAGCAGAGGTCGAGCGCACGGCACCGGAGCGGGTGCGGCGACGCGAGGCCGGCCACGCAGGCGTCGCGGAGGAGCGGCGCGGGCCCGGACAGCAGCGCGGCCGCCGCGTGCAGCGGCGTGGTGTGCGCGTGGCGCCGCCTCGACGCGTCGGCCGCGGCGCGGGACAGCACGGCCGCCGCGTCGGGGGTCAGAGGCGGCGCGGCCGACGGCAACGAGGCGGCCGCCGCCGCCGTCGCCGAGTAGGCTCTCATGTCTCTGTCACTCTCCGTGCGCCGCCCGTATAGCTACTGTTGTTACAGCGTGAGATTGGTCGCGGTCGGGGCGGTGGTTTGTTATAGGTTTTAGCCGCGCGCGGCGGGAGGGAAGGGAAGCATACGGCGAGTGGTTGCTGGCTTGGTGCGGTTAGTTTGGCTGTGAGATCGATCAGGTGAGGTGAGTCGGCTCAAGTCGTCATGTAAAAAAGGGCGGGGGAGAGGCGTGCGTGTGCAACTGGAAAAGGAGGCGGGGGACAGGGAGAGATTGTTTAACGTGGAAGCATGTGTGCATATGTGCTACTGGCAGGGTGGGACCGACGGACCAGGCAAGAGCACTATTTGGATTTGACCCTTGCGAAATCTCATATTTGGACGTCTGTACTGCTGCCTCCGGCTCAAAATACTACTATCTTTATATAGTTTAAATTGCACTGTAAAGATACTACTGTTTTGGAACCGAGGTAGTACTAATGTACTGTGAACACGATTTATGCAAGTCATTTGAATTTCTATGTTGGGCAAGTGTTTTGGTCGACTGTGCGTCTACTCCTCAAATGGCAATCAAATATTATGAAATGTTGCCCAAAAACTGATAACTTAGAGACCGTGACACTTAAAGGCAAATTCGATCTAAAAAAATCAGTGAATAGCACACACCGTTCATGGCCGAGTAGTTCGTTCTTCTTGTTCTGCATTTTGAGTTTGGACTTTAAATTCTGTGGATGTATTGTTAGGTGCATACTATATCGACAGTGTCAACTTTTTTTTTTTTCAGAATTTTCATTATCAATTTCATGTCATTTTCGTAAGCGTGTGAGGGCACATTGCGAAGGTTTTATTAATAGGTACCATTGATAAAAGATTGCTTAATAGGTACCACTAGCCCTGCCTGGTACCCGGTGGCAGATCCAGTCAAAAAGTCACCAGGATCAACCACATTGCTAAAACTCCACCGAGGTCGTTAGATCCCGTTGCTGACAGAGTAGCTCGGCCCCTGCTGGTACCTTTGTGATATGTCGAAGACACGTAACCGAAGTAACAATGAACAATTTTAGGATAATTTTAAATTAATATTTTTACATTTCTACTCTTAATGTTTTATAAGCCAATGGTGGAAGTAGGAATTGAAAAAAAAAGACCCCTAAATTATTACTAAAATTAATATCTAAATTCAAAATTGGCTGCGACTTCTCAAACAAACAGTCAAAAAACAAAAACATACAACCAGCACGCCGAAGAGCTTAAGGATGCGTTCGAATATACTTATGTACAAGGCTTATAAGATTCATGTAAAATGAGAAGTGTCACTAGCGCGTGATTAATTAAGTATTATGTATTAGAAACTTAAAAAATAAAACTATTTGATGCTTTAAAGATACTTTCACATAGAAAATTTTTATAAAAAATGCACTGTTTAGCAGTTTAGAAAAAAACATATTTACGAAAAACGAGAGAATAAGTCCACGTCAAAAGCACATCCAACAAGGCCTAAACCGTTAAATCAAAGACATACATACGTACTATTGACCAACTCATATTTCAAAATTGACTCACTATATTCTCAACCAGCTCTGTTTCATCCTGGTCCACTACACAAAAGGCAGAGGTACTACAGTATATATAGCTACCTACGTACCACCAACGGCGTGATCGTGATTCATCCAACAGTGATGCATGGGCACATGCCGCGCGCAGTGGGTGATTTAGCATGCATGCGTGCGTCACACCCAGGTAGCTGCTGCGCACAAGCAACCACGGTTTTGTTCGCGAGGCACGGGGAGAACAGCATGAGGGCACCCGCTACCCGCACAAGCCGCAACCCAACAAACGCGCAAAAGCTAGCGGCGAAAGGGGCAAAAAGCCCATCAAACTAACCAAACCCACCGCACCATCACCCGCCCGCGCGCGACGCCATCAGCTACCCACGCAGGCGATGCGTCGTTGCGTCGCGCACACCGGCCACAGCCAACCGCGCGCGTCGGCCCCGCACCAAGGCACAAGCACGCCTCATCGCGACGCAACGCAACGTAGCTCGCGCGCCCCACACGCTGGCCCCGGCGCGATCGATCGGCTCGGCTGGAGAGGGCGAGCGCATCTGCTTGTCCATCTGCGCCGAATCGTACTCTCACACAGACCTTACCCCGCGCGCGCGGGCGGCATCATGTTACTATAATGACACGTCTTTTTCCCCACATATAACTGAGAAAAAAGGCGTTTCGCTATGGCGGATCGATGGGTAGGCGTCCACGCACATAAGCTCATCGATTGCCTTGGCTTTTCTTCTCTCGTAGCTTTAATTCTTGGAAGAAGATGCATGCATGCATGCATGGCAACTCATCCATGCATATCTGCTGGGTGTATGTGTTTGATTTTTTGTTAGACCGCTATTATACAGTTTTGAGGGAAAATCCAAGGAAGTTGCCATGCATGCATTCAACTTTATACAGTAGCTAGGGACCCATGCATGCTTAATAGCAAGATATGGACATGTCCTCAGAATGGATTCTAATCCTCGAGGGGATATTTTCTTGTATATTTTTTCTTCTAAATTTAATACAAATAGTTATAAAAAATTTGACAATATAAATTATAGTGACATTTATCACTCTACTAAAAATAAAGTTCAAATTCGACCTACACATAGAGAAAAAAAGATAAATTTGAGTGTAAACAGTACCACTACTATTCATACGTTGGATTTGTCTTTTTTATATCTCAATATATGAGTTGAATTTATAACTAAGATTTTGTGGAGTGGTATATATATGTTGTATGAGTGTTGTTAAATTTTTTTGTAAAAAATTATAACTATTTGATAGATTTTTAAATAGATGAGGGGACATCCTTTCGAAGGATAAAAACAGTTTCCTCGTGTCTCCGTGGGCTTCGATCAGGTTGGGCTGAAGGCCCGAACAGCGCTCTACGTGTCTTGCATGTGGTACGGGACTGTAAAAATACTCAGCTACAGTACCTCTACATTTAAACTTTAACTATAGCTAGTACCTCTACACAGATCAGTGGTTGATAAAAACATTTTAGAGTCTGAACAAACTTAATATCTGCTATTAAAAATCTCTCTCAATTTTTCTAATTGCATAGAATTTTAAAAAATTATCCTGGGGGGCACGAGCGGCCGGCCAGGCGGTAGATGAGCCACTGACACATCAATTCTTAAACAAAAAGTACCGTGGATATTCCGAGGTTAATTTCAGAAAGCAGACCCTAGATCTGGTAATATATCTTGTATGTCGTGTGGTAAAATTAGGAATTGCATCGGTTTTTAAGGTATGATGAGGGTGCTGTGTGAGCGTTCTTGTCATTTTTTTTTTTTTGCCTTTATCTTTATCTTTTGACGAACTAGAGGGCGTGCGTAATTATTGGAGAAAGGTGAAAAGTGAATTGAGCCAGTATGCATGATTCTTTCTTGTAAGCATCAATAATTCAAAGGAGGCTAGTAGCGTGGTTTATACACGCATAATTCACTAGGCTTTTCATGTCTTTTTAAGGAGCGTAGTAAGCTTTTCTCTTCTTTTCTTCCCCTCTTCTTCACTCCTCGGTGGATGGCACTTTGGTGGTGAAATCATCATACCGATTCAATTCATTTCATGTGTCATGAGTTGCAAGAAAAGTTGGTGCTTTCCCCTAGCTTCTCCCATCCCTCTTTAGCCGATGGGAGAAAGAAAGGAAAGCGGCTGCCATGTCACTTTTCGCTTGCTTAAGTTACCATGCATCTCCACAACTCAAAGTAGACCATCATGAGGAATGATTTGTGTGCCTGCCTCCCTGCCCGTGTATGTATCAATCCTTAGCTTGAAGAAACAAAGTTGGTGCAAAGTAAAAGCGTAAATCGCATCATAGTCCACCCACCCACCTAAAGTTGCACCTTTTAACCAGCATGATTAGCTCTATCAAGCCTTTAATCAGGCAGTACTCTATATATATATATATATTTTAGTGAAGCAGTGTTTAACCATGGGTGGCATGAGTGAAACAGTCCAGCTCAGGAACACACACCTCAATTGAAAATGGTTAGCAACAACAAAGTTGGCAAGCTTTATAATTGCGCTTTGAGAGCCTCATCTCATCCCCCTTTATAATTTCTCTCTCTATGGCAAGCAAAGTAAGGTGTGAAGGCACCTGAGAGGAGGGAGGGCTTGACAAAGAGCATCATGCATGATGCCCACCTAGGCCCACAGTATGGATGGTGAGGGCGTGTAGCAAAAAAGAAGGCATAACCTTTTTGGGTGAAAAAGAAGAAAAGGTCAGGGAGTTTGAGACACCAATGAAAGGAAGAGAAAGGATTAGTCACTTTTGAAGGCAGAAAGATTGCACTACTAAAAGTCATGGGGAGAAGGAGAAAAGAGCTCCTGTCTTTTAAGATGGGCTAATTGCGAAGTGGGATGCACTCTGCAAAGATGCCCCTCTTTGCATAAAGGGAGAGCACCCTTCTTTCTGTTTGCTAGGGAGGGTTTTTTTGGCCACTTAGGATTCCTTAAAAACAAATGTGAGGTGCCAAGGGAAAGTTGGAGCCCCATAAAAGGGGCAAACTCCGGCTTTGTATGAAAAGTTCCTCAAAAGCATTTTGCAGTGGCTTCGCCTTTTCTTTTTTATTAGTCAAGCATAACAATCCCTTACTTTCTACTGCCAACACATTTGCTCATTCTTGTAGTACAAAAGAATTTAATGACTGTACTACTTCTATACTGTTCCATGTGTCCATAAGCATGAGGTGCCTCTTTTTTCACTCAAGGACTTGCATGCATTCCATGATAACGAAAAGATTCTCCGATTACAAAAGAAGGGGCTGTGCGAACTGAAGTGACGTGTGCAAAATTCTATTTATAAGGATATGAGTACCATTTCTGATAAATGTAAAACTAATATATACGGTCCATAAATTATTGCTACCTCTAGTTATTAATTTTTGACACCACGTAGCGTCGGCAGCAGTTGTGCGGCATCAAGTATTGAAGACCGGATGGAGTACCTTACAACGATCCTCTTAAATGTAGGATTGTTTTCAAGTTGTTGCTATTGTGTCCAAATCATCTTTTTCTCGCCGGGCCGGTGGAATGTCTTAATTAGAGCCCAATCCATTTGCCTGGTTCGCTCCCCTCCATTTGAAAGAGGCAGAAACAAACGAGGCCCAGATTACTTGGGCCTCTTGTGAAAGGGCCTAAACACAGGCCCATCCACCTGTGTGGGCCGGGATTTTGTTCTACCAAACAATGCCTTTGAATTCCCAGGCCACCAAATCCTTGAAATCAGTTCTTGCCAATTAAACATGTCTAATTTAGTATTTTTTACTGCGCAACAGACGGATCAAAAAAACACACAAAAGGTTCTTTGGAAGACACACAGCACAGGTTGCAACTCAATATCTAGATAACAACATACTTCTCGATCGACAGTTAACCGAGTAATTGAACTTAATATAGTTTAAGTAACATGATGGTCCATAGATCCATCAAACCACGATGATTTACAGAAACACGGTGTGTGCAAATGAAGATAGAGGATATCCAGTGTAAGGAAATGATGAGGGAAGAAGCTACGACAGTACATGGATTACATTGTTGGGTCGAATAATCTACACTGAACTCGATAATTCTAGCAAAATTCCGATAACACGCAATATTGAGCGCCATAAGCGGGGAGAAGTATTAATATGACGTGCCTGTAGTTCTCACCTGCTGGGAACTGCACGCGAGCTAGGCTTGTAATCAGTAGTTCTGCACAATTCTGAGTACGGACGAGTACGTTCCAAGAGCAGCACTGATGATGCCCAATATTACTATACCAACACTAGCAATGACCTGAGATTGGAGAAACCAGAAACAAAAATGTCAACAACGTGTGTAGAATCAATAGTAACCTAACAATCAAGGGCCACCTATAGTTGACATGAAGAAAACCATTTTTGGTGTTTGATTACTAGGCGACGGGCATTTACCTGTGGAGTTGTTGCTTTATTTTGTCTAATCTTCAAGAAGCACAGCGCAGGCATTACGACAGCCTGTAATCATGCAGAAATGTTTAAATGAGTATGATTATTGCTTCTTAAGCAAGGGTTTATCTGGGAACAAGATTCTAGCAGAAGAATGTTACCACAAGTATACTCAAAAGAGATCCAATGAGAGCCATCACAAGACCTGAAATATGCAGGCGCAGCTCATAAATACAGAGTATACACAGGTTAGCAGCAAGAAATAGATCTTGATTTCTTCCCTACTGCTGCCTTCGGATATTACAGGGCCCACCACACATTACCACTCTTACCACTATGAAATGTTTTGAAACTGAGAACAAAATCATGAAAAATGCAAAAGTAGCATATCATAACAAGGCTTGTGGTTTATTTAACTGGATTTAATATGCCAAGCAATTATAGTAAATTGCACATTAGACTAACATATTTTGACTGAGTTGCATAATACAAAAGGCATTAGCAATCTTTGAGCATTGGAGATGCACTTGATAGTGCAGTGGCAAGGGATGTGTAATTTCAACCCTGAGGTACACGCACACAATTTCTTATTAATTATTCGACAACCAAGTTCCTCTTTGGTTGTCCAGCCTTTTTTTAGTACAAAAGGCATTAGCAATCTTTGGGCATAGAACCACCTAAACTGACTCCAAAGAACACCGGCTTTTGACCATTTGATGGGATAAAATGTTTTAAAGGAGAAATATCAGACCTCAAACTGCATACAAATTGGTATTTCAAATCGAGCCAACTCTTCAAATGATCAAAACCCAGTTTGGGCAACATTGTAATTATTTAGGTAGTGTCTTGCACAAAAATTGCTTATACATGCTGTTCTGAGAGCTCAAGTAAAATATAGGTGGCTAAACAAGCAATTTACTAAAGTTTTTATCTTTCTGAAAGAATGCAGCCAAGGAAAAATGAAGCAGAATTAATATATATGCCAGAAAATTATGTGTATCCGTACCAAAAAATGGTATAAGAAACGCAATGCACACAGTTGATGTAACAAGGGCAGTCCTCAGTATAATAGAGCAGATTGTTTCATTCAAAAATCCTTCAGGGCGCAACTCCTCTAAACTCCGAGCCAATGGGTTTAACAACAGTGCATATCTGTTGTGGTTAAGGATCAAGCCATTTTTCTAAAAAATAAAGGATGAGGCAATTCCTATGAATAATTACACATGCACATAAAAAAAATCACAATGTAATCCTAGAAGCCAAAACACTGCAAAGTTTGCAAAAGGATACTTGGTGAAAGGGTTGATCACCTGAAACACACGACAATTCAATGGTAAATATTAAGAAAAAAGAGCAGTTGCAGTTTCACGAAGTGTAATCAACAATTCTCACCGTGGTCCACAGTGCAACCTTGGAGGCAAATGAATGTTTAGGAAGATTCAGAGTTATTTGTGAGAGAGTCTTCTCTCCAAACATGAGATAGCCAATGATAGCAAACGAGCCATATATTGCTGTGCAAATTGCAAAGCTGCACCACATGATAATTTTAGAACATTGAGATAATTACTGAACATAGGTAATCTGCATCCGAATGAAGCTCATGCATACCATATAAACAGCGCCTTAGTGAATTTCGTGCGGTCTGACATTGATTGGTAGATATTTGGAAACACTGAGTGCCCAGAGTAGCAGAAACCATAAATACCAATAGCGAACGGTATACCACTTAAGTTTACTGCTTTCCCAGTGGAATGAAACCCTACACCATCAGTAGTGCCCACTAAACCGACAGACAGGAAAACCAGAAGAGTTGCAATAACACCACCCGCTGCCCAATAATTCGATAAACCTCGTCATTCAATTTGCTGCCTTAATATTATTAACGATGACCGTGAGCAAAATACTTGAGGTTAAGAGTGTTACCAGAAAGGTAGGAGAGAACCCGAAGATCTCGCAACCATACTGTGGGCAAGACTATTAGAGCAGTTAACACTCCAAATAAATGTTTCCCATCAACATGGATGCCAAGCCAATTAAAACCAACATGAGGGAAAATCGATGTCATATTATCTCCTTCCAAAATAATGAATTCCACACAATAGGACTGCAGCCAATAAATAATATATATATAAGATAATTTTTTTAGAAAGTGGTGTACAAGATAAAGGAGAGCTCGGGTGAATTGATCAATAAAAAAAGACGAAAAACTTTACGACATCAAGCCAGGTGAAAGCTACTTACATATAGCTCAGTATACAGTATAATCTGCAAAAACATTAAAGAAAAGAATCAGCCAGTGTTTCTTCTCTACCAGAAGTTAGAAAATTAGTTTGTGTATAAAAGTCTGACAAAGATAATATAATGCGCATCTCATCAGTCGTGAGGTGTCAAACATTGAAATGTCATATCTTATAGTTTTCATCCATGCATTATGCACTCATTTTTAGTGACGGTCAACATTTTAGAAAAGGAAAAAAATATCCGGAGATTGAGCATGGGTCATATCATTAATAATCACATAAAAACAAGGCTATACAAAATAGAAAAATAATGCAGCCTGCACAGTGGGTGTGTCTCCATTGTCCTGTTTGTCCAGTTTAGTCTTACTCATTGATACACTAGCACAAATTATTCCGTTTACTCATTATCTAAAAAAATATTTCATTTACTATCATCAATGGTTGTTCTTGCATTGCAAAAAAAGGGGGACAGATGTTTCTACAGATTGTCATTCTTTTTTTAAAAATGAAAATCCACAGATTGTGAAAAATGACTTCGGTTGGCACCGAGATATTCTGATGTAGTCTTGAGTGCAGTCCAATTCATTTGATAGTGAAGAAACCAGGACTTACAGATATTAGCAGACGACCAATCCTTCCAAAAGCAGCCTCACCGATGTCTGGATATGTAGAAATACCATCTTTGCTCTCAAAACAGTATTTCATCAGAACTCCAGTATAACAGCAAACAATAGCAAACATAGCTAGGACCGCAAGGCCTACCCATCCAGCTTCATGAATTGTAAATGGAGTGGAAAGAAGTCCAACACCGGCAAGAACATTAACCCCTACCAAAGAACAAGTAAAATATTAAGCACTTCTTTTATGAGTTTATCCTAGGCAGGTAATTAAGCAACCTAACATGCCCAATGATAGTACCATTGAACACCGTTTGTGTTACACTGCATCCTTGACCGATGTAGACTTCTCCAGTATGTTGCATAAGAAACGAGCTTTTCCCATCTGTTGCTGAACCAAGAGTCTTTCGCAAGCTCTTGACAGATTCTTGCTTTCCCTCTAGCTTATCAGACAACAAGGACAACTTCAGGTCGGATCCCAGACTACTACGACCACCATCAAAGATCGAGTATTTGCTTGTAGAGGGACCCAGGTAACCAAAGCTCGGAGATGCAGCAATTGTATAGGTGTCAGTAGTTTCTCTGCAAAACAAACAGCATATCACGATCATATTATTGCACAACGGTTGAAGAATAATCATGTAGGAGATTTGCTGGCATTATCAAGCATGAGTAAGATGCCATCAAAGCCCTTGTCTTATTTTCTGAGACAACAAAAAGTAGCAAACATATGATGTCTCGAGTGCTTGTCGCACTAATCAGTAAAAACAAACCCCTGATCCACAAAATAAAATGATTCTGTATATATTAGTTTACCATGAGCAGAGTTAGTGTTAATGAGCACAATCAAGTCCCCATCAACATAGAACTTTCACTAACAACAGTTGCAAATGGCAGCGCAACCCCACCAGAGCCACCATTGCCATTTGCCAGTAACCAATAACGCAGTAAAGCAGACAAATCAAGCGACGCCTGAACGAGGGGGCAATCGGACAGAAAATGCGACCGCAAAATGATTTTGTATGTACTATTAGCTTATCATCAGCAGAGTTAGTGTTAATGTTCAAGCCAGTAATATCAGAACCTGCGCACTATCCCGTCCCAATCAGCAAATTTAAAACACAATCAAGTCCCCATCAACATAGAACTTTCACAAACAACAGTAGAAATTGGCAGAGAAACCTCACCAGAGCAAGCACCTCCACTAACCACTAACGCAGTAAAGCAGACAGATCAAACGATGTCTGCACAGTTGTACGAGGAGGCGATCAAAAAGAGAATGCGACAGCGCTGTCCGAGTGCTATCTAATTATTCAGACCATTTATGTTCTAGTACAAGCGCTGTAGAATTCCAAACCATTCGGATCAAACATGAACTGCTTCCCCAAACTATCCCAAGCAAACACGCAAGAGAACAATCTAGTACCATTCGAACAACCGCTCCGTTCAGTCCCAATCACGAAACTAACAACTCAACAAAATCCACTCATCAACATGGGATTTCACAGACAGCGGTTGAAATCGATAGAACAAACATCATCACCACCGCACTGACACAGTAAACGAGGAGGATCAAGCAGAGAATGCAAACACGTACCGGTAACTCTGCGGCCACTGGCGCGACTGGAACGAGCGAGGCGACCCCAACCCCTCGCCGTCCTCATCCTGCTCCTCACCGCCGTCCTCGGAGTCCTCGTCCTCGTCGCCGTCGCCGTCGCCGTCGTAGAAGCTGCGCCGCGGGCTCTCCTCGATGTCCCCGTCCTCGAGCGTCATCTCCTCCTCGTCGTCCTCCTCCTCGTTCCCCTCCTTCCGCCGCTTCGCCGCCGCCTCCGCCGCCATCTCGCAGTCACAGCAGCTGCCTAGGGCGAAACACACACACAAGTGGAAGGAAGCACGAGGTTGCGTTGCGTGTGGCGGAATCAGAGAGAGAGGAGGCTTCGGGAGAGATGGCGAAGGGGGGGAGGCACGTATAGATGGCTGGGATTGGGCTGGAGTGGACAGCGGAGCGCGCGGAGGCGGAGGAGGAGAAATAGGAAGGGGGAGCGCGCGTCGCGACAAGCTGGCAGTGGCAGAGGCGCGGATTGCTCGGAGGCGAGGCGAGGCCGCGCGTTATTGAAACGGGGACCCCACGCCGCGCCATCACTACTTACACTGACATATGGGCTACAGTGCCACGTGTCAGGGAGCTAGCGGGGGCACAGGCGGTTTCTATCCGTTTGGTTATTTGCACGATTGCTGCTGGGGAATGGATTTTTTAATCCCTTAAAGAGCAAGCATATTTATTTTTCTCTCTATTTATCTATTTGATAACTTGTTAAAAAAAATTAAAAAATTAAATTTGTATTTCACATTACACTCTCTAATCTGATGATAATAATAAGCTGCACATGTCGGTCTCTATCTACTTCTTCCTTTTTTTTTTCCTCCCCAACATTCTCTCTCCCACCGGCGGCCGAGCTCTGGAGCCATTCCGGTTCCCCGACGTGCGCCTGGAGGTGGGTGCGCTCCCGTCACGCGACGAGTTCCTCGCCGCCTAGCGCCAAGGACGGGAGAGGCTGGCACCGGCGATGGGGATGAGGGACGGCGCGGGCGACGGGACAGGGGCGGCGTGGGCGACAGGGGCTAGGGCCGCACGGCCGACGGCCTCCAACACCCCGAATAGGGATGGCGGCGGCCGGCGACGAGACGGGGCGGCGCCGGCGAAGGGGTAGAGGCCGGCGCAAGCGACGACGACGGGGGCTCCAACAGCGCCGGCAGCAGGTACGGCCCGCCTCGCTGCGATGCCCTCTCGCGTCGATCTGGTCGCTCCTAGTGGGGCACATGGTTGCAGCGATTTTGGCCAGTAAATTTGGCCATATCATACATTTAGGTAGTCACATGGCTTGCTATTATAGTTTGTTAGAGAACTAAATTTTTTAAGAGTGGCCTAATTTTATATTGGAGAGTCATTTGCCTATGTTGTTGAAGTTGCTCTAGGAGAATATTCATTCGTATATTTTTTAAATTTAATATAAATAATTATAAAATATTCTAAAAAAATTAATAATATGAAGTATATTGACATTTATCAGTCCATTAAAAATTAAGTTCAAACTCAACATATGCATCGAGGAAAAAAAATAAATTTGAGTGTAAACAGTGCCATTTCTAATTATATGTTGAATTTATCTTTTTTATATCTCAATATGTGAGTTGAGTTTGGAATTAAGATTTTGTAGTATAGTATATAATATTGCATAAGTGTTATTAAATTTTTTAATATTTTTTATAACTATTTAATAGTTTTTAAATAAACGAGGATACGTCCAATCGACTTATCAAAATAGTTTCTCTTCCTCCTGTGTTGTGTGGCGGTAATTCTCGGCAGCTGGTGCTGACCTGTGGGGCCCATACAGAGAGTGAATAGATGGGCAGTTGCACAGCTGTCAGCAACAATGATTTCTAGAACCCGAAACGCGAATAGATGGGCCGAGTCCATACTGGGCTGGGCCTTAGAACTCCCGGGTCGATGGTCCGGCTTGACAACAAAGGACAGCCGTTTGAATCAGCAGCACATGCACAACCAATAATAGCCTAAAATATCTTGACGATACAACCAAATCGCAAATTGCAGTGCCGGTGTCCACTGTCCAGCAAGAGGAATATTGTGGACGATCGACTCACTGTGTAACCGGTGATATCACTACAGGAGAAGGGGAGTTCCAAGACAAGGCGGCGGCAGCAGCAGCAGCTGGCCAGGTTTGTTCCATGCGCCTGAGCGCATGAACCATGCATGTTCCAGGGCTCCAGGCGATGGCCACTCGATATCAATCTAGTTTCTTATGTTATCTCGTCGATCGGGGTGACGTGGAGACGCGACTGCACAAGCTACCGCGGTCGGGTCAGCCGGGAATGCAGCTTCCGCCAATCACAAGTTATTTTTTCAAATATAACTAATATAACTATAATATGATTATAGTGTAATTATATTGAAAATTCGATGTAACATATACATAAGTATTAAAAACACGCAGCGTAAGATTTTTTCACTTCTCCTATACAAATCTTGATGCGATCTGAATTTTTTTTCCTTCTCCCACATAAATCTCGATGGGATTTGATGGTTCATAAACTGAAACCAATAATGTAGTTATATTATAGTTGTAGTGATAACATTCATATTACATTTAAAAAAATTTTAAAAAACTTTACGACAATATTTTAGCAATTCCGATCGCCACGTCGCCGCCGGATGTGGAATGCCTTCCATGTGTTTGTTGCGCGCGAGCATGCAGTAACGGGCAAGCACACGATCGTGCTCGAGAAAGTATCGTAGCCAACTAGCAATGGCATATTGGCATGCGTGCGTGTTTGACAAGATCGATCAGATCACCGCCACCGTAGCAGCAGTGATCGATCGAATGATCGATCTGTTCTATAATAATATACGCGACACGTATGTACAGCCTTCATCACGCATAATCGCAATTGGATTGCTCCACTATTATGATGCCGAGTCAGTGACAACCCACGATGCCTATCTTGGCCGACATCTCCGTAATGATAACAGAAGATCGACCAGAAGCTAGCTCCGATCGTTTAAGTTCATCCGTTTGGTAATAATGTAGTACGAGTTAAACAACTACTCCGTATTATCTACTAGTAGTAACGTGTGATGTAGGGGAAGGAATGGCGTGTTGGAATTTAAAAAGTGAAGCAACGCGGAGCAGACGACCAGCCACCCTTGAGTCGCCAAGCAGCTACCGTGCGTAACAACGACGTTCGCTCGAGCGTCGCGCGCGGTGATTTCAAGCGTAGCACCAACAACAACGTGGCCGATCGAAAACAACATCAACAACGTGAAATGATAGGGTTTGCTTAGATTTGTATATAAAAGTTGATTTATTTTAAGACGAGAGGGAGTAGTCGGCACCGTCCGGCTCAGGCCGCGGCGCCGCGTGCACCACCTGCGCGTGCGCTGCGCTGAAAACGAGCGCATCGCACGGTGCGCGCGGCAGGAGGCTCACGTTACGCGGGTCGCCCTCTTCACGAGTAACCTGTACGAGAGAGGCACATGTAGAACATCATCTCTTTATGTGAAACTGCTCTTTTGGCCACAAAATACGTTACACGTGCATGTGCGTTACAAAGAAATGTCTATCAGTTAAAGCAAAAACAGCCGCCCTAACTCTTTACAGACTCAAAAAAAATAGAGACAACTGCCTTAACGTTAGATCTTTCAGTTTTATGCTTTCTCTGCAGTCAAATGCAATGGGTTCGCCGTTCTGAGGTCTCAAGAATGTTACAAGCACAGATGTATATCTGGATGTACAAGTGGGCAACGCCTAAGCATCTAGTCAACTTAAAGCCTCGATCCCTTCATGAGTTAGGTGCTTCACCATGTTTTGAGATTCCAGGTTAATGAACTTTCTCATCAAGAATTGGACAATTGCTGCCGTCAATCCAACAGTATAGCATATGTCTGCTTGCAGCCGCCTCCATGCAGGATAGAAGGCTAACTGGTAGCAGCAGAGTTAGCAGAAGCAATGGATGTTGCCTGTTGCATTTTTAGACCTTACTCATAAGATTCAGCTGAGAAATCCGGCTCATCCGGCTTTTTTAGCTTAGGCAACTCTTTCATGTTCTGAGGGTTCCTACTCCCAGCCATGAATTTCAGAGCGGGATTCTGCTTGGGTGGTGAGTCATCTTCACCATTTGAGTCATCTGATCTCATGGAGCAGAATGACTCCCTCATGCTCAGGTCCCTTGCCATCTTCCTCCTTTTGTATCGACGCCAAGCAGCTTGGATGAAGCATGAGGCCCAAGTTCTCCAGTGGTGTGAGTAGTACCGGAAAGTGTGTTGCAACCTTTTGCTGTGCAGACGCCTAAATTGGTTGGCGACAAACTTGAGATCCTCAGCTTGGAGTGCAAAGGCCTCTACTTCTATGAGTGCCTTCACTGTCCGAGTGGATGACGGCAAATTAACGGTAGGTTTGGGGACAAGAGCCCACCCAAGCAGTTCCTCGCCGCAGAAATCACCAGATTTCAGGGTAGTTGAATTGAAGAAGCCTGTGCGGCCACCGTTTGTCGTGGAGCTTTCGAGTTTCCCACGAATGATGAAGAGCATCTCAGTCACTGGATCACCCTCACGCACAATGTATGTGCCCTCTGTGCACAATGATGATACAAGACGCTCACAGATGGCATCTAGAAGTTGATCATCCATCTGGGAGAAAAAAGGAACCTGAAATATTGCAGTAGCCAAAATTAGCACACATTCAAGTATAAGGCAATCTGTAGTATGAATTGACCAAGGAATGTGTTTATTTTTCTAAATAAGTGTATAATTGGACAGTTTCGAAAATAGTTGTCTGGATTCTTCAGAATGTTTGGAGGCTGTGGTAACTTTGCAAGCTAACAAGCTCAGACCGCAAATTTCAAGACTTAAAAAGGCCAGGTAACCAGGGCGATCTCTTGTCAAAAGCCAGCACCACTAGCCTAATTAGGATCAAGTACGTCTAGGGGCAAATTTACAGAGTACATGACCAAAACAGTACTAAAGCTAACTATATACTTCAATACTCTTTTAGAAGAGGAGAAGAGGACCAGTATATACAACAGCTTTCTAGTATCATTCATTGCCCAAAAGAAAAAAACCTCAAAAAATCACCCAGCATCTTCAAATATTTACTTGGTTGTATTTTATAAAAGCATGCAAAAGTATTTACCCGGCGAACAAGACCCAAGCAAAGGTGACGTTTAATGTCACGACGAAGATCTGCAGGAAGAGCCTGCAATATAGACTCTTCATTCACACCTCGAGTTGCGAGCCACTTGTACTGGATAAACCGTCTCACCCTTTCCTGTAGTTCATTAGGAAGTTGACGATGCCTCATCCACTCCTCTGTATCTCTTTGTTTTAATCTCCACTCCTCAACCCTCACAGTGATAGATTGCAAGTAGGTCTGGGAAAAACAGTAGCAATGTATATTGTAACAAAGCACCAAAAGAATCGATCAACAGTGTACACATCATCACTAAACATTTAAAAATCACCTGTACATTTCCAATCAAATGTGCAAACAAGACGAGACCAAGTACTGCCAAGAATATACAGTATAGTGTCTCACCAATATAGGTACTCACAGTAATAGTCTGGCCATAGCAACTGTTGAAAAGGAAGAGAAGGACATAGCTTGTTAGAAAACGAATATAAATCTTGAGAATTGGTAAATTAATGGTCCCGTTAAAAGAACTAGGCTAAACTGTCAATTTAATTTACTTCTTTTCTTGACACAAAAATCTCTATGGCTCCCATGAAATTTCTCAACACACACATTTCAAGGAAATTGTAAAATAAGTTCCTTCTTAGCACTGTAGTTTGACATGGAGATGTTGTCAAGGAAATACCTCAGATTCTGCAAACCCCACCAAAGGGAATAGAAGTACTTCATCAAGAAACCTTGACCTGGGGCTTGATTAAATAATGCAGGCTGAAACATGCCATAGTCAAAACTGGGTGGATCATTAGTAGCATCACAGTAATTGAAGACAGCTGTTGTGCTTGCCCAAGTTTGATTTGGTATCACATCACAATCTAGAAATTTAATATTACAGCCATTTTCACCCTTGCAATTGCTCTTCCAGCAGGATGTTTGGCGATCAACAGATAGCAAATACCATAGTGCACCTAGTACCTGAAAGAAATTGAACAGCAATCCTGAAAATTTTGAAACATGGTACCAGCGAAGCTAAAGACTTGGAAATACATCTAAATTGAAATTTGGTGAACATCAATATTTGAAATGAAGAAAACATGCCATGTAAATGCTTATGAATACCATACATGACTGGCTATCATGTAAAGCAGCATATTGTATGCAGCTCCTTGCCAAGCAGTCTTCGCGACAACTCCAGTAGTTTTGACAATTTCATAAGTCAAGGGGAATATGAGATATAATCTTGGGAAATACTGAACAAGTACTATCAGCACCAGAATATTGTTGTTATGCTCTGCAGTGGAATACTTAATAACCGGTATCACAAACCAGACTAAGATCTGCATAAATGTGTAAGCAGAAGGCAAAGTCAAAACTCGAAACTGGATATTCCTCCATTTGAAGGAAAGAGCATTATAAACATCTCCACAAATAAAATTCGGCATAAAAAGTTGAAATTCAGTTTTTTAGTGCTTTTAGGTTTGACAATGTCCAAAATTGCCCTATAAAGCATAGAGAACCTAGAGATCCCGATGGCTAAGATTATGACCTATTGGAAATCAGCTCGAACAAACTAGCGATGCTGCAGCAGATTGCTGCATTTTGGAGCCCATTGTAGTGAATTTATCCACTGGAACATTTATATGAGTTACAGTTTTAGCCTGTTTACAGGCATTCACAAGATATCAAGAAACAATGCATGTGGTGGGCAGTGATGCTAAAATAATAGTTATCGAATTCATAGTGCATCATACGAGAAATAAGAAATGTTTCAGTTTTGTGATTGACTCTTAAACTATGTGAAGAATGTCCGCTATGGTTGAACATGGGTCTTTCTGTGAAATGCTTTATTTTCATAGGACTTTCAGACTTACTTAGAGATAGGATGATTGAGCAAACGGCCTATTTAATTCTTAGTGTGATCTGTAGAGCACTAATACAGTTCCAAATCATTATTAATCCAAAATAGCATCTCAGTAAAGAAAATTAATTGAGGTGATCCATCATAGAACTTCACAATTGCATTACCAGCAGTAGCATATTTATGTCAACATGCAGACAAATGAACCAAAGACAACATCAAGGCTAACAAATATAATTGGTTTTGAGAAACAACCTAACAATAATGATCATTAATACTGGTTATACTCCAGTTGACAAGAATGAAAAGAAGAGCGCCAAGTTACCTGTGGTAAAGGCAATGCAGCCACCGCATCAACAACAAAGTCAGATCGCAAATATTGCCATGCAATTTCCTTTGGATCCGTGATAAGGTCTCCTCTTCCAAATACCCTCAAGGTTGAGTTCGGATTAATATATGCTGTTCTAAACTTTATTATAATGTGAATTAAATATAATAAATCAGTAATTGATCGGAAGAATGTAACAGTGATGGCTAAATGCCTGTCTGTCCCGATACACGAATTTGGGGTGCCATAGGTGATTTTTGGCACATAGAAGTACAGAGGGTCTATAAATAGAGCAACGAAGCACGAAAAGAGGAAAATACGGTTCCATGTCAAGATGAAGTCACTTGATGGGTCCAAAATCTTGTTGTACCACAGCTCATCTCCTGGCACAAAAATCTTGTTCTTTCCTGAGCTTGCAACGCCAAGTTTACTAGCAGCGAACCCTGCCTGTTTCTGGTGAGTTGGTATAGTTGTTTTTGCCTTCTCATCATAGAACCTGTGAATGAAAGCCTCACATGAATGTTTGAGCTCTACCTCAAATATTCTCTGATGTCAATGGAAAACAGCATACACAAAAAATTATAAGGAATGAAATAGAAAGTCTCATGTAATGTAAATGCAATTTTCATAACCAACAATAACATTCTGGACTAAATCACACAAACATTGATAGTTAGAAATGTTTTTGCACCTTAACACAATTTAACTCTAACATCAAATTTTGGTTGAAGCCCTATCTACCTTATCCACGAAAGTCTAATCTTTCTAATCTTTCCTGGCCAGATCAACTAAAAGGGGAAAACCTCCATCCTATTTATGCTCTAGTACAAATCAAATGGGTCAATCTGGCTTCTTGCAACGAGTTCATGCTCTAATACACAAGCATTAAGCAAAATCTGCTCTTTTTCATCGGAACTATGGCAGGCTTGCAAAGGCCTGAGGAAGTTTAATGTATAAAAATTGGATGAAATACATAGTTCGTTTGAAGAATTTAACAGAAAATTACAAAACTAACACATTAATCCAGAGTTCCAGACTAGATGTTGGATCTCTAAACCAGAAAAAGCTCACAGCAAAGTCGAATCACTCTCAAGTCGAGAGCCTAAATGTTGGATCTCTAAACTGAAAAGGTAAAGCAGACCAAATAAGCTTTTGCTCTGCTCGTGCAGCTCACCTCACGGTTCTCTGCCTCTTGAGCGCCATCTCATCGTCCACCTTCCTCGGTCCAAACATGGCATCAGCTACAGCGACCAAGAACTCCGCAACCTCCGCGCAGCATCCAAGAAGCCGCCCACAAAGCAGCAGCCTTGACGCCACCTCACTGGCCGAATCTGTCGGGGAGGCGGCCAAAGGCCGATCTTTTGCGCATCGGCGTGAGGAGGGTGGTCAACGCGGAGGGCCGCAGCGGTCGGAATCACGCGGAGTCGTAGAGCCGGCGGCGAGGAGTCCGAGGGAGGAGGCGGCAGAAACTGCCCGTGGATGCTCGGCTTGGGCTTAATTACTTTATTAGTCGCCGCTAATCGATGGCTTTGGGGTTAGTGGTGCACTTGTTACTGTGGTTAATGGTAAGCGAGTGGTGATCAGAGATTTTTTTTCCTCTCTTCTTTGGAGATTAGAAGGGGGAGAAGGTGGGTGGTAGGTGGTCGTCGGGGGAAGAAGAATATGAGGAAAAAAAGGAGCTTTTTTCTGATCCGGAATGATCAGCTGGCCGGGAAAAAGAACTCCGGACCAGTGATTTTGAATGGACTTGTACTCCAGTAGGCGAAAGTCATCGGCATTCAGGTCTTGGCTGAAGAAAAAGAAGATCAGAAAAGGCCGTGGAAACAACAGGTAGAGACAGGCTAACGGTTTGGACCCCAATGACGGCATCTGTCACAGGGTGGAGAAACGAGGAAGCCGTGAGGTGACGTGGCATTATCCGACTGGCTGTCCTGCCATCTGTAGATCGCTGGCACGTTCCAGCTGAGCTGCAGGCAATGGTGTCATTAACCATCTCCCATATGATACTAGTTGGTTGTCCCCAAGTGGTTACTCACGAAATGGCTTGATTAAAGCCAGAGGTCAACGAAAGTGAATGGACAAACACAGATTTGTGCAGTTGTGCTCTATTGGTCCCTTGCATGGCATGGCATGATGCGCGCGGCGTCAGCAAGTGTTCTTCTACTTTTTTGACCTTTTTTTTTCTGCCCTGCTGCGCCCGAGAAAGGGCAGAAAAAGGGCGGGAGCCCATGCCCTGCTTACTATATGTTGCAGGGACTACCGGTATTGCTTGTTAAAACTTGCTCTTTTTTATAATTACGCTTATCGATGCATTAATGGTGTATTTTTTTAAAAAAATTTTATCTCAAAGTTACTTAAAATCAAATATATTTATTTTTTAAATTTATATTAATTAAAACTTAATTAATTATACGCTAATGGTTTATCTCGTCTTACTTAAGCTAAAATTTTCACTCCATGCTCTTCTGCTGAAAGCAGCCTTAATCGTAGTACTATTTTGTCTGATGAAAAGCGCATCATCGATCGATCATCCGTTGGACCGAGCATGACACGCTAAACCGCACAGCAAAAACGATGCCAAGAACAGTGACTCAGATATTTACAAACAGTGCGTTGTTATTGGTATACGCCTACATCGAAGTCACGTATCACTGTGCAATGTCGCAGCAATGCCTTGCCCTTGCGCAGAAAACGTGCGGCGCCGCGCGAGCGGAGAGGCAGGGGGGAGGGCTAATACGCAACCAACGCGCGCGTCGTGTAATTGAAATCCAAATTTGACGCTATATAAGAAGTTAAATTTGAAAAAGGTCCGAGCCAGAAGACTGGTTGGACCGTCTTTAGAGGACCGATCAGATCACCGATAGCCTAAGTTTAAATACAATTACAATAGTTTTTTCAATGTGTTCGGGGTTTGATGAGTTCTAATTAGCTTTTAATCTAAATAGAACGTTGGAAAGGCTCACAAAACACAAGTTCAACTCATTTATAAGGGTAATGACTGGTTCAATTGACAACACATAATTAACAACAACACAATATCAAATTTAACCAATTAAAATGTTCTTTTAGTTTTACATATATTTTTTACCAAGTTTTTTTGTCTAGTTCGTGCATCTTTATCGATTTACACTGTAAATCGTTCGTATTCGCTACGAGATTACGAGTTATTCCTCTCTGTAAGTTTGTCCCGTAAACTTTTTATTCTGCCCACGCGATGTTTGTTTATCTCAATCTATCGGAATCGGCCCCGCTAGCCAATTTTGATTGCAAACCCATCTTAATCTAGTTGTTGAGCTGGTTGGCGACTTCTTACACCATAAAATTTTAAATGATTCTTGTCATGTGACTAAAAAAAACGTCAATACACATCACGACAAAGCTACGTAGTGAGGCGGGTGTGAATTGATTCCACGCATGCGAACCCACCATGCATCTGCCCATGGGCGCTGATTCACCCTTTTTCCTTTTCTGTTTAGACACGCATGGCCCATATGGCTGGCTAGCTTTATAAACGCGACCCAATTTACCGAGCATGATTTTGTATATGAATAATAAATTTTATATACATAAACTTTTGTGCAACAAATAGTTAAACTTTATACGCATAAACTTTGCACAATAAAAGTTAAACGTTATACACATAAACTTTATGCAACAAATAGTTAATTAAACTTTATATGCATAAATTTTGTGTATTAAATATTTAAATTTTATACGCATAAACTTTATGTATTAAATAGTGAAATTTTATATGCATAAACTTTGTGCAACAAATATTTAAACTTTATACGCATAAAATTTATACATGAATATATATTTTCTATGCACAAACTTTATACATAAAATAGCAAATTTTTTATGTAAAAATTTTCCTCTCAATAATTTTCTACTTGAGTATAAAAGACCTTGTTACCTAAATTGTGTTTCTAAACAGATAAAATTATATAAAAATGTATTATAAAATAGATTAAAAAATCAAGTTATACCACATGGCCCATATAACCCACGTAATCTCCCGTAACACATCAATCCATACGCACAAGCGACGCAACGTGCATGACTCGATCAGGCGTCCACGTCACCACGCGAACGTAGTTCTGCAGGTTTTCCAAAATGGCAGTCTCTAATCGTGCTTAGCCGACAATAGCAATAAAAAAAAAATCAGTTCACGTGGACGAAGCGCGCGGACATTCGCGCATTAGGGATTTTGGGAGGCACGGGAGGGCGGATCGCAATAGCGAGCAAATTTGCCCGGCCACCGGCTGCGCGTCCCCGTCCCGGGCGGGTGGTGGACGGCACGGCGCGGCAGAGTAGGAAACGCGGGGGCGCGTGCGGGGACACGGCCGCACGAGTGAAACCCACGTACTACGATTCAAATTTTTTTTGAAGGGATCCCACGTCGTGACGTGCTCCATCCTCGGGATCCCCACCGGTGCCGGGCGCGCGGCAGCTGGGGGAGGTGAGGGGGTCGAACCGAGGAAAACACAGAAACTGGACTTGGCGGTGGCATTAGTATACTGAACACACTAGTTTGTTTTGTTTAGGAATCGATCTCTTCCTCTCTCCTTTATTCATTTGGCAGTGATGTTGCCTGGCTGGATTTTCAGGCAAAGCATCTTTATTATAGGCGAGAATCTTATGACACTGTACGGGAGTAAATCTACGTGTTTACGAAGCGCACCACCTGACGAGCACTGGCACAAGAGCACCACTCTTTTACTAACATATTTGCGCGTCATCCTTCACTAGAATAATTTAATTTATCTGCATATAGACAGGGTTCACCCTACCGCCAGTAAGGTGTTTACCGACCCTCCGATGATAGCACGGTAATCACGGTAACCATAAAAAACTATGACAAATTCATATTCCAAATTTTGAATACAAATTTTTAAACTTCATGCAGTTACCGTATGGTAAGTCACGGCTACCGCGCCGTGACGTGCTGAAGCCAAAAAGAAAAAAATAGTAAAATATATTAAAATTTCTAGAAAATTATGAAAAATTCAAGAAAGCTATGATATCTCTAGAAAAATAATATAATATTGCTTAAAACTTTGGCATAACATTTGCTGTATTTTTTATACTTAAACAAAGTAGAAATCATATTCCAACACATATCTTTTTTTTTAATTTTTTCCAATTTCAATAGAACTCCAAAATATGAACTAAACTTTGTCATTTCTACAAACTTTATTCACCAGATAGCAATAGAAATTAGGTACTTATAGAATTTTTTTTTGAGTTTTTTCCATCCTGTTTTTTAAATTTAAATTCAAACAAAATTCATCAAACCCTACCGACGGTTACCCTTACAGAAGCCCCGTGGTAAACGCGGTTACCGCTGTAAGTTGAACCCTGCACCTAGATAACATCTCTTCGTTCCAAAGGCAAGCACGGATAGTTAATCAGTAAACCAAGCTTATGAGCAAGAACTCCGATGAAACTACTTCACTCGACATTCATTGGTCTGGCACTCTAGCAGCCCGAATTAGACCACACCTGACTCAGGAACAGAGAACTCGCATCCAAATCTCTTCAAGGAATCAATTTTTGGCTTATTTTAAGCTAATTTTATTCTAGGAAAATATTCACTAAAAAGAACAACAGACCACCAAACAGGGGTATTTCACTACATTTAGTAGTAGGCGATCCTCACCTATGGTCTGGATCTCTACGGTTCTGAAACCCAGACAAGTAATACATCTACAGAGTACAAACATATCAGATGAGTGGCTTACAGCACAAAAATACGAAATGGATATGAACTTAGGCTATATATTGTAGGTTAAATGAGTAAGTCACATCAATGACACATCAAGTCTGGCCACTTGTTCTGAACGGCGGATATTCAGATAAAAATAATAAACCGCACAAACAGAAAGCAAGAAAAACATTCATGTTTGGTCTGATGGCCGGCCATAGGAAGAATGCAGAACAAGCAGATTTCATCTGAAGGTCCCACATATGGAGGCTACTATCACGGCGATGAAGTGCAGGAAGAAGGCAGACATATGTGCAGAGTGAAGAAGAAAGCCAGAAAGAATAAAGCCAAGGGGTGAAGTCAGGGTAGCTGTTTAAAAGGTAGTATGTGCCTCTTGCTGAAGCCAGCCCAGCAAATTCCTTGGTTGCTGAATTACATGCTGCAGATGAATGCGATGTTTTAACCCAACGACTGACATGCAGATTTAGTTTGTAGTATTAATATCTCTTGACGAGTGGTTCTATAAAAAGAATGGTCTTCCACAAGCTGCACTAATCACTAGTCAGTATACTCAAAATGTTATTAATTTTATAAGAGGAAAGATGTTACTAATTTGTGGCAATGCAGCATCTTCAACAAAGAATGCCACCCACAACGAACGCATATTGTAGGTAGGAAATAATGGAAGATTCTCATTTGCTTGCAACTTTGCATGAAGCAGGCAACGACGTGCGAAGAATGAGGAGTGCAGAACAAAACCATGCAGACAGCCTTAGTTGGCAGAGTTGCTTAAGCAGAATAATCCCTCTTTAACACATAGTAGAAAGGTAATATGCCCTAGATACATATTACATCCATCGCATAAGTTTTTAATGTCAGAAATAAGAGGCATGAATAGCAAGGCAGGTAAAGTAGTAAACCTTAATTGAAGTCAATCAGTTGATGTCAGGTCTTAAAGCATTCATGGCATGCAAGCCAAATAGTAGACAGTCAAACACAGGCAGCAGGGTCTCTAGCTCCTGCTACGGCGGTACCTGGCGCCATCTCTTCTGAAAAAAGTGAAAAGCAGGCATGCATAAGAATGATAAAGAATATATGATTTATAAAGCCATACAACACATAAGAATTGTAAAATTCTACTAAATTTGCCTTACCCATCAGCATAAGGAGAATCACCTCGGCCACGTGGTGACCTGCTGTAGTTGCGTCCACGAGCTGGTGAAACACTACGACGTCTTGGAGAGCGATCACGAGGGCTGTAGCTTCTGTTCGCAGAATAACTAGCTTAGCGCCCTTTTTACATCACATATATTACCATGAATATAAAACCAACAACGAAAATAGGTTCTTAATAGAACAAATGGAGTGACTGCAAGTAAAAAATGATCAGCAAAGCCTATCATGACAGAAGAATTTCTGAAGTGAAGCCACCAAGTTTAACACAAAATATCAAAAGGATTTGTGAATGGAAAATAAAGTTGACATCAAAGTACCAAACTACCAGACTATATATTTATATACAACATTGAACACTATAAAGTTACCTTCTACCATAGGTTGGGCTCTTGCGATATTGAGGGCTGCGACTGCGGCTGCGACTCCTGCTGCGACGCCTTCCACTACCCAGACCTCCAGGACCAATACGCAAACGACATTCACGAGCGAAGTGCCCAGCTTCACCACACTCATAGCACTTCATCTCAGACCCACCATGCCGATCACGACCACCACGGCCACTGGAGTTGCGTGACAGCTCAACTCTCCACCCATTCTTGCCTATTAAAAGAGAAACCACACATTAGAGTAAAATCTAGTAATACACAAAAGCTTGCATCTACACTCCAAAGTACACAACCGATGAAGCGATAACTGGTTAGGATATAATTTTAATACAAGAGAATAAAAGATGTTTGAGAAGTCCAGCTAAGATACATGGTCAAACAAACAGATATAATTTTCTAGCCACTGAAAGCTTGCTTCAAAAAGAGCAAAAAGGACAGCAAGTCTACATTTATTGCTAATTTAATGTTTAAAAATCATCAAAATAAAACAAAAGAGTCTTTTTGAACAAACTTCAGATAGCGTGCTGAAAAAACACCGTTGCATACCATCTAAATCACGGAGTGCATCCTCAGCATCCCTCTTGTCATCAAAATCAATAAATGCAAAACCTGGTGGTTTACGGGCAACCCAGACACTGCACGAAATAGTTGAAAATTACATCAACACAGTATATTGAGTCAGGAACAGATGGCCATCCAATTAGCTCAGAATAAAATATATAAGGACATAGAGTTCTGACACACTGAAAAGGACATGTATCGTCAGTCCAAACATAAGACTATCATGGGATGCACTATTTTCCTCCCAGTACACAATTAATGAACTTCTGTGTCACTGGAATACCATAAGACTATGATGTTATAATGCTGAGAATGCTATGATGCAAGCGGAATATATTTGCATGAATATACAGAAGTTAGTTATGGCATTATGCACGGCTGGGATGTACTATTATCCTTCTGGTACACAACTAATGAACTCTCTATCCAAAAACTCCATAATACTAATGCAGCACAATGCACAAACAAACACCCAATTAGATGAAGCGAGAAAAGGCCTAGGCAGAAACTGACCTTCGCAGAACTCCAAACACACGAAACTCATCTTCAAGTTCACCAGAGGTCACTCGGGGATCCAAGTTGCCAACATACAAGCGGGCCATCGTGAACAAATCCCTGAATCTAGTAAGAAAGGAAGCGATTATACCTCTTTCCTAAAGATATGTGAACATGAAGGCAAGAGGGCCAAAAAAGTTTTGACACCTTCAGACCATAAACTATGACTTGCTATACGCTAATTCGAGCAACCATTTCAAGCCTTTTACTAAGACTCTAAGAGTACAGATCTGAATTCATTTCATAACCACATGGTAGTAAAGAGCTGGGTGTCAGAAATCAGAATCCAACACAACATGAAACAACCACAACAATGCACATTATCGACTCTAGTGATTCTAGCTATCGTAGTAATCCTTGCTCCAACCTCGGTCGTATCAGGTTCAATCGGTACGAAAACAGATATCGCTTAAAATGAAGAACCCCCGATTCCCCACACGCCAGCGCCACAGAACTAACAAGATCCAATCTATACCCTTGCGCACAAACCAAAGAGAGCCGTAAAATCGAGAGCCACCAAAAAAACCATATTCCATCACGAGATGTGCTTCTTACGATTACTCGACTAGAACGGGCTAACGAATCGATCGCAACTACAGCAACCAAACCAAGGGGAGGCAGCGATACCCACCTGCATATGGGGTTTCTAGGGTTCCGAAAGTGGAGGGGATCGAGGGTTGTGGACACTCACTGACGCATGATGAACCTCAAGGTGCATGGAGTTACCTGCGCGAGAAGGGTACGAGCGATGCCGGTGCGTGGAGCTGGCACGGGCCAGTCGCCGCAGCGGCCGTGGCGGCGGCGGCGGAGTCCGAGAGGGAGACGCGGGTGGTCGTCACAGCAGTGAGAGGAAGGGGGCCGATTAATATACTGGGCTCCTTTTTGTTTCAGGCGTGGCCCTGGTGGGCCTAGCGGTTGCACTGGACCGGTGGGCTCGATTCATTCTCATGGGCCCCACGGCCCATTCTTCACGTGCCCGAGCCCAACATCTCCTTGACCCACTGGGCGAAGCAACCGGCTCTCCTCGTCGTCGTCCCCGGCGCGTGGAGCGCGTCGCGTCCGGCGCACGCACCGACCATCTCGGCGCCACCGTTGGCGACGTGGCGTTCCCTACTTATACCCCTTTCCCGCGGCTCCGATCTCACTTTCCCCTCCTCTCCGCTCCGCTCCGCTCCCGTGTCGCAGCTCAGCATCCGAATCCTCGTCGACGACCGCAACCGCTATGGGTGGCTCCCACAGCCGCGAGGACCTCGACCTCACCTCCTCCGACGAGGAGGAGGAGGACGACGAGGAGTACGACGCCCATACGGCCACCTCGGCCGGCCGGCAGGATGACATCCTCCGGACCTCTACCCCCTCCTCCCTCGAGTTCCTGGACGCGAAGCTGAAAGCCCTCGATCTCAAGTACCAGGCACCCAACGCGGCCAAGCTCTACCTCCACGTCGGCGGCGCCTCCCCCTCCGCGCGTTGGGTGCCGGCCGAGCGGCGGGCAACCTACGCCTTCGTCGACAAGGCTGGGGACAGCGATGGTGCCTCCTCCTCGAGGTGGGTTCTGGAGGTTGGTCCGGGTCCCCGGGTCTCCGCCCCCGTGGGGCCGGCGCTCCAGCTGAAGGCGCTCCCCGCGCAGCGCCGGGCCGATTTCGCCGCGGGTGGCTCCGTCTGGGCGCTGCGGCTGCCGACCGACGCCGCCTTCCGCCGATTCCGGCAGGAATACGACCGGTGCCTGTTCGAGAACACCTATGGGGTCGAGGCCACGGATGAGGGCAGGAAGGAGGTGTTCGGCGCCGACTTCGCCGCGTGGGCGCGGCCCGGTGAGGCTGATGACGCCGTCTGGGCCGACGCGGAGGACACCTTCAGCCCTCCGGTCACAGCCCCGGCTCGAGACCTGCTTGAGGAGTTCGAGGAGGAGGCCGGGGACGGAAGCATCCAGAGCCTCGCGCTGGGCGCGCTTGATAACAGCTTTTTAGTTGGTGGTTCCGGGATACAGGTGGTCAAGAATTTCCGGCATGGCGTGCACGGCAAGGGCGTCTCGGTGAGGATATCTGGCAGCCGCGGTGGCAGTGGGAGCGCCTACACGACGCCGCAGAAGGCTCTGCTGATGCGCGGTGAGACTAACATGCTTCTGATGAGCGCTGGAGAGACCGGTACACAACATTCCAGTGGCGTCCACCATGTTGATATTGAGACTGGCAAGGTTGTTGCTCAGTGGCGGTTTGAGAAGGATGGAACTGACATCACAATGCGAGACATTGCCAACGACAGTAAGGGTGCGCAGCTGGAACCCTCTGGATCAACCTTCTTAGGGCTTGATGACAACCGGCTATGCAGATGGGACATGAGGGATGCCAGGGGGAGGGTGCAGACAATTGGCTGCTCCTCTGAGTCACCCGTGCTGCAATGGTCGCAGGGTCACCAGTTCTCACGGGGCACCAACTTCCAATGCTTTGCAAGTACAGGGGATGGCTCAATTGTTGTTGGTTCTGTGGATGGTAAGATTAGGCTCTATTCGAAGAGTTCAATGCGGATGGCGAAGACAGCGTTTCCAGGGCTCGGATCACCAATTACCCATGTAGATGTCACTTATGATGGGAAGTGGATTTTGGGCACTACGGATACGTATTTGATCTTGATCTGCACCATCTTTAAGGATAAGGATGGGAAAGAGAAAACAGGGTTCAGTGGGCGAATTGGAAATAGGATTGCAGCACCAAGATTACTGAAGCTCTCGCCACTGGATTCAATTTTGGCGGGGACTGAAAACAAATTCCATGGTGGGCAGTTTTCTTGGGTAAGTGTCAATTCCTACTTTGGAACAGCATAATATTTTTCATGATTGATATAGAACACACAGTAATGAATGTTCCTATTTGTAAGCTAGTTGAGCCAAACATATGTTGCTTCATGTGTGCATGCTAGCAAATCATCTACACTTATCTAGCCTTGGCTATAGGAAAAGTTTATTTTCACTGATGATCAGTCAGTGCAGTGTTTAATATCCATAATGGCTGCTTGTCAGTAATTTGTGGTGGCTACGATAGAATCTGACCAGGAAAAATTTATTTACTCTATCTCCTATGTATGGTAACACTTTAGCACTCTATCTCCTATGTATGGTAACCGATGCGTTAACATATCTATCTCGAAATGATCATGTCATATCTTTGGGGAGAAAACTGTAATGTTGTGGCCCATCTCAATTTAGGATAGTAGAGCTAATAAATATGATGTCAGTTAATGCATTGGAGTAAGTAGGTTTAATATTTACACAAGCTTTCCAACTCCTTGTTATACTGAAAACAAGCTTATCAGCTGCTTGTTTGGAACATTTGATAGCTTGAAGTTCCAATTTGTAGCTTGTCAAGGGGTTAATGAGTAGAACTAAAATAAAGAACCCTGCACCCTAGCTCTGTTTTTAAGGGACCAACCTGTAACCTTATCGTGAGAGTGATGAAGTAATGGCAGTGAATATTGGACTTCTGGAATTGAAGTTTGGAAATCTCCCATCACATTTAATCGTTCATGAATTGTAATCCATGTTTCCTTATCTGGAAATAGGGCATATAATAGCTGGGAGATAACGTTTTTGTTCTGGCGGCAATCAGTTGTTTCACTTACGTCAATCATGCATTATAAAAAGCTCCATCCTGCAGTTATGTTATTCCCATCTGACATTTGCCCTATTGATTTGCTTGCATTGCAAACATGCTGCATAGTTTTTCAATTTGTTAAGCATATGTCCTTATGTATGTTCCTCTATGTGTTCTGATTTTCCCAGGTCACGGAGAACGGAAAGCAGGAAAAGCATCTTGTTGCGACAGTCGGCAAATTTAGTGTCATATGGAACTTTCAGCAGGTCAAGGACAGCAACCATGAGTGCTACCGTGATCAAGAAGGCCTCAAGAGCTGCTACTGCTACAAAGTTGTCCTGAAAGATGAATCCATCGTCGACAGTCGATTCATGCATGAGAATTTTGCAACAACCAATTCCCCTGAGGCTCCTCTGGTGGTGGCAACTCCAATGAAAGTCAGCTCCTTCAGCATAGCAAATAGACGATTACACTGACAGCCTTCTTTTGTTTTGTGTGTCATGGTGCGAGAATCTACAGGTTTTTGTGCAGCTCACTGTTGTTCCTTTCAGTCGTTTTGTTACTTGGTTTTGGTGTAGTTATATGGGCATGTTGATAATTCTGTTCCTGGTGAAGATTGGCCTGGGTTTTTAGTTGGTACTAGGTTTTGGTTCAGTGCATGTGCATGTTGACAATAGCGTTATTGGTGAAGGTCTGATCTCTTCTGAAAGTTGAACTAATCGGTGCGAGTGTTTTAATCTGCTATTATCAAAGTCAGAATATATGGATGTGTAAAAGCAATCTGTGTCTATTCTGTTCAATAAATTGTATCTATCTAAATGCTTCTACTTATTCTTCCCTTCAGTCCATTTAGATCGAACTTCAAATACCCAATGCAAGCTTGACATGATGCGAATCACAGCATATTGCTGGTTGGCTTTTGCATTCAGTTCCATCGATATAGTTCAGGAGGCAATAAGAGAGACATGGTGATGGGCCTCCACAATGGAAAGTTGTGGCCTGACCCACATCTGTACAGTAATCCTTATCCTCGTGCAAAACAATGGCCCGGTTAAAGGAGGCACTCCCAAATGGCCAAATCCCAATCTCCGTAGCAGTGCTTTTTCACTGTTCGTTGCTGTGTACATATCAACGTGTCGTCGAGATCTCGTTCCATTGTCCTCCAATAATATGATCTCCAATCCTGTAGCCGGTGTAGGACATCCAACCCACAACCTCCGGGCACTATTATAAACCGTACCTCTCCCATGCCACAAACAGCTACTCATATGTACTAGTGTATCTTTCGTTTCCTCTCTCCCTTCTTGTTGCCCTCACGCACACGAATCATGGTGTGATGGAGCCAAAATGTCGCCACCGGCGCTAATGATGGTGAGATGATCGATAACCAACGCCCGTTTCCTTGTAGACGCCATCGACAAGGCGCAAACATAACCACCGCAACTGCAACGCGACGCAACGCAGTGCAGCCGTGCAGGCGTTGCGACGGTGCCACCAACCGACCGGGGGGAGGGAGTGCGTGTCCGGACCATGAAATATCAAGGTGTCTGGCCACCCGCTTTTCAGAGTTACTCCTCCTATCTCAAAATAAGCTAAATTCTTACATTCGAAAACAAATTTCTATCTTAAAATAAGTTAAATTCTTACATCTGAAAAAATTTAATGGTAAGTAAAAAAGATCAAAGTGTATCTTATTATTGTGAAAACAATATTGGTAGATGAGTATTTAAGGAGTATTAAAGGAAAATTTGTGAATCAAAGGTAGCTTAAGAGCAAAGAAATTAATTTATTTTAGAATAAAGTGTAAATTTTAAAAACTAATTTATTTTAGGACGTAGGAGTAGGCGACACGCGACTAAATGATCAAGCCGTTGGACGTCGTACTCGTACGCACAAAGGGCTAGTAGAAGAAGCTTTCGATCTAGGACCGTGTTTGATAGGCAGGAGCGTCGCGCGAGCAGCGGAGGACAGGTGATGTGAGTGTGGGCGTGGGTGAACCTTGGCCTGTGGCATGCCGCGTCGCTGAGTCTCGACGGCGAAATCCGGACCAACGACTGCTGCTAAGTACTACGACGAGAAGCCGTTTCAAAGCTTTTGGCCCCGTGGTAGCCACGAAATGCCGTGGTGATTAAGGTCGGAGTAGTTATTGGTCTGCTAGCTTAGAAGACATAGTTGTATACTCCTATGTAGTACGTATATTGTGCATAAATATATTGGTGCAACTGGTTTGGTTTGCCTTGGATTCATGCATGCATGTTGATAGAACAGGAACGCAGGTTAACCCAAATTATGCACGACAGTAGTAGCCACGCACGCACGCAGTGTCCTTACTCTTTCTCTGCTTCCTTTTGTCTCTGGTCCTTAATTTTTTTTTAGAAAAAAGCCAGATTAAGCTGGTGTTTATATTAAGCAAGGACTGAAATTATGTATACGGGTTCACCAAAGTGGAAGCAGAAGACAAAAAGAAGAGAAAACTTAGCTCTATGGTAACATTCTCGCAATGTTTTTTTTTCCCACATGAGCTCAAGAGCTTGATTTCGTCCTTGATTTTGACTATTAACTTATGCACTGTTAGCTCCTCATTCTTGAACAATCTTCTATTCCTTTTGCCCTACATGATCATATTGCACTCGAGCTTTGCTTGTCTCCTTGGGCTGCCACCGCACTCCACCAAGGAGCGACCGGTCCGGGTTGTGTGGTACATTTGCTTGATTGCATTTTAACCATCCAAGAAGCCTTTCCCAAATCTGTCGTGTGATCATGTAATCCTTAAAAAGATGTTGCGATGTCTCCAAATTCCTGTAGCAAAATTGACAAAAATAGTTGTTAGGTCACTCCCTGATCTGTAACCGATTTGCTGTCCATACTTTATTTTACAGTAACAACCATGTGAAGAGTTTACACTTTGAAGAAGCCCATGCTCTCTCCATATGAGCTGTGTCGATGCCGAGATAATCCTCCCTATGAGTTATGCATGTTAAGCAGATTTTGCACTATAGCGCATGTTATCGGTCCATATCCATATTATGGTATCCTCTACTCCTTCTGTCAATGTTGTTTGATTCTCCCAAAGCAATTGAAAAACATCGACAAATTCCTTTACCAGAGTTTGGTTCATGTTTTGTGCAATATCGTTGATCCATTGTGCTTCTGTCAAGGCATCACGCACTGACTCTTTGAGTGCTCGTATAGTGTTAGGGTCAAATCCTTCAGAGGTTGATTTCCTATCCAATTTGACTCCCAAAAAGTAGCCTTCCGGCCATCGTCCACTGTTACTTTGGTTGCTGTTGCGAATAGCTTTTTATCCATATCATCACACGCCGTGGTTGTTCCTATCCATGGCTTGTGTGGGCATTCCTAGGAGAACCAGAGCCAGCGCAGCTGCAATGCTCTGCAAACTTCTCCATATTAAGTACGCCTAATCCCCATTGTTTCTTTTGTGAATACACCTTTTGCCAATTTACCTTGCATTTGCCGCCACTTATTTCTTGGTCCCCAGCCCAAAGAAATCTTCGTCTCAACTTGTCCATGTCTTGTATGAATTGCTTTGGCAGTTTTAAGACCGTTATGAGATATGTCGGTATGGAGCTCAGCACTGCTGTCACCAACGCATTCCTGCCTGCCGTAGCAATTTCCCTTTGCAGCCCACCATCATGGCTCGCAGCTTGTCTAGGATTAGCTACAGATGTACCTTCTTTAGTCGAGCGGTGGTTAGCGGCAATCCAAGGTAGTTCATGGGGAAATGAACTCGTTGTCGGTTGAAGTTGCGTAACACATCCGACAGGCTTATATCTTGGCACCTAATTGTTGCCACTAAGCTCTTCTCAAGGTTCACCTGTAGTCCTGTTGATTCCCCAAAATTGTTAAGTATTGTTATGAGGTTGTCGACATCTGACCTTGTTGGATTAAGGAAGATAGCTGCGTCATCCACGTAGAGTGATATTCTGAATTTGGCGGCCTTATTTTCCAATGGGGACAGAAATCCGTCTTCAGTTGCCATATTCATTAGCCATTGCAGTGGGTCGATCGCTAGAATGAAAAGGTAGGGGGATAAGGGGTCGCCTAGGCGCAATCCCCTTTTATGGATAATGCTATCTCCCACTATTCCATTGAGGACAACTGTGGATGATGTGGTTGATAGAAGTAGGTTGATCCAGTCCCTCCATCGTGCACTAAAGCCCCGATGCTACAACATCTCCAACAAATATTCCCATGAGACCAAGTCGAAGGCCTTCGTGATATCCAGTTTGAAAAACAGGGCTGTCCTCCTTTGTGAGTGTAGTGTAGTGATACGATTATATTGTATACATAGAGGAAATTGTATTGTATGCAACGCGTTTTTATAAACACACTTTGCGCATGGGAGATCAGTCCATTTAGATGCTTTGCTCGCCTCATTGCCAGTACCTTGGAAATCAGTTTTGCCATTGAGTGGATTAAACTAATCGATCTGAAGTCTTTGACCGATCTCGATAATTCTTTTTTGGGGAGCAAGGCATCATTGCTCGATTTATGCAACCAAAATTTTCCCTGCTAATCTGTGAAATGAGTCGAAGTCCTCCATAATATCACCCTTGATGGTAATCCAGCAAGCCCTGTAGAATGCCCCAGTATAACTATTCGGGCCTGATGTCTTCTCTATTGAAGAATGGTTAATTGTATTCCAAATTTTCTCCTCCGAGAATGGTTCGTCCATTGAGTTGTCTTGAATCTTTCCTAATACTAGCTCTTCCCGATTTAGGGTGTAGCTTCTTTTCTTCTTCTCCCCTAATATCTTCCCAAAGTGGTCTAGCAATAAATTTGCCTTGTCATCATGATCATATATGTAGGTGTCCTCATGTTGTAGAAAATGTATGAAGTTCTTTCTTCGTCCAGCATTCGCTTTGATGTGGAAGAAACGGGTGTTTGCATCCCCTTCTTTGGGCCACAAAACTCTTGACACTTGTCTTTTCCTTGCTTTGGTCACAACCGCTAATTCAAGGATTCTTGCCTTGAGACCTTTCCTGTCACGCCCAGAAATTCACAACCAGAATTTTGAACATTATGTGTATTAAATCCCTATCTAGAAAAGCCAGGGTACACAATTCCAAGTGGCCATACAGAGTGCATCTTAAAAACAGATGAAAATATTCTTACATCAAATGCAACGGAAAAATAAAAATAAAACTATAAACAGCTAAGTCACGCAGAGGCTTCCACTCTATAGGCAGCTTGATGGCAAACCAAGCCTACTCCTCCTGGCGATCCTCGTCAGGGTAGAACAACTCCATCTCTGTGAGGGGGAAGGGAGCAAGATTGAGTACCACCCATAGTACTCAACAAGTCACACCCGCAATTATGCACAATACATGGGAGACAAAGAAAGGCTTTGGGTTCATTTGCATAAAGTAGTTGCAAACAGTAGTAGTTAGGAAATAGGTAAACGGTTGTTTAATTAAGCAATATTAAGTCAACACTGATCAACGCTACACTACGTTGATCAGGCCCAAACCATCCATCCTACTGCTACATAGTATTTTAAGTCCAATTATTATAGTGAGACTAATCACGGTGAGTTTTGACCAAACGCCCATAACCACGGACACGGCTATTCAAATAGTTTTTTAACTCTAACCAGAGGTGTACAACTGTACCCACAAGAAATAGCCCCACACACGTTCCCTGTGCCGGTGTGTCACCACGACACCCCGTGAGAGGCTGTGACAGGACCGTTTACACAACTCCTCTCCAACCATCCACACCACGCTAAGGTTGCACTTGTTGACAGGCACACCATATCGGCCAGGCTACCTCCCTTGTGTCACAATGAATCCGGAAGCCAATCAACCCGACCTCGAGCCGACCCAACTCTATCACGCCCATCTTCACCAACAGTGCCTAGGAGAGGGAGAAGCCACGCTACAAGCCCAGCCATTGCCCACGCTGGCTTGTGGTATGTACGGTAAACTGCTCAAGGGGTTCCCGTGAACCGGTCCTTAATTGCCATGGGTGCGACCGGCGAAATCATGCACCCACAGCCCACCATTAATATCATATTTAGTTATGTAATTGTTCATGTCCAAAGTTCCATCATCTCGACACAAAGTCGATCCATAAATAAGTATAATTATGAGCAGTTATTTTCCCCAAGGTAAGCTAGTTGATTCTAAGCATGGCTAAGCAACCTAAGAACATATTCTAGTCATATTGTTACCCAGGTTACAAAAGAATAGGGGTTCATGGTATTCATCCTATATACATATATGTCATATCCCATACCATATGAAATAATAAAACATGCATGTTTATTTTAATAAACAAATAGTTCGCATGAAATGGGTACAAAATGGTCAAGAGTAACGATGTAACTTGCCTTGCTCCGGTTCTGCGACTTCTGCAACAACCTCGTAGTACACGGGAGGGTCGGAAACATTGGCTTCTAACGATATTCAATGCATAAACAATAAAAAAGTATATGGGAACACTAAAAAAAGAGCTGAAACTATTTTTAATGGATTCTTGGCATTTTGTTGGATTTAATGAAATTTGAATGGAATTAATCGGAGCTCGTATGAATTAGTTATGAATTTTCAAAGTTTCACTATGTTCTTATTATACACAAATAAAACCTTATCGGATTATTGCGCATTTAAACTCATTTATGGTGTCAGTAGACCGGGGGACCAGCGCCGATAGGCGGGGCCCATGGGTCAGAGACTCAAGGCGGTGGGCGCACGGTGGATCGGATCCACGCGCGGCTCGGCGCGAGCATACCACGTGGCCGCTATGGCTGTCACGCCCAGAATTTCCATCCAAAATTCTAGAGTTTTATTGTGTGAAAATCCTCGTCCAAGAATCAACTGAGGCACACATGACAGATGATAAACAAAGTAATTGTTTACATAATGAAATTATTTATTACAGAGGCGAATGGTACCTCTCAAAATAATAAAAATTCTAACAGCGGAAAATAAACTAAGACGACGTGACGAAACCCACTCCACGAACTTGATCGGGCTCCCGCTTAATCCTCCAAGTAGTCCTCCTCGCTGAAGTACTCTTCTGAATAATGATTGTTGATTGCAAAGTGAGTACATGAAATACTCTGCAAACCGTATAGCAAATATACAAATGCACAGGATAACAAAGGATGGCATAATATGGCTCAATTTGCATAAAAGCATTTAATAAAACATTTAAGAGGAAAATAAAGCATTAATTATTAAGTAATATTGATCCACACTATATCGCTCACCAAAACGGTATAGGCCCAACCACTCTAACCTGGAGTTAAACATATTCCACCATTCAACAGTCAAATTTAAGTAATGCGGGACTAATCACAGAAAACATTGCTAGGCCTGCCCTTACCCGTGGGCACAGTTATTCGAATAGTTTTACTCTGGCCAGAGGTGTACCAATTTACCCACAAGACACAACTCCACAACATATCACTGTGCGCCTTAATACCACCATGATACCTCGGAAAGGAGTTGTGATAGGACTCCCCATGTAATCCACACAACAAGAGTGCCACCCGTTGAACCACCAGTGTTCGGCAGGAGCTGATCAGGCCCCCAACAGGGAAACAATCCAACGTCCAAAACATGGACTTATTGACGCAGCCATAGTGGTCTTATTGACACAACCAAACACACCGTGGGGTCTCTGGTTGAACAAGCTACACTTTAGCTCCTGCTATTATCCATTCTAGCTTGTGGTTAGCACGAGTGTTGTTTCGCAACAAGTAGTCCGCGAATTGGTCCTTAACTGTCACGAGCACCACTAGCAACATTCACAACCTTGGTGCTCGTAACCCACCTTTTAATCAAGTTTTAGTGAACCATTAAATTATCCTCGCACGACCATAGTCGTAAATGGAATCATCATTTCATGTGAACTAAATATTATATTTGACGTTAATGTTACAGCCCAGAAGTTATTCTATAGTTTGCTAAGCATGGCTAAGCAGAGTCCTAGAAGTAATCTAGCTAACCAATAAATAAAGCTAGCTAGTCACATTTCCCATAGGTACAATATCAGGTAGTCATCAAAGAGGCCATAACCAAGGATTAGGGTTTTCCGTTCCCGATGACATTCCAAAATAAATGCATAATTGGAAGAAAATATAGATTTAAACATAGGAACAATATGCTCAAAGAGATTTAGGAATCTGTGTGACTTGCCTTAGTACTCCTCACAAGCCTCGGAACTCTCCTCGAGAAATTGCGGCTCTTCCTGAACGTCGGCGACTAAAGGCAATAAACAAAAACGCACGACGCTGCGAACATGAGGAAGATGAGCGCCGCCGACTAGAAGACGAGAATAAGCTCTTCGGCCTCAACCATGAGCAGTTTCGCCGCCGTAGTTGGAACAAGTCTTCACCCATGAGCTACAACAAGTCGACTGGCTGTCAGGCTTCAAGCCGACTGGAATTGAAAAATACGACGGGAAGACCAATCCCGAGTCCTGGCTCACAGTTTACACTCTGGTGATCCGAGCAGCTGGAGGAGATCACAAAGCCATGGCTAACTACCTCCCAGTTACTCTAGCCGACTTGGTGAGGACATGGCTAATTGGACTTCCTAAGAGGTCAATCGGCTCCTGTGGAGAACTCTGGGAACGCTTCATTGCCAATTTCCAAGGAACGTACAAGAGGCCATCTTTCGAGTATGATCTGTATCAGTGCTATCAAAGGAAGAACGAGTCTCTTCGTGATTTCATCTAAAGGTTTTCTGAGAAGAGGAATTCAATCCCGAAAATCAAGGACAAGGTCGTCATTGTCGCCTTTCGAAAAGGAGTCAAGGACACCCCGTTCATTGCTAAGTTCACTTAGAAGCCTCCAAGTTCTGTCAAAGCTCTATTCGACATGGCGAACAAATACGCCGACTCGGCCGACGCTGTTGCTGAGGCCCTCGATGACAAAAAGGCACCCTGACAGAAGAAGCGGAAGGACACCGATGACGCGGCCCGAACTAAGACTGGGAACCGCAAACGCGAGTCAGACAACTTCATTGTGGTAGCCGGTTGCAACCGTCTTCGACCTCCTAGAACTGAAGATTATCAGAACGATAAGTGACATGCTCAGGGGCTCAAAAGCTTAAATGCAAGGATGGCATCCCCATCCCAACTTGTGCAATACCGAACAACTAAGCGGTTTCTGATAAATATTTTTTCCTTTATATGATATTCTCATCTAAATGGGCCAGGAGGCAACTCACTTCCCTATGGTTTGACTCGGATACGGTTTAGTGCCAGTCGGGATCGGATCTAGGGGGATAAGATCATCAATTCCTCACTCGGCCTAGCCAATGCCACAGCCACTTACACCTAATAGGTGTACATTCTGTGTATTTTCTGTTTTTGCTCTTAATAATTGCAAAAGTACTCGAGTAGCATAAATTCCGATCCATGAAGCTTTGCTCCATGAAAGACGAACTCAAGTCACCTAAAACGCATGTCTGGGATAGAGCCATAAGCCGACTCCCGACGCTTGGGGACTATGACTAGTCGGGTAGAGTGTTTAAACGTAAGGGGTCAACTACTCGGGGAAATTAATATCAATAAGAGGAGTAACACATATTTACATACATCATAAAATTTTTAGATTTTCTTCGGGTGATTGTTTTCTTCATCAGATGTTACTCATTCGATATGTTTATAATACAGAGCCAGTTCTAGATACGCGTAACAGGAACTCATGGCTACGAGCCGATCTCCTACGCTTGGGGGCTGGACCAGTCTGCCAAGATACACTTGGAGTACGTCGTTTCAAGAATCACTCGGAATGCTCCACGAGGGCTACTAACCGAATAATCACGCCAGTTGGGACATGGATGTCACTTTTATCTTGGTATGCCCCATGGGGGCTAATAACTAACCTCCAGCACTATTCGGGGCTCGGGTATCACAGTACTGGGTATGGTACGCCCCATGAGGGTCGCTAGCCGAATCCTATGCTAATGCAAGGTTCGGGTACCTTATTTAGCCATGACTTTGTTGGGTAGGGTACATCTCATGAGGGTCGCCAGCCGAATTTTATGCTAATGCGAGGTTCGGGTACCTTATTCGGCTACAATTTTGCCATGTTGGGTATGCCCCAAGAGGGTCACCAGTCGAATCCTGCGTTAGCGCAGCGTTTGGATACCTATTTGGCCAAAACAAGGATAGAAGTCACTACTGGAGCATTCAGTCGGAGGTAGCACCAAACCCGGAATCTATGGAGGTGCTTATTATTTTTCAAGACTGAAAGGCCCCAATCCCCAATCATTTGATTTCTACTAAAAGATGAACTTTCTAAAGATTGCAACGAAGCTGAGTAAGTCAAGCAATGGAGCAAAAGCTTTATCATAGTCGGAGAAGACCAATATTGTTAACGCGCATCCGGAGTTCTCATGCACTGCGTCACACCTGAGGAGGGCAAGCAGATCCTGCAATCTATCCACTCGGGCATCTGTGGCAACCATGCTGTATCCAGAATGTAAGTCGGAAAGGCTTGCAGACAAGGGTTCCTTTGGCCGACTACGGTTACCGACGCCAATGATATTGTTCAGACATGCGAGGAATGCCAATTTTGTGGGCTGCGCTGGGTATGTCGGTTTAGGTCGACTTATTCAGTAGTAGGACAAAGATATGAGTTCTTAAATAGCATGCCCTATTGGGTCGCCCGCTGGTCGTGTTAAAATCACGATGCAGGTGCTATTTTATTAGAATCGATTAAATAATCAGATACGCTTCATACTAAACCTATAGCCGGGTGTATACATTCAGGTATCTTGATTATTTTAAGGTATTGAGGATATATCCTTATAAGGATCAATAGCTGGTCTCCATTAAAATTGGGGATGTAGGTATCTCTCAAGTACACCTGACCACATATTGGGTTAAAATCTAAGAAGTGGTACTCGGCTTACATGCTTAGCCAATAATTGCCCTGAGCAAAAAATTCTTCCAGCTGACATGATGCTGAAAAGTCTAGTTTCCGAGTAGTATGCTACTCGGGAAAGATTAAAAGGTTAAAGATCTTTGACTTTATGTTTAATTATTTTACAATTAAGCACAAAGTCGGGGGCTACATCTAATAGGTGCGCTTATTCGGCGTATACTATTCATTTATGAAGCCCTTCATAGCCTCGTTGCCAGCTGACATGAAGCAGGACTCAGGAGAAGAAGCACTCGGATAAAGAGTACTCGGGAGCAATGCACTCGGAAATTCTTCACCGTGGAGGATGAGCAATCGGCATCAGCTGTGACTCAACTAAGAAGGTCTCAGGGGCTGCTGTGGAGGCCATGGCCCCAGGTACCTCATGAGAAGCATTAGGGCCACTTGGACAGAGGATGGACCTAACCTTATAATTAGGGATACAATAGAATTCGGCATACATTATCTTGTACGACAAGGAAAGGATATAGTACTAGTCGAGCACGTTGTATTCCTAGAAGGAAATCTCTTGGTCAGAATCCGACTGGGATTCCTAGCTTATAACCCTGTCCCCCGGTATATAAGGGGAGGCAGGGCGCCCTCTGAGGGTAATGAATAGAATCTCACCAAAGAAACCTCAAAGGCAATACATCACAACTGGACGTAGGGTATTATCTCATCTTGAGGGCCTGAACCAGTATAAATTGTTCTGTGTTCCTTTGCAGTCCATCAAGTTTAGGTCTTACGAGTAGCCCCATATTATTATTGCCGACACAAAATATTGACACGGAGCGAGCTCGGGACGCGGAGAGGCAGCTAGGGCTAGCTAGGGCTCAATCTAGTGCACGGAAACACTCCTAGGGGTCTCTAGCTGGCTATATAAGGCAGAGAGGGACGGAGTCCGGCTCAGGTTTGGCGAGATTTGCGGCGGCGACGGATTAGGGATATGATTCCGAGTCGGGAAGCTTCGGGTCTCCTCAACCGTGCACGATTGAGCTCCATTTTCTTGGGGATAAGGTAGAGGAGGACCGAGGCTCCATTTCCCCTCAACCAATTTGATCTGAGGCCAACCGACGCGAGCGGATTCCGTGGGATTGTGGCGGCGGCGCTCAGGGATGAACAGGAATCTCTCAGGCGAGAGGTTGAAGACGGCCCGACAGGTGGGGCCCACTTGTCAGCAAGGCATGAGCGACGCGGCGGCCGTAGTCCGTGGGCCGAGCGCGCGCGGAGAGAGATTAAGTGCACAATAATGGGCCAAAAACGGCCCAAGTGTAGAGGGAGGGGGTTTTTAATTCTTTTTTTTATTTTAATGCTATGAACACTATTTAATTCGCCAAAAATACTTCCCTTAAACAAATAATCCCAAAAAATTTAGAAAATAGATAATTAAGCAAAGAATTTTATAAAATTATTTCCAAGCCCATTTTGCTATAGATTTTTCTCTGATTTTATTATTTTCATTCCTTGAGGCTTTTAATTTAATTTCTAAAATTTCTTTTTCACAATATTTTTATATGGGGATAAATTCAGGGTGTTACAACGGCGGACGAAACCGCTGATGCGGCGCTGATGTGGCAGGGATGCGGGCGCCACGCAGACGGCTCCGATCTGCCGAAGCAAATCAGACAACCGAGGGCCAAAAGGACTCCACCCCACCGACGCGCCCACGCCGTGGTGGAGCACCCGCCTGGATGGTCATTGCCGGTGACCATCCGGTGCGCGGGGAGAGGAGGTGAGCAACGGGGAAGATGGGGAGTCGGATGGTGGCCTCACCGAGCGTTCGCAGCGACCGGGGGCGGGCGAACAGCGTTGAGAAGAGGAACGAGGCGGTGACGAGGCTCAGGTCCTACGGCGATGGCGCGTTCCAGCGGTGATTGAAGGCTACGACGCACGAGACGATGGCGAGAAGGACCTGGTGAGGGTGTAGATACGATTAGGTGCGGGAATTGCCGAGATAAGCAGCGAGAAAACATGGACGAAGCCAAAAAGCTATGGCAAAACCCACCTTGATCGGGGTTACGGCGTTCTGGCGGCTGAACGGGGTGGTGATCGGGTGGACGAGGTGTTCCTGAGTGCGGCGAAGGCGGCGGAGGCAAGAGTTAGGCTCGGTGGCGACTACAGTGGCGGCGGCGAGCGACTAGGGGTGGCGAAGTGCGGTGGCGTTTTGGGATCACAGTGCACGAGGAGTTGGAGAGCTCGGCAAGCGGAGGCCAAGAAGGGAAAAGGTGGAGTGGAATCCGGGGAGGGTTAGTATAAGCTCGGGCGATGGAGATCGTGGCCGAGGTAGGAGAATTTCGCAAAAGGGAGAAATGGCGGCCGTAGCGGAATGGGGTGTAATTCGCTTGGGATCGTGGGCGAGAGGAGCGGGAGGACGTGGGGAGTGGAGCGATGACACGGTCCACACATTTTGAACCGAGGGCATAGGTGCCGTGAGGCGACAACGGGTGGGAATCCGACGGCAGCGCTGGCTCGATCCCCTCCGGCCGAATAGGCCGGAGGTTGGGGACGGATCTGACATGTGGGGCCCTGGTCCCACATGTCAGTGGGAGGGAGAGAGGGGAGACCGCGCGGGCACGGCTGCTAGCCGGGCCCCGTGAGGTAGAGAGAGCAAGCAGGGGAGGGGCGCGCGCTAGGCCGCGGCAGGCCGCGTGCGCGGAGAAAGGGAAGTGGGCCGGTGGCCTAGGAGGAAAAAGAGAAAAAGAGAGAAAAGAAAAGGAGAAAAGGGAAAAAAGGTTTTCTCAGGGATTTCCAAAGAGAATTTAATTCCGATAATGTGTTTTGATTTATAGAAAATACTTCTGGTGCTCTAAAAATTAAAATAAAAATCCTGTTAGTGTATTTTGGTCAGGGGAATACAAGAAAAATATTCCCAGCCATGATGAATTATTATTTAATATTTTCACTATTAATTATTTTCTCCAGCCTTAATAAAATAATTTCTTTTGGCAATTTCTTTAGTATATTTTTGTGTTGCTTTATTAAGGGGAAAACTCAAGGTGTGACATTTCGTGAAACTGTGCTCCTCAAGAGTTAGAGTTCTCTTCTGTTGTGCTAGATCAAGTCTATATATTAGTTCTTGCACCATATGGAATTGTAGCTTGAGTTGGCCAAAGTTCCTTATACTCCATGATCGTAAAGCCTTTTTGGTGTTGCTTAACTTCCTGTTGAGGCGATGTACGGGTGATTCCCTTGTACTGGCTGATTCCATGCTTGTTGCACCGTTTCTTGGAATCCGTGCACTTTGATCCAGAAATCTCAAATTTGAACCTCAGCGTCCTCTTTGATTCATGCATGGGAGCTAGAAGGAGAGGACAGTGATCAGAGAAGGATGTGGACAGCCGACAGTGCAAGGAGAGAGTGACTAGAGAAGAGGATATCTCCCTCCCCGTTACACAACATCCTATCAAGCTTGCTAAGGGTAGGGCTGGTTTGTTAATTACTCCAATTGAAACGTCTATTTTGTAACATAATTTTTTTCAACTCCAGTGTGTTGATAGTAGCTCTAGACCTCCCCATTAGCCTTCTATTTAAATTTAGGTTGCTCTTATCCCTCACTTCGTACATGATATTAAAATCACCCATAATAATCTAAGGGATGGAAGCGGCGGTTTGGATAGATTGCAACTCATCTAGAAAATCCTCCTTTTCCCCATCATTTGAAGGCCCATAGACAGTTGTTAAGGTGAAGTTACGGTTATCCTCTAGTGTGGTTACTAGAGTTCACAAGGAGAAGGATTTAGTAGAGAGAATGTCTATATGAACTATAGAGTTATCCCAAAAGATAGCCACTCCTTTCGTGCCATCGGCTGGCAGGAAGCTAAAACTTTGTAGCCAAATTCCCCCTATCTCTCTACCCCTTTATTGATTGATGTTACTTAGCTTGGTTTCCTGCAAACATAGGATGCTTGCTGCAGCATACTCAACTGTTTGCTGGACCGCCTCCCTACTTGCTAAACTATTAAGCCCTCAAGCATTCCAGTTTAGAATTTTCAGCTGTGAGATCATTTCAAGTAATTCACGCTACAAGGCCAAAACAGAAATACTTGTTCATCGGCGTAGCCAGTACAAATCTTCATAGCTTGCTCAAACAAAACACCACCCAAAAGGAGCAACCAGTGAGAACAACCGGTAGCATTGTTTCCGGCACACATTGGGACCGACTTAATGCCGGTTGAAAGTGGGAATGCTAATCGCTTTGACTAACTTTGCATCATTGCCTTAAGGCCAGAACTAGCTGGGAGCACTAATCATTTCAACTAATCGGGCACAGGCTAAGGGCCTAAACTACCTAGAAGTGCTAATCACATCAACTAACCAACATGATTCTTACTAATCCTCGGAGATGGGAACTCCAGCAATACTCAATCCTCTTATCTTTAGACAACCTCCACCATAGCTTCATCCACCACCATCCCATCCTCTCCCGGGAGCGGCGCCGTGTGCTGGCCATCCAGATGCGTGAGCTCCTGCAAACCAGCAATCACATGTGGGGGAGAGGGGCATCGAAGGTCTCGACATAGGCTCATACCGCGTCGTCGCCGATCGGCTCGTCCGGCACCATGAGCCCCAATTCCTTCATCAAGCGCACTTGTGCCCGTTAGGAGACAAGAACCGACGAGTGTCGCGCCGCTTGCCGCTTGCTGCGACGCAGTGGTGTGCCCTGGGCCAGCCGCCACGCACGTGATCTCACGGGCGTCTGTGGGAGGAGCAACGACTGCAACTGCGCAAACAAACGAGAGAGATCGCCCTCCTGTGGCAGGCCCCTTCGTCAACTAGCCCCAGCTGCCCGACTTGGGCCGCGAGCTCTGTGACCTGCCCTGGGCCTCCCATGTCTTCCTGATGTGCGACGCTCTTCCCTAGGCCTTCTTTCGGTGTCGATTGCATTCTCCCGCTCCGTAGGGGCTAGCAAGGCCTGCTGGGCCTCCTAGCCGTCGAGTAGCCCATAACGAGCTTTGTGGGCTGCAGCACTTGGTGGTCCAGTGGCATAGCCTAGGACCACCATGTCCTGTAGCTCCACCATAGTGTCGCCTGCCACCTTGGGCGGTAAGCTCTCAGTGTGCTCGGTGACAGAGGGAGGTATGCGAGCGGGAGCGGCGGGGCTGTGGCATGGCAACCAGCCACGGTGCCAGTGACTCCCATCTGGCAATCTGCTCCCCACGCCCCTCTCTAATGGTGGCCAGGATGCAGTGTGTGGTTACGATGGCGCACGCCGTCCAGGCCAGGATGCTCTGCTGAGCGGCCATGCCTAAGAAAGGTGTCGTGTGACCAAACTACCAGGTGCTAGCTATTATGTGCAGTTCAGTTACTCCATTCCATTGGTCGATGCTAAGGTAGTGTTCAAATTGGCTGTTGTGTGTTGGCTTATAAGCCACACGCAAAACAAGAAATATCATTAGCACGTGATTAATTAAGTATTAACTATTAAAAACTTGAAAAATTGATCTATTTGATTTTTTAGTGATACTTTTATATAGAAAGTTTTTGCAAAAAACGTACCATTTTATGTTTTGGTAAACATGCTAACAGAAACTGAGAAAAGCTAGAAACAACAAGCAGAAGCAAACACCATATAAATCTAGTTATCTACTTAGATGTAGTATAAATTAGTAGTATAGTACTACATAATACACAATGCAATTATGGAAGACCGTACGATCTCCTCCCAATTATTTCTACAGGACGACTCTGACATGCTGGAAAGATAATACAAGGTGAGCTTCAGCTAACACCTGTCTCCCATGTATCCTGTATTAGAGCACAATTAACATATGATCAAATACCCATATTCGGTTGGGGTGTGTCCCTTCCGAACAGACACAACCCTTGCTAACGAGTGTCACTAGCACCCCTTCTATCAGTATATATATATGTACTGTGAATAGTGTAATCAATGAGAGAATCAATAGAGATCATTCACTAAATTACTCTCAACACGTTATCAGCCACGTTAAACTCCACTGAGTTAACAAAGAAGAAGAAGAGGAAGAAGGCAAAAACGCAAGGTATGGAAGACATTGATAAATTTCACCTTTGTGAACACCACCGTGCAGCAATGCGCGGTATGATGTCCTCCATCCAATCTCTCGGTGACATGCTTCGCCACCTTCTCCATCGCTGTCCCGGCGAGAGGCCTGGAAGTCAACAGACGCAGGCTCGCCACCGAGTTCCTACCGCTATGGAGCGTTGTTGTTCCGGCATGGCAAGAGTGTTGGCGCAGCCGCGTGTGGAGGAAGCCACAGTGCAAGCCGTCATGGCCGCCGTGGATGCCGTTCACGCCTGCGTCGAGACCCCCGTTACGGCACCACCACCACCTCCACAGGGCAACTTCATCGCCACCGGCCACCGGTCGACGCCGAAGCGCCATCGACCATGGGCGAAGCACAGTGTCCGCGTTCCAACGCCCACACCGGTAAGGCCACGGGGGCGCACCGCGACGCCGCGCGTCGCCCCCACAGCCCCACCGCCCGTTGCCGACTCCGTCACGCCACCTGTCGGCGAACCGCTGGCGCCGCCAGTCACTTGCGCTGGACCTTGGCGGCTCGGACTGGCGCGCGTCCCTTCTACCGCCGGCAAGTCCACACCGGCGCCACGGTGAACCGCCGCCCCGACCTCTACCAACCATCACCGGTGCACAAGAAACCCTCCAATGGATTCATCAAGGAGGAAGAAGAAGGGGACTTCTCTTCGGGGGAGTCATCCTCCTCGACCTAAGGGAGTCGGGATGGTGCAGGGGGGCGGCTCCTCGCCGGCGCCGGCTAGAGGGGCCGCGCCCCACACATGGTGGCGGCGGCGGCAGTACCAGGGGGAGGCGGCGGCTAGGTTTTGCCCCTCCCTCCCGACCCCTTTTCGGCCCCCTCGTGGGCCGGCCGACCGCAGCCCTTTCCCCCCCTGTGCGCGCGAAGAAAAAGGCCGAAAGGCCGGCTAGGCCCAAGCCCAGGTTGTGAATATTTTGCAGTTTAGGCCCCATAGTTAAATAAAACTGCAAAATACCCTTCTGTTTTATGTGTAAGTCCCTGTACTCGTTACTAATTGTAACAGTTTTGTTATAATTACAATCCAAACCCTATGAGTACTGGATTTTATGTAAATGTTCAAAGTGAATGTCCATGTGCATTCCCAATAACATTTTATATATTTGGGACTATTATTCTATTGTAGTTAATTTATTTCCTCGTAATTTAATTATCGACCATATTTAAATTTTGCAAATTATTAATTTTTGCAAATTTAAATTTTGAATTCCCATTAATTAAGTTATTTTACTTAATTCCATTGGAATTCATATGCATAATATCACTAGAAATTCCTCTATTTATTGAAAATCATGACAATGGCAACTACTACAAAATATTTGTAGATTATACCAACGACATCTACTACAATACTTTGTAGATTATGTCAACGGTATCTACTACAACATACTTGTAGACTATACCTTTTTGGCATCTACTACAACCTTTTGTAGATTATACCTTTTAGGCATCTACTACAATTTTGTAGGTTATGCCCAAATTAACGAGGCAACTTGTTTAAAAATTTGGTGTTTACCACCAAAACATGATTTTTAATATACATGAATATAACTCAAAACTATGGAGACTAAAGCATCTACTACAAATTTTGTAGACTATGCCATTAGTAACGAGACACCTCGTCCATAGGGTTATATTCCATACTTGAGGTCTACGCTATTATGGATGCAAGACACATCTTGTATTCAGATATTTGCATATTATTACAACTATTACCATACAAAATTAATTTACTCCTTGTAAATTAATCAATTCATGGTATTTCTTATATAGGACTAAGATAGCCGCCAAAGAGTTTGAGATTCTCGCTCTTGATGGCCACAACTACCCTACATGGGCAATGGATGTCAAGGTCAGCCTAGCCACTCGGAGTATGTTGATAGTGATACTTGATTCTCCTGAAGTAGAAGCTCCGCCTAATATTGCTCCTAATGTGATGTATATTGTCTTATATATTATAAGAAATCATATACATTCAGATTTAAAGGCAGAGTATCTCTACGAGGAGAATCCACGATACCTATGGTTAGCCCTCAAAAATAGGTATGAACAGCAAAAAGCTGTGATACTTCCAGAGGCTAACTATGAATGGGCACATCTCCGGCTACAATTTGCTCAAAGTTGCGGTTTTGTGAAAAAGAACCCACTGATGAGGAGAAGATAGAGAAGACATTCTCTACCATGCTCCCTGTAGACTGGGTCTTACAGCACCAATGGCATGCTGTAAATTACCAAATTTATTCTGATCTGATGCACGTAATAACTCAGGCTTAAAAGCATGATGAACTCCTGTTAAGGTATAATCAGCAACACCCTGTTGGGGCGGCACCCTTGACTGAAGTACATATGAATATACATGATCAGAATAAACCAAAACCAAAGTTTGATGGAAATAGAAACCATCCAAAGAACTTCAGGGGTAAACACAAACGCAACAGGAAGCAAAGATCTCGTGGATTCCAAAAAGGGAAAGACAATTTCAAGAATAAAAATAAATCTGACATTTGTCAGAAGTGTGGCTGTCACAGCCATACAACTATGAAATGCCGTGCCCCCAGACATCTTATCAACTTATACCTTCAGTCTGTGGCTAAAAGCAAGCCTGCTTAAGATAAGAGGATTGAATCACATTTTTGAAAGCCCGTTGATATCGCCTACAGGGGAGTGAATAGGCGTTCCTGAAAAATTCTCTAAATGCAGCGGTAAAATACTGGTAGGAACCTCCGACCAAAATGGTAGGAGGCTCCGACCGGCTTTCTCGGGCTGGCCGAGAGGACTGGTCGGAGGTTTCGGCCAAGAACGCCGAAGGTTCCGACCCTAGAGTTCTAACTCTACCAAGACACCTCAATAATGGATAACTTTACAGAGGTCAAGTGTGGAGCAAGTGATAGGATAGCAGATAAATGCAGGCAAGTAAAGATACAAAATAAAGCAGTAATGAGAAAGCACAACGGAGACACACAGATTTTTCCTGAAGTTCGGATCACAAAGATCCTACGTCTCCGTTGAGAAGCTCCAAAGAGCCGGGTCTCGATCGACCCCTTGCCGAACCAAGCGACCACGAAGATCAACTTGGTATCCACTAGAATTTACCTCTTTTCCTTACAGAGGCGAGGTTAACCTTCACAAACTTTTCCGGGACAATCCACAACTAGAGGAAGCTCTCGGGCGACACCTAACCGTCTAGGAGGTATCCCTCCAAGAGAAATAAGCTCCAAGCAGCCAATCCACGTCCTCCTCAAGTGCACAAGATCCTCCTAGCCTTCTCTCAACAAAATTCACTCAATTTTCCACTAGATCTTCACAAGAATCACCAAGGATGCATTAGAACTAGTTGAGAGAGCTCAAAAGACCTTAGGAGAGGCTAGGGAACAGTTGGAATGAAGTGGAGTGGCCAACCAATGGCTAGAAACAAAGTTTGGACTTTATAGGACATGGCTTACGTCACTTAGCCGTTACACAAAGATTTTGGCCAGGAGGTTCCGACCCCAGGGGTAGAAACCTCCGGCCAACACTTAGTCTCTGGCCGAGAGGGTTGGTCAGAGCCTCCGACCCCATGGGTAAGAACCTCCGGCCAACACTTAGTCTCTGGCCAAGAGGGTTGGTCGGAGCCTCCGACCCTATGGGTAGGAACCTCCGACCCTGACACTGAAACTAGCACATCCCTAGTGTATGTGTTGTGCCAAAGTGATGGACTCTTAGCTATTTGGATCTTAAGCACTTGAGTGGTCTTGAAACACTGCTTGCAACCCCTCTTGATAGTACGGTTTTCCGACAACTCAAAAAAAAATTCAAAAAAATTTAAAATAAACTCCAAGTCGCTTCGCCGTTTTGCGTCATGTCTTTGTGAAGGTCTCCATGTACCACACTAAGCAACCTGGGACTAATTCTCTGCATAATTCTTGATAAACTCATTAGTCCCTTAACCGCTTTATCATTAATCCACCAAAACCCACTTAGGGGTTAGATGCACTTTTAATTTCAACCTCCAAACCGACAACACCGGTGGAGCAAGCTGTTCTCAGAAGTTTCTAGAGGAACTCAAGAGCACTGTAGCCTCTCCTCAGCAGGGTGAACCCATGACCGCTGACAACATGCTTGTGGAGTTTGCTTCACAAGACCTGTTTGGAGACCTTATACAGTCTCCCAATAACATAGATACTATGTTAATTATGTCCTAAATATATTGTAATAATACAAAGTTGTCATCTATATTGTATGTTAGTATGCCACAATAATATACCGAACATATTCAGTATTGAATAAATATTTGTACATAGTCTGTATATATGACAAGAATTTCATATCAAATTCTTCTTTCTATATATAGATTTGCGAGATTCAATCCAATGGAGGAGGAATTATGCCTTGTGGACAGTGGAAACCATAAACTCTATACTTCGGGACACAAAATATTTCTTGACTATTACAAAGAGACAAGGAAGTGTTTTAACAATCACTGGACGCGATGCAACGATAGTTGGCTCTGGTCATGCCTCTATCATGCTCCCAATGGGTACTCAATTAACAATTGAGAATGCATTAGTGTATCCCGATTCTACTCGTACCCTATTAAGTTATAGAGATATCCGTCAGAATGATTTCCATATCGAAACCCAAAATGACAACAAAGAGAAATATCTCGAAACAACGGATATGGCAGACAAGTGCTTGAAAAATTCTATTTTTATCCTCTGGATTGTACTACACGTACATCAAGCCTATACAACATATTGCATATAAGGTAATTTTCCAGAATGTTGACACATTTCAAACTTGGCATGATTGCCTTGGCCATCCTGGTATAGAGATGATGAGGAAAATTATCAGCAATTCAATTGGTCATACTTTTAAGAGCAACAAATTTCCATAATCTTTGGATTTTGTGTGCACCTCATGTGCCACTGGGAAATTGATTTTAAGGCCCTCTTACCTTAAGATCAGAGCTGAGTCATTAAAATTCCTTGAACGCATTCAAGGTGATATATGTGGTCCTATACAACTACTAAGTGGACCGTTCAGGTACTTCATAATTTTAATTGACGCATCTACACGATGGTCACACGTGTCTTTTATCCACAAGAAACCATGTATTTACCAAATTGATTGCTCAAATTATTAAATTACAGGCACATCATCCTGAACATCGAATTCAATCAATTCGAATAGACAATGCTGCTGAATTCTCATCCCGTGCCTTCAATGATTATTGTATGGCTCTCGGAATTTAAGTTTAGCACTCTATTCCATATGTCCACACGCAAAATGGTTTAACTGAATCTCTTATTAAGAGAATAAAGCTCATAGCAAGACCATTATTACAAAATTACAATTTACCAACATCTTGTTAGGGTCATGCAGTTTTACATGCTGCTGACTTAATACAATTGTGTCCAACTGCTTACCATAGCAACTCTCCCCTACAACTAGTACGTGGAAATCCACCAGATATTTTCCATCTGCGGAAGTTCGGTTGCGCTACATACGTACCGATCTCACCACTGCAGCGTACTGCTATCGGCCCACACAGGAAACTCGGTATCTATGTGGGATATAAATCTCCGTCAATCATAAAATACCTTGAGCCCCTTACAAGGGACCTGTTTACAGCCCGGTACGCTGACTGTATCTTCAATGAAGAACATTTTCCGGCATTAGGGAGATGTGGGAGCCATGGGCCCCGGGTACCTCATTACCAGTACATGGGCCACTCGGATAGAGGATGGGCCAGATCATGTAATTAGAGATAAGATAGCACCCGGCAGGCTATGCCTTGTACAATAAGGAAACATAGCCTTAGTCGGATAGGATTCTATCTCTAATAAGGAAATCCCTTGGTCGTATCCGACTGGGATCCTTGCCATGTACCCCTGTCCCCTAGTATATAAAGGGAGGCAGGGCGCCCCATGAGGCACACCAGATCATGATCACAAATCCACCTCAGAGGAATAACACCTCAACTGGACGTTAGGGTATTACCTCACATTGAGGGCCTGAACCAGTATATTCCCTCGTGTTCCTCTGCAATCCACCGAATTCCAGGTCGCCGAGTACCCCATAGTATTATTGCCGTGCAAGCATCGACAGTTGGCGCGCCAGGTAGGGGACCGGCGAGTTCTTCATCAACAGATCGATGGATCCCAATCAACGGATCAAAGCCGACAAGTTCTCCAACGGAGACACCATCACCTTCGGAGCCTTGATTTCGTCGCCGATCAACTCGGCAACCTTTCTTGGCTGAGCAGATCCGATCTTCCAGCCGAGGAGCTAGCCGCGTTGCGCCAGTCGCCTTAGGACGTCCCATCTCCTTCGACGATTACTACGACAGTCCCTCACAATCGCCGGACATCGGACAACTCTCTCCTTCGGCACGCTCCGGCTCCGCTAGCTTGAGCCAGCGCGGGTTAGGCCGAGAGGGGAGAGATCGTCCGTCTCCCGTACGATTCGGCGACGCTGTGCATCTACAAACCCCGCGCAGCAGACCCGACCTCCAGCGATTCAGTTTGGACACGGTCATGAACCGTGTTCAGATTGGAATCTAGGAGGTCGAGTCGTTCCTAACTCCGATAAACTACTCGGAGTCCGACACTAAGTCGGATGTGGTTCGAGCATCAACTCGGACTCCACCTTGAAGCTTCCTCCTCCCCGCGAGATCTTTCATGGTCTTCAACGCCACCTTCCGAAGGTGCGCCGACTGCAAGAGAGAGCAGCATGAGGAGGCGCGCCGACTACAACAACAAGAGGAGCCAACGACAAGCTCGCAATGACGGGCTTGACAAGCTGGGCGAGCCGCCCAGCAGCAGATCCTCCAAACCAAAGTCGGCGACCACGATGTCTTCGTCATGCCACAACAGAACGTCGTGGCCGCCGCAACTCTGCTGGACACGCTCCATTTGGGCCGGACCATCAGGCCACACCAACATCGCCAAGATCAAGGCGATGATTACTGCTGCCGCCTGCCACAGCAAAGCTCAAAATATCAGTCAGGCAACACTCACATACCGGACCCGTCGAACGGGCTCTCCAGCCGCGGAGTCATCTGCATCAGCACGACGACGGGCAGCCGGCTCCACCGCAGCATGAAGAGTCCCGCCAAACAACACTCGGCAATACCAACTACGACAACCGGCGGCGTCACCAATACGACCGCCGACCCAATCAAGACCTCCGATTGCGTTTACAACGCGATCTTCGCCACACCCTAAGGGCCCGCGGCGAAGAACGCGAAGAAGACGAACGCCGCCGACTGGGATGAACACGAGCGCTTCGGTCTCCACTAACGAGCGTACACCGCCAAAACCGAAGCCCAAGTCCTCACGATATAAGGCATTCCATCCTTTACTCGGAGATTACAGACGTCGATGGCCAGTCGGCTTAAGCTACCGGAATTGAAAGTACGACGCAAGACCAACCCAGAGTCCTGGCTCACCGTTACGTCCTAGCAGTTCAGCTGCTGGGGCGACAGAGAGCCATGGCTAATTACCTCCCAGTCGCGTATTCGACTCGGCGAGGAGGACATGGCCACGGCCTCCAAGGCGGTCATCGTTCCTGGGCGACAACTCAGGAGCGTTCATCGCTAACTTCCAGGACCTACGAGAACCGGCTTCCGAGCACACCTTTACCAGCTCGCATCAGAAAAAGAACGAGTCTCTACGTGAATTCATCAAAAGGTTTTCCGAGAAGTGCAATCAAATCCCAAGCATCAAAGACGAGTCGTCATCGCCGCTCCGCAGGAGTAAAAGACGCCCCGCTCATCGCGAAGTTCACTCGGAAGCCACCAAAAAAAAAATTTTTTTATGTTAATAAAAAAAAAAAAAAATTGATGTAATAAAAAAAATCCACTGTCCGGACTCTCTTAGACATGGCCAACAAATACGCCGACTCGGCTGAAGCCGTCGAAGAGCCTTCGACGAGAAGAAGAGCCCCGACAAAAAGACAACAGGGCGAAAGCCGACAACGAGCCGCTCAGAACAAAGCCTGAGCAGCCGCAACGAAGTCAACAACGAGGTGGCTAACATGGAGCGCAGTCGATCGCATCGGCCCCAGCGAACAACGACTACCAGAAAGTCATGAGCGGCCCTGCCCCTTTCATCCAAGGCCGTACGCAAGGACTGCCACAGCGCTCAAGAAGTTGCCTCCGAGCAGCTTTATCGGTCTGGCGCCGACCAAGGACAAGGACAAGCAGACTCGGGTCCGGCTGATGATTTCCAGGACCCCCAAGCCGAACTCAACCACATCTTCGGGGCCCACTCGCGTACGAATCCAAGCGCAAGCAAAGCTATCACGCGGAGATATTTATAACGCGTCTCCACAACGGATACCCCCAATACCTCGCTGGTCAGAGATGGCTATCACCTTCAACCGCGCAGATCACCCAGATCGGTTCCACCCGGACGATACCCACTCGTCCTGGATCCGTCGTCAAAAATATAGGCTGAAGAAAACCCTCACACGGAGGCATCGCTCAACATCCTGTTCGCCAAGACTTTGGACGAGTTGATGAGAATTCCTCTTCAAGAACTACGGCCGAGCACCCGCCCTTCCATGGGATAATCCCGCTTGTCATCAACCCCACTCGGCAAATAACGTTGCGTGACCTTCGCACACGGACAACTTCCGTACAGAAAAATCTCTTTCTAGGTCGCCGACTTCGAACCGCGTATCACGCATACTCGGACGACCGGCCCTCGCCAAATTCATGGCGATACCGCACTACACATATACATCGTCTGAAATGCCCGGGCCACCAGGAGAGTCCTCTCCCTCCGCAGCACGCTAAGCAATCCTTCACCTGCGACAAGGAGAGCTGCGAGCTGCTCAAACACAAGAAGCGCAGGATAGTCGGGCACAGCATCGGCAAGCGGTAACATCTGAAGTCTTGATCAAGATCCAGTTCCGCGAAAAAAGTAGCGAGTCGGTTATTTCAGCGGACTCTGACACAGAAGAAGATCCCCTGGACCTTCCGCCTCAAGACTGCCTTAGTCGGACCGGAGTTCTGACCCCAAATAGGAAGACGCGCTCTCACCTTCCTCCAAGCAACAAAGAATATCTTCGCGTGAAAACCGTCCAGCATGCGGGCGTACCAAGGGAGTGATCGAGCACGCCTACACTAAGCCAACCAAGCCGGTCAAACACGCGCGCGCTCGCTCAAGACCGCAAGGAATATATCGAGGAAATCAAGCTCCTCGCACCGGCTATCATCAAGGAAGATACCAACCCGATGCTAGCCAACAGTCTCGGTCCGGAGAAAACGGTAAAGCGCATGTGCGCGACTACACCGACCTCAACAAGCGTGCCCAAGGACCCATTTGTCCTTCCCAGGATACGAGGTGGTTGACTCCAGGCGGGGTGCGACCTACCATTTCTCGACCTGTTACTCGATATTATTCAACATTAGCTTGAAGGCAGAAAAGACTTTTTAAAATATCTATTCACCACGCCGTTTGAGCGTATTGCATATCACAATGCCGTATCTGTCTGAAAACGCAGGCGCACTACAAAGGCTAAGTTTCAGCGCTGTGCTGCCCACACACAATCGGCGCAACTGAAGCCTACCGCGATGTGGTATCAAGTCTAAGTCCAGAAAAGACCTCATTGCCGAGACTTGATAAACCTATCCAAAATCGCGAAGATCAAGATGAAGTTAACCGGAACAAATGCACCTTCGGCGGTGCCGTCTCGAATTCTGCGCTCATCGTCTCGCACGCACGCCATCGAGTTAACCGGAGAATCAACGCCATCAGAACATGGCCCCGACCACCTTAAAGACAATCCAGAGTGACAGGCTTGCATGCGCACTCAGTCGTTATCTCTGACTGGCGAGGGCCATGACCTCTGCAACGCTCCTCAAAGGCGACACCTTTCAGTGGACCCCGGCAAGCCCAGGCCTTCGAAGACTTTCAAAGATTTCCTACATCACCCCGTCTGGCATCACCCTTGCCCAGAGAACACTAATGCTTTATCTGCGCAACACCAGGTAGTCCAGCCGGTGTGTAGTGACGACCGACACAGGTCATCTCGAAAAACCGCCAATCTATTTGTCATCGCGGTCCTTGCCGCTCCAAACCAGATACCCGCAGTGTCCAGAAGCTTCTATACGGCCTACTCATCAACAGTCCGAAAGACTGTGCACATCTTTCAAGCACATTCAAGTCACGGTGTCACAGCGTTCATCGGGATGTCTTCATAAATCGTGGCCACCGGCCGATCCTAAATGGACTGAGCTGATGCGTTGAATCACCTTTCAGCACTGACAGCTATTCAAATCTCAAGTTAGCCGACTTGTGGCCGAGTAGTACGAGAAGTCCAATCCACCAACACAAGCTAGAGTAAATGGGACAATGTACTTCGACCGGTCCCTAGGACGCGTCGGGGCTGGGCGTCCAATGACATCCCACTGGCGAAAGTTGAAGTACTCAAATCCACTTCGGCTTCCACACAACGGTCCAGTCGAGGCTCTATTCACCGGCTCCGATCGCCATATCACTCGGCATACGTCGACTGGTGTGCCGAGACTCCCAACTCCGTGGTCAACCAATTCATGTAAACTCGACTGTCTCAAGACGACAATGCGCATACGTCAGGGGCCGCGAGGTTGGAAAACAAGTTACGACGGTAGAAAATCACACACTCTGCGTCAATACAACACGCGGACCATTGAGCTGGAAAATGATCCAAGCGATGAACGTTCGAC